>JADLZK010009642.1:0-122534 GCA_015847255.1 Hyparrhenia diplandra | reverse complement strand
TTTGAGGCCAATGGTGATTTTACCCCCATTTTTGATATGTGCGATTTTACCCCTGTGTTTCATAGTTGAAACCTCCGTTTACCCTGGTTTTCACGGTGTGAGTCGAGATATATTAAAAAAAAAAAAGGCCAAGCCGGTCCCGGCTCCACGTACCCGATACCCCCTTCGTGGATTCCCGACCCGTCTCCCCGCCGCTCCGTCCCGTCGTAGGAGTAATGGAGATGGCGGAACCCTAGCTCGAGGTGGCGGGAGAGCACCAGGCCCGGCGACGGCAGGATCCAGGCCGCTGGGCTGGCGATCCGGTTCTGCGGGTCGGGATCGATGGGGCGGGCAAGATGTGGTCGAGCATCGCGGCTCCCTCCCCGCGCGGATTTCTGGCGGCGTGAGGGGGCTTCAAGGGCGGCGTGGCGGTCCCTGGCAGGAGCCTTCGTGTGGCCAACGCGAGGGGGGCTTCCCGGGCGGCGTGGCGGGGCGGGTGCTCGGTCACCGACGCCACCGTGGCCCCCAGTGTTGCTCCACGGATGGACACGAGAGAAGAAGGGGTGACCATGGAGGAGGAAGCTAGGTACTTTCTTCATTTTTTGATGATTTTATCTCGATCTTGGAAAGACTGAAGCTGGCGATGAATTGCCCTCCATCTTGGAAGATCTAAATCTGAGCGTGATGAATTGCTGATGAAACATTTTGGCATCGGACTTGAGGTAAATGTGTTCTACCCGTGGAGGCCTCTTGTAATGACACAATTAGCTATCTTTAACAGAAGACCACTTGCGGATTACTTGGTAGTAAGGTTACATTATTGAAAAACACATGCCTTATGTTGATTGAATAAACAAACACGCTTTTATGTCTTTGTGTCAATGCAATTATAGCGGAGTTTTGCATCTAGTATATATACTTTGCCCCTTTTTGTGTATCATCTTGATTCATATGTTGTTTTACGTTCAGCCTCAATTGGTCGGGCGTGTCAATGAATTGGGTCCTTTGGACGAAAAAAGGCGTATTGAGGTTTAAGGGGCAAGGCTGAGATGTCAGTATGGACATTCTTTGTTTCGGGCCTTGGATGGTATTCCTTCGGCCTTAAAAGCATGTGGACATTTGAGGGCATTGGTGTGATAGAAGCGTGATGCAATGATTCTCGCACCGACACTACTACGAAACTTTTACGTAAGAACGCCCCTGTTTGCATTAGGGGCGGCTCGTTTCTGAGGCCCCTTTACGGCCCCGTCCCCGGGAGCGAGTTACGAGCCGCCCCTGCGAAGGCACGGTAGGGGCGGCTCGTGTTATGAACCCCTCTTGTTCGTGGGGCGGCTGGATATCCACCGCCCCTAATGTTCCCATCGGTGGGGCGGCCGGGATGAACCGCCTCTGTTTGTAGTAACAGATGGGGCGGCTCAATCAAAAACCGCCCCTATAGTGGTGCAGAGATAAGGCCGAACCAGCCCACCTTCTTCCTCCTCGAGACACCCACTCAAAACTCAAAAAAAAAAAAGGTTGGGAGGCCTTGGGCTCCTCCCAAAAAAATTGCTCTACTAAGGGGGAGGTTTTCAACTCAAATCCTTTGGTGGGGAGGCTCAAAAGGTAAGGAAATGCTAATCCTACCACTTAATTCGATTTTGTATGGTTAGTTGTGGAGTAATTTAAATTTTGCTTTCCTCTCACTTTCTATGGTGCTTGAGCTTTATATGGAGCAAAGTAGAGCTTAGGATTGGAAGTGGTAGTGGAGATTAGTAAGAGTATTGAACTAGACCCATTTTTTTAGTGGCTCTTACATGTGATTTTAGTGGAGTAATAAAATAGCTAGGGTTTCATGTGTTCATGGTTGATGAACATGTCTTTTTTAATTCTTAGTTTAAATTTCTAACAAGTTTTTCTCTCTCATATGATGTGCAAATGCGGTTATTTTTTTTTCTAAAATTTTCTAAAATGATAACCTTTTAGTGTGTGCTTCAACTTTAATATTAATGCAATTATTAATTTTAACCATTTAGGGTTTGCCATGCATATGTACTCATATATATGACTAACTACACATTTGATGTTTTTTCTTTGTTGTATTAAAGGATGGAGTACGGGAATGATTGGATGTATGGCACGTTAAGGTGGAAGGAAGGTTTTAAGTGGCGAGGTGGATAAATTTATTGAAGCCGGCGAGAATCATGCGAAGACATTGAAAGAGGATTCAATAATATGTCCGTGCCGTGATTGCAAGAACGAGATAGCATATAGAGATGTGAAGACCATCAAACAACATTTGATTACACGAGGATTTGTTGCAGATTACACGATCTGGATTCATCACGGTGAAAATTATGTTGGTGAAGACGTCGACTTGAAAATCTAGGAGATGACCCCGAAACCTAGAACTTTCTCTCTCGGTGTGTAGATAAGCTTCAAAATAAAAGGAACCACGAGCATGATAGTCAACTTCTGCGATGATGATGGTTGGCATGGTATGGATGACACAAATGTCGTTGATGAGTACGGGCAAAGGTGATGTTCTTTGATGATGTCGTAGCACGTGAAGGGGATGAAGATGACGGTGATTATTTGGGCGACATGCTTAATGCCTTTGGACCAGAAATATTGCGGAACAACGTGAAAGGTATAGAGAACCTAGAGAGTGAGGAGAGACATCGAAGGAAAGCGTGTATGGTGTTGAAAAAGGTTGTCCGACACCTTTGGGCGCTACTACGTTTTGTGCTTGAGTTGTTGATCTTGAAGGCTAAAAATGCGGTTGGTCGGATTTGTAGTTTCAATGATACATTTGCGTCTCTTGTCATGGTTCTTTGCCACAACCAAACTTCGATTACCGATGAATACCTACCAAGCAAAAAAGGTTATAAGTCCATTGACAATGAGTGTTGAAAAGATCCATGCATGCCCGAACCATTGTATCCTTTTTCATGGTGACACGTTCAAGGGGCTGGATAAATGTCTAGGTCTTGGCGCTAGTCGGTACAAGAACAACAATCTATACAACGGGAAGAGACCTCCATTGGAAACAAGAGGAAGAAGGGTGGGAAAAAGCGGTCTGCAGATTCTAATCTCGAAAAGGACACTCAGTTAGGAATTGATCTGAAGCGAGAGAAGAGTTCTGCCTTGGTAATGTGGTACTGCCGGTGACCAGCGCTTGAGGCGAATCTTCCTAAACCCCAAAGAAGCCAAATTGATGACGTGGTGGCAAGACGAGCGCAAGATAGATGATGATAAGATTGCACACCCGGCCGATGGTACTTTTCGGTGGCAAAACTTTGATAATAATCACAAAGACTTAGTTCAAGAACCGGGAATATGCGGTTTGGGTTAAGCACCGATGGAGTGAATCCCTTCAATGAGAGGATGGTGACCATAGCACTTGGCGGTGTTCTTGACAATGTACAACATCCCAACGTGGTTGTGCGGTGCGAAAGTACCTTTTCCTTCTTGTTCTCATCTCAGTCCGAAACAACCGGGCATTGACATTGGCGTGTTTATTGAGCCGGTGTTGGAAGAATTCTATAAACTATACAAGGAAGGGGTGATGATGTATGATGCGTTCGAAAGGCGGACTTCTTATGTCGAGCCGTAATCATTGTTTCTATCAACGACTATCCCAAATGTTTGCTTTGTCTAGGCGGATCAAAGGGAAGACTGGATCGTGGTGCCTTGGATGGTACTATATGGGTGTATCTAAATGCATCCAAAAGGTGGTTTACTTGGGCAATCGGCGCCACTTAAAGAAAAATCACAAGTATCGAGCGTGAAATACAAACAAAGGGTTCAACAACACTTTGTAAGGCGAAGACCCTCGAGGAGAGGCGTCGGTATGGACAACATGTGTCTGAGAATGGTCAAAAACTTGCACATTGTCTACGGAAAGAAGAATCTAGATGGGACGATCAGGAGATCGAAGTACACCTCCTATCGAAGGCGTACCTTTCAAGAAACAATCCATCTTCTTTTCGGTATCTCGAATATTGGCGAGTTGAGGTTCCCCATGCAATTGATTCTATGCACGTGAAGAAGAATGTCTTTCAAAGCACCATGGGTCTCTTGATGGACCCGAATAATTCGAAGGATGGTCTAAATTCATGAAAAGACATGGTGCAGCTAGATGTGAAGCCCGAGCTTCACCACTGTACTTGAAGAATGGAAAATACATCACGCCGCGCTAGCTTCAACTTGACCCTAGAAGAGAGAAGGGCTATATCGCGCTTACCTAAAAGGCGATCAAAGTTCCGGCCGGGTTTTATTGAACATCAAGAAGCTAGTGTCCATGAAGGACATCAATAACACACCGCCAAGGCTCATGATTGTCATGTAATCTTGTGCGTTCCTACCTATTATGTCGGGGTTATAAAGCCGAATTCTTAAAATGGCCATCACTGCATGTGCTACTTCTTTTGAAGATATCCCGGAAGTCGGCCGGCGGGGAAAGAGCTTCTTTGAACTACATGATATCGCGGTGGAGACCCAAAACCAGCTAGAGATATGTATGCCTCACCTTATTTCGATATAATGCCACATCTCATGCTTCACATGGTTCATCGGATAGAGGCTTTGGGCCCTTGTTACTTGCATGAAATGTGGTGCATTGAAGCGATGCATGTCGATTCTAACTTCGATTCGTGCATAATCAAGCATATCAAAGGGCTCCATGATTGAGGGTTACAATCTTTGAAGAAGTCGGTAAGTCTTTGTCAAGAGTGGCTAAAAGTCTGAGAGAGGGATTGGTAAACGCGATTCCGTCATATGGGTAGGATAGGCTGGGAAAGGCATCGTGGGGAGGAAAGTATTAGTTGACCAAGAATACAAACAAGTGAGTCGGGCGCATTACGGTGTGTGTAAGAGTTCAACGCTTATGCGGCCGTCGTTGATTACCACTTGGCTCTCATTCGGGAGCGGAGGAATGGCCGCCGGATGGCGGGTCAATAAACAAAGCCTGAGGAACAATTAACTTCATGGTTGAAGGACCAAAACTTACCGGCCGGGGAAACCGGGGATGATATTACCAAGCCGCGGGTTAGCATTAGGGCCATCGAGACAAGTCACCACGTGGCAAGCATCACGACATTAATGGGTACACATTCTACACCCATGTCAAGGATAGTAAATGTGTGAATCAAAGCAGCCGGGTTCGAATAGAAGCTATCAACGACAAAAACGAGCGATCACATACTTTGGCATCATTGAAGAAATATGGGAAATTGACTATGGAATGGAAGTGCGGTGCGGAGTGTTCAAATGTCATTTGGATGAAACAACCTGGCGGCGAGCGAGATCGGGTTGAAAGTCGTTGACCTCGGTGATTTAGGCCACCAACGGGACCCATGGGTCGCCGCCGGATGTAGCACAAGTTTTCTATTTACCCTACCCGATCGATCGACAAGCCAAAGAGGACAAAAATCAAGCATGTCGTTGTCCCCGAAACAACGCGTGCTCGGAGTTGATGGCATCGAGGATGTTGGCGTTAGACGAGCACAATGGTTATCGCGAAATCTGATTATTCCGCGGACTTTCCAAACAAGATCCAGGCTGTTGAGAAAAAGTTACCCAAAGACATATTGCCATGGGAGCGAAAAGGAGTCAAGGGGAAAGAGGTCACGGGGAGTTAGCTAGTTGTTAAATGTGTGTGTTTCAAAAATGTGTCGATGTATGAGTGAGACTACCTTTATGTATGTGTGAGACTACCTTTATTCATATAAGAGTCAAACTTTTTCTCGAGGCGTCTACATGGCGTGTGTGAAGGCACCGCAAAGTTTGAGAATTTTTCTGTAATTGTTTGGTACTTTTCTCTAATTATTTTAATTACTGCGCGAATTCTCCCAAAGAAATGTATGTTGAACTCGACCACCCCGGAAAAAACCGAAACGGTGCCAAACTTTTGCGATAGGTCCCTTGTGCCCTAGGAGGCACAACATGTGGAGGACGGTCTTGCGGGGTTATTTTGTTTTCAAAGTGTAAATCACCATATTTGGTCGCAGCGTCGTCGAAAAATACTGATAAATCCAAAAATGGCTAAAAAACCTAGGATTTTGCGTGGGGCCATATTTTGGGTTTTAGGTGTCCACAAAAAATTTGAGAAAGTTTCGAGTTAGGCGGAGCGAGGCGTGCTTCACGGTGGTATACTCAACCTCTCCACGAAGCCTATCCTAACACTTAGGTTTCTCATGGTTGTGTGATGAGGTGTGCTTTTTGCGATGTGCTATCGGCCTCAAACTTTTTTCTCGAGGCATCTACATGGCGTGTGTGAAGGCACCGCAAAGGTTGAGAATTTTCTGTAATTGTTTGGTACTTTTCTCTAATTATTTTAATTACTGCGCGAATTCTCCCAAAAATGTATGTTGAACTACGACCACCGGAAAAAACCCAAAACGGTGCCAAACTTTGCCGATAGGTCCCTTGTGCCCTAGGAGGCACAACATGTGGAGGGACGGTGCGGGGTTATTTTGTTTTCAAAGTGTAAATCACCATATTTGGTCGCACGCGTCGAAAAAATCTGAAAATCAAAAATGGCTAAAAAAAACCTAGGATTTTAAGCGTGGGGCCATATTTTGGGTTTAGGTGTCCACAAAAAATTTGAGGAAGTTTCGAGTTAGGCGGAGCAGACGTGCTTTCCGCGATGGTATACTCAACCTCTCACGAAGCCTATCCTAACACTTAGGTTTCTCATGGTTGTGTGACCAAATTAAACTGCAAGTGTGCTATCGGCCTCAAACTTTTTCTCGAGGCGTCTACATGGCGTGTGTGAAGGCACCGCAAAGTTTGAGAATTTTCTACGTAATTGTTTGGTACCTTTCTCTAATTATTTTAATTACCGCGCGAATTCTCCCCAAATGTATGTTGAACTACGACCACCCCCCGAAAAAACCCGAAAGCGGTGCCAAACTTTGCCCGATAGGTCCCTTGTGCCCTAGGAGGCACAACATGTGGAGGACGGTGCGGGGTTATTTTGTTTTCAAAGTGTAAATCACCATATTTGGTCGCACACGCCCCGAAAAAAATACAATAAATCAAAAATGGCTAAAAAACCTAGGATTTTTCGCGTGGGGCCATATTTTGGGTTTAGGTGTCCACAAAAAAAATTGAGGAAGTTTCGAGTTAGGCGGAGTAGGCGTGCTTCATAGTGAAAAAAGCTGAAATATTCATTGAAAATTTTTGAAATTCAAATCCTAATATGTCAAAATTTGTCGAATCCATGGTTTTGTAAGATAAGAAAGTTTATATTTATGTTTTTTTTTATTTATAACTATATTTCTATTTTTTATTTGTTAGATAATATGCCTTGTATATATTATTTTTCAAATTGTAAAAAATGAACTATAGGGGCGGTTCTGGATTGGCCGCCCCCTATTGAGCTCACTATAGGGGCGGCCGAATCGGAGCCGCCCTATACGAGAGCCACATATATATACGAGCCACCCCGTCGGCTAAGTCTGGGCGCGACTACGCCCAAATTATCTTGTCCGGGCTGCCCCCAAAATTTTCACCGGCACCGCCCCGCCGGCATCCTCTCCCTCCTCCCCCCTGCGCCCCTCCCCGCCCCCCTCCTCTCCCTCCTCCCCTGCGCCCCTCCTGCCTCCTCTCCCCCTCCTCCCCCCCTGTGCGCCCCGGATTCCCACGAAACCCTAGCCGCCCCTGTATCCAGCCGGCTTCCTCGCCGCCCGTGGTTGTGCTCGTAGGCGAGATCTTGCCAGAGGTGGCCTCCTCCCCTGCCCCTCACTGCCTCCTCTCCCTCCTCCCTATGCCCCAGCGTGGCGCGCCGGCCGGCTTCCTCACCATGCCGTGGGTGCGCTCGCCCGGCGAGATCCGGCCTGCCGCGGGTGTGCTTCGCCGACAGAAGATCTTGCCAGCGGTGCACATACTATCTTCTTGGGAAGAAGAAGGCCGCCGATGGTGTGGTCTTTGTCTTCTTTGTGGAATCCGGCCGCCGGTGGTATGGTCTCTGTCTTCTTGTGGAGATCCGTCGCGGGTGTGCTTCTTAGTGGTATCTTGACGAGGGTGCTCGTCTTGTGACTGGTCTTTGCCTTAGGTGTGTTACATCCCCCTACTCACCCTACTCTCTGCCCGTGGCGTGTGCTGCCTCCTCTCCCCTCCTGTTTCTCTTGCCTATATGATGCCTATCTATTTAGAGATGAATATCTATTTCTCGAGATGAATATCTATTTCTACGAAATGCCATATTACCGAGATGAGTTTATGATTCTTGCCTATGATGCCAACTTATTTGAGATGAGCACATGCCACTTTGCCTATGATGCCTATCTATTTACGAGATGAATATCTTTCTTTGCTGCTATCTATATAAATGTCACCATTTTTTTTACGAGATGAATATGTTGTTGCTTTTATCTATATAAATGCCACCATTTTTTCTGAGATGAATATCTTTGCATACTTATTATCTTTGATGCCATATTTCTCACTTTGCCATACTTTCTTCTTGTGGTGACTTTCTCATTGCCAATTTTTTTAGTAATGCTTGTGGCATGACTTTCTCACTTTGCCTCAATTTTTCACTGCCTCAATTGCCAATTCTTACTTTGTGGCATGACTTTCTCTTAGCCAATTCTTCTTTGTGGCATGACTTTCTCCTTGCCTCAATTTTTGAGTACTGCGGTGAATTTCCCTAGTTTTTGGTGCATTTCTCCTTTGCCTCAATTTTTGAGTACTCTTGTGGTGAATTTCCCTAGTTTTTTTGGTGCATTTCTCCTTTGCCATATCTAGTTATATGCATTTGTCATGCCATACTTGGACTTGTCATGCTCAATATGCCATACTTGACCGAAATGATAAAACCTGTTTGGGAGGAGTACCATATCTTTGCTTTCTATGAACTCTAACTATGGGAGGGGTGCCATATCCTGCTTTCTATGCTTCCTGTCCATACTTATCAAAGCTAAGTCCATACTTGCCTAGTTTAAAATGTTCTACTCACTGCTTTGTTGGCTATCTATTTGTCGGTGTTTTTTTTGCAAACCTATCTCATCGCTACCTACTTCTTTGTTGGCTATATGCATTTGTCATTCTCGATTTACTATCATTGGTTATATGCTACATACCCTACTTATTTCAAGGTTTATTTGTCATATATATCTTTGCTTTTTGCTATCTATATATCTTTTGCTCTTTGCTATCTTAGATATATATCTTTAACTTCTTTGCTATCTATATGTATGCTTATTTAAACACATGCTTATTTCCCCGCCTCCTAATGTTAGTACATGTGCCTTATTGCTGTTTTTAGTGCTGTTTTTTTTTTAAATGTCGGGCTTAGTGCTGTTTTTGGTCGAATCGCTTGTATTTGGTCTTTTTTTGAATTCATATCCGAGGCCGGCCGGGCATCACTTGTATTTGGTGCTTGTTTTGAATTGTTATTTGGGGTTTGGGCATCACTTATATTTGGTGTTGTTTTTAAAAAAGGCGAGGCGTTGGCATAGGCAATGATGCGATCCCTTTTAAAGCCGAGGCGGCGACTATGATGATTGTAACGCCCCTACATAATTGTAACATTCTAAACTTGGATGGCTACTAGACGCAAACCGCTTTAGAATTGATGAAATGACAAAGGGGCAAGATCTCGAGTCAACTTTGTAGACAACTACTCTAATTGTCTTCATAACTACTCTATTTGGCATTATATTGTGCTCATGTTTTTATATGCTCAATGTCATTATATTGTGCTCATGTATGGTGCCATGGCAGCACCTATGATGCTTTCTGACCACTACCTATGCTTCTCTTCCCTCCCACTCTTCTCTCAACTTCTCTCTTGGCCTCCTCTATATATCTTTTGCCATCATCATGGCGGGTATCTTTGTATAGCGGCTAAGCGAAACTCTCTCTCTCTCTCCTCCCACTCTTCTCTCTCCCCACTCTTCTCTCCCACTCTTCTCCCACCTTCTCTCTCTCTCTCTCTCTCTCTCCTACTCTTCTTTCCCACTCTTCTCCCACCTTCTCTCTCTCTCTCTCTCTCCCTCCCACTCTTCTCTCCCACTCTTCTCCCACCTTCTCTCTCTCTCTCCCTATAGCCCCCACTACCTTCTCTTCCCTCCCACTCTTCTCTCACCTTCTCTCTTGGCCTCCTCTCTATCTTTTGCCATCATCATGGCAGCCCGCCTAAGCTGAAGCTCTCTCTCTCTCTCTCTCCCTCCCTCTAGCCTCCTCTACCTTCTCTTCCCTCCCACTCTTCTCTCAACTTCTCTCTTGGCCTCCTCTCTATGCTGCCTTGTTAGAGATCAGTTGAACCCACTATCCCATCTTGGCGGAAATACCTGGGTCGAGACAAAGAATTATCTATGGGACAAGGCGAAAGTCAATTTCAAGTTTCCATCTCAGTACAGGAAGGCCGTGAAAACGTCAAGCCTTTAGGACAATGGGGAGATATTCCGACGTTGGAGGTGTGAGCTCAACACCAAATATATCCAACGAGGGGCGGGGCGCCGTTTCACAAGTATGGGAACATAACTTCGAGTCAATGGGGCGATCTAGTGGCTCAAAAGACTACGGCGGAAGCATTGGCCATCGGTTCGTAATAAATGAGCTAGCAAAGAAGAACATACACCCTACCCATTTAGGTTCCTGTGGATATTTTGCGGCCAGAAAAGACTTTCCTAAGAGGGACGAAGAGGCGGAAGCATTCTGGATTCTGTGCAGAATTTGGGGATACGGTCAAGGAATTGGATACATGCCAGAGCACCGCATCGTTTGGTTCTTCCCTTAAGTTTGACAAATCGGAGACTCAAGAGGTAGTATCAAAGATGTTGGAATACGGTCAAGGAAAGGAGAAGGGCTCATTCAAACCTTCCGGAGAGAAGGACGAGTGACACTTGCCTTGGGAAACGCCGAGCACCCCAGGGCGCACCGGGGGCATAGGGAAAAGAACAACACGGAGACATGGCTTTGAAGAGGACCAGCACACATACAAGAAGCATGGTAGAGACCGAAAGTCCGGAACTTGAAAGCACAGTAAATGGCCATGGTAGCGAAAGGCGCCGAGGAAAGAGGCTCGGCCGCGAACCCGCCGGCCCAACTTGCGCTTGTCGGGAGCCCTCCGGAAGTTCCTAGCGACCAAGGTTCCACTGCGGGCACAACCGCCGCCGATCGCATACGGGAACCAACTAGTTGCCAATGTGTGGTTCTCGCGGAAGGGCTCAAGTTGTCAAGGTTGTCGCAACGGGTGTGGCACATCCCCCAGGGGGCGGGTGGCACGGTAGGCCTATCCCTTCCGGACTACACTAGGGTCGAGGTGCATAGCGTGGAGCCCCATTACATGGATTATGACCTTGACCACCCGACTCGAGAGGAGTGTCCAAACTCGGGCAATGCATTCGGCGTTCATCCTCCGCACAAACGAGACATCATACTAACGGTTCTTCGCCTCCCCACCCAATATTCCACGGCTAGAAGGAGTTATCGAGGAGGGGAGATACTTTCACCAACACGTGGCGAAGAAATGCGAGATGCCACACTCCCCTCCTCGTGACCAACAAATGCCTGAGATGCCACACTCTTCTCCACGCCCCTGAGAGATGGGGCCTTCAAAAGAAACTCCGTTGAAAGCGAAAACAAACGGAGGTGCCTCCGAAAGAAACAGAGGTGCCTTCGAAAGAACCTAAGGGTAAAGAGAAGCAAACAAATTCCGACATGCGGCTTTCCGCCGGGGGCCTTTCGTCTGCCGAACAAGTTATGGCATCGAGGGAGTTTTTGGGAGGAGTCGGAGCTTAGGAAAAAGTATCCAATCCATTGCAGGCCCGTCTTTGTGGCCATGAAGGACGTCTCGTTGGTGTCTAGGTGGTTCGCCCATGATCAGTTCAAGCCACGTAACCAAGTCAAAAAGAAGCGGGAGACGGACTTGACCCTTGATCCACCAATCACTTTCCGGCCAAAAGTATCCCGATGTTGGAAGAATCGGGATGGTCAAGGAACCCGCGAAAAAATATGAAAGAGGCAAGATATTCCTTCCAAACGATGTCATGCGAAAGATGCCGCGTGGAATGAAAAAAGTTTCATGATTGGTACTTGTTGGTATCCGAGAGGACAGACATAACCGAGATAACACTCCACTACCCCGATAACCTTCTCGGTGGACACGGTGGTGAGATTGCCTTCACTTTCGACAACATGCATACATTGTATCACCTCGGTGAAATGGACATTAATCTAGTTCACATCTCTTTGCGTGTAAGTCCTTTTCTCTCTAATGGTATGATTTCGATATTTTGATAACGTTGTAACTAACCTAATCGATCTCTTTTAGTATGCAAGCGCACCTTGCAAAAAGCAGGTTCCAAGTCTAAAAAATGCATACATGGATCCTCGACAAATAGCACAAACACGCTTTGCATTTTTCTAGGCAATGAAACCGGATAGCAAATACTTAGAGGGTGGATCGGCCGTGGAGGAAAAAGAGAAAATCCGGCGAAGGCAATGAAGGGCGCGACCATTAACATGGCGGCATACTTAGCCGTGTCTTTCAAAAATTTCGAACACAATCATACTATATGGCTACCATACCACTTCGGTAAGTTCAATCTGTATATAATGGTTGGTTAATACATATTATACGCAAATGTGCTTATCATTTTCCTCACGATTGAATTTATGCAAGAACCAACATCGGATCGCTATATCGTCGATCTTGGGCTCGGCGTCGCGTGGGTTTTGGATTCACCGCACACTCCGCCCGCACATTATTCCGACTTCATAGCGATTCTCAAATCGTATAAATAACGACAATCCTCTTATTTCAATATAACCTCATAACTTTTTTTTGTCACATACTAACATGTTGTATTTGTGAATATCAATTTCAACGGGGCATACCGTTGGTATGTTAAAAAGTTGAATGGGAGACATCTTGCGTAATGAAGGGTGAGTCGTGCGTCAAAAAACATACTTGTGTAAGTATGACCTACCTTAGTACTTGCATAATCTCAAATGCATTTGCTAACAATTTTATATACACGATTATGCCAAGCAAAAGCCCGGAAGTGTTCACTTGTGGATATTACGTATGCATGGCGATGAGTACTTGACCTTTTCGCACTGAGACACCGGACTTTGGTATATATACTCATTCCTTTCTCTCTATGTATATGCTCACTATGTGTTTCTATATATAATCTAACTTTTTATTATCTCCTAATTGTGTAGGCGAGGCGCCGGTAGGGACAAAAGGGGACCCTTACCGAGATGATGACCTCTTGGAACTCGTGGCTAGCCTTTGTGACTTCATATTAGATCATGCTATACATCCAAAAGGTTGCTATCTTGATAGTACTTCCGAAGTTGAGAGGAATCCACAACTTCAACATTTTTGTGAGTGGGAAAGGCTAGCAATAGGGAGGTGAACTAAGAGATGAGATTGAAACTTGTAACTTATGTGAATAAAATGTTTATTGTAAGATTGAGTAATGGAGATGATACTTTGTGAGTTATGTGAATTATAGATGTTTATTGAATATAATATGTATATATTGTGAGAATTGTGAATTATAGATGCTTATTAAATATAATATGTACATATATGGTGAGATTTATGAATTATATATGTTTATAGAGGCGGGTATATATATATTTCAGTTTTGAATTTTTTGGCGCCAAATCCAGTTTAGGGGCGGTTTTAGATTAAACCGCCCCTACTGATCTTTCCTTTTTAGGGGCGGTTTTAGAACCAACCGCCTCTGATATTTCTTGACTAGGGGCGGTTTTAGATTGAGCCGCCCCTAATGAAAAGTTTCACGCGGTAGGGGCGGTCGTCGTTATTAGCGCCCTGGTGGGTGACAAAATGAGGGCGGCTCGGGGAACCCCCCTACGAAGATGGTCACCGTAGGGCGGAGAGTTAGGGGCGGTTTTGAAAACCGCCCCTACAGTTCAAACGAGCCGCCCTATAGAAGCTTACTGTAGTAGAGATCGTTTGATTATTTATTATTTTCTCAGTAGAAACTGAGGAACTACAGATGACTACTACTCCATGGCCCGTGCCAAGTATCATATGCACGCACCTGCGTGGAGGACACGTACACTGCACGTGCTAATTCTTCGTGACAGCGACATCGTCTTATCTATAACTACAACAGCTGATGGTGTATATATAACTACTATATGCGCGTCTTCGCCTAGCTAACTAGTTGCAAGACAGTACTTGTAGTATGCACTTACATAAGTTACAAGCGACCAGCTAGCGTCGCAGTATATATACTGTGTGCGCCCTGTGTATATATAGACGATATGGCTCCGAGTACTACTACGTGTACCAGATCTGGCTTGAATTAATGGCTTGAGTTGTCAAAAAAAAAAAAAAGAATTAATGGCTTGAAAGCGTACGAACAACGAAGTAGTAGGGCCTGGCTAAGCAAGTCTATTGGTCCTCGATCTCCCAGCTGAGAAGTGCTGTAGCGCATATAGGTACAGTAGAGCAAGCCAAGCGGTGCATCAATGCGTGGCAGAAAAGCTAGGACCGGCCGGTTGCGCAAGAGCGGCAGCTTGAGAGCGTACGTCTACGTGATCCGTGAAGGCAGACACCGTGGATCTACGTGCATCAATGCACGCCGCAGCGGACCGCCACGCTAGCTCTGCTGGCCCCTCCTCGGCTGCCTATACCACCACCGGCCGAGGGAAACTAATATCAAATTATAAGTCACTTTAACTTTTTTTTTTACATCATATATATCTAGATACAAAGTAAAATGAATGTACCAAAAAAATTAAAGCGCCTTACAATTTAAAACGGTAATAAGGATCAATGATGGAGATCTATGGTTTTTCAATCGAGAGGCCTCCTAAGAGCTCGCTTTTGAAAAAACAAAATCGAGAGGCCTCCTTATTTCTCAGCCTCATGAAATGATAAGAATTCGTGTGGGTGTAAGGATAAGAAAGAAAGAGAGGGATAAGAGAGCTCCCTAGTACCTAGTCTTAGCCTAGAACTAAAATTGCTTCCAGGAAGGTCAAATCTAAGATTTATGGAGTGGCTATTAGAACCATTTAACAAACTCAGCTAGAGACACATTGATGCCTTCATCTGATGTTTGGTGGTGGAATTATAAAAGACCAATTGGTTAAAAGTGTACAATGTAACCATGCAAGAGCTCACTAGAAAATTGGACATATATGTACTGCTCTTTTGTACATTAATTGGTGTATTTCGCATATGTATACATAATGTACTACTGTTTTGTATAAATTAGGTATGGCAATAGCCATACCTCGCCAAATAGTTGCCTCCGCCACTGCCCTCAAATGTAAGATGGAGAGAATAAATAGAAAAACTATTAGAGTTTCTCTATGAAGTTGTTAGTTCGCGTAATAGTCAATTAGATCCGTCTTGTAACATGCATATGCAAAAGGTCTTTAGAGAAAACTAGATCCCTATGAAAATTCCGGCGGTTGTTAAATCTTTCATTAGAAAAAGTTGGCAACATCTTCAACTATTGTCAAGGTCTTTGCTTATAAATTATTGAATAACATTTCAACCACTGTTTTGTTTCTTGAAAATTGTCCGGACAACAGTTGTTTAAGTCTTTCTTTAAAATTATAGGCAATATTTTGAACCACTTTGCTTAGGTCTCTTCATTAAGAAATTCAGGGCAACATTTGCACTAACTTTTTAGATATAACACCAACGTATTTTTTTTTTTGGAAAATGTGGTAAATAGTAACATGTGTAACTCCAAATAAGATTGTTATAAAAATATATTTAGTGCTTAATCTAATGATACCTGTTATGCACCATAATTTTAATATTTTGTTTGTATATTTTATCAAATTTAAAAATATTTGTCCTCTTAACACACCTTTTTTTTTTGTTTTTTGAGCAAAACCTCTTGACACTCTTTTTGTAAGACTTAGGCGTAGTAATATATAAAATAAAAAAGGAAACTCGCATTGTTCCAGGCCCATTGTTGTACGGAGTACCATCAGGGCCGTTATTCCAGCAGACCATTTTGAAATTGTTAGTATTGGGGCCGAACCAAACGAAATTGATGGAAAGCTAAAGCCCCTCCACATCCTTAAGATTACAGCCCATTTTGAGATACAGGCCCAACAAGAAACTTTGGAAGTATCGAGAAGGAATCCATCATCAGTGAAAGAGCAGATAAGACGACGGCCGAGCGACGCAACTATCCCCAACGGAACAAGCCTTCGACCTTCGTCCTTCTGGAAGTTTCCACGCCCCTTACCCTCGTCTCCACTCCAATGGCGCCCTCCGTCCTCGCCGCCGTGTCTGCCTCGCCCTTCCTCCTAGCCGGCAGCGGCAGCAACCGCAGGCCCCTGGGCGCCGCCTCTACCCGCCGGGCCGGACTGCGTGTTGCCGCGCTTAAGCACGACCCTGCCAAGGTGTGTGGGCTCGCTGCTGCGACCATTCATGCGCTCTGGTTTTGAGTCTTCAAGGTCTTTTGTGTGGGATTCGTGGTGTAACCTAACGGTTTGGTGCTTGTTTTTTTGGGGGCAGGTGGCGCCGCAGAACGACCGGGTGCTTGTCCGTCTCCAGCAGATCCCTGAGGTCTCTCCGTTATCAACATTGTCTCTTTTTGTGCTGCTATTTTGTTTTGTTTAGATTTATTCGTTGCTACTAATTGTTGGTTTGCTGCTCTTCAAGTGTAATAAATCCTTAAATGTGCTTATTTCAGTTTGTAATAAAGTGAATGCTCCGTATAAACACTCAGTGTATGAACCATCATTGCATATATCAGAAAAAAAATGCAGGAAGTCTTTGATTAAATAAGTCCAGGCTTGCTGATTTAAGCATTAGGAATTTCCATTGGAAGTTGCGATTGACAGGGAAGTTAAGCACTAAGGTGGCCTAACAGGACTCAAGTGAGGCTTGTTGGATAAATAAACCCTCCCCATGTGATTAGTTCATTTCCCTATCAAATCCACATGTGTACATCGTAAGCGTGCTAGTTACTCTGAATTTGAGAGCAACTCTCGTCAATTTGGTTTTGAAATGTCTTAGGGAAGTCTGAGTTTATTTGAGAAGTGGTATAATTGATTTACTGAAGCTTACACACATGCATTTCCCACCTACTCCAATTGCAGTATATGTTCTGCACCGCATAGAGATATTGATGTACCCCTATCATTAAGTGTGGTTAGTTTGTCATGTTAGCAGGGCCTTGTGCCCCTGTCATTTTAAAAATGTAGAAGGAACTGTTGCACTCTTCCTTTTCTGTAGCTGAATTACTGTACAATCCTATGAAACTGTATTACAGGAGTACACATGCCTCTGCTGAAGTTTTAGAAGTTGATGCTTTTGATATGGTTGATCTGACAAATTTTTTATTCATGCAGAAATCTGCTGGTGGTGTATTGCTACCGAAATCTGCTGTTAAGTTTGAGAGATATCTGATGGGTGAGGTGAGATCTTAAAGGGACTACTATCTATTCTGTAACTATTTTTCATCAGGATATAGTCCCATAACATTGTATTATTCATGCTAGATTCTATCGGTTGGTGCTGATGTCAGTGAAGTTGCGGCTGGGAAGAAGGTGCGCAGCATTTTGTGACACAACTCTTATTCATGCATGCCCACACACTCACTTGTGCCAACAAGAAGCATCTTGTACTTTGCATGTGAAGTGTGTTTATACTTTATTAGAGAACAATTTATCATATGATGGCACATTGAGCTTTGTAGTTTTTTCTGTTGTATAGTCTTACCATTCCATTTGATTGCTTATCTTGGTTGATGGAACTATTGAAATTTTGGACTTATGAAGAGTGGATATGTTTCTGAAACAAATACATTGTGCTAACTTGTAAGCTCCAACCATTATGACATTGTCTGTTACTGATACTGAAATACATTGCCCTTATCTCTTGTTGCCCAGCGATGGATATTTTTATTATGTTAGTTCTTACAGTTTGCATAGTCCGTCGAATGTGTTTTTACCAAAGTACAATGGCTACTATCATGTACATTACTGTAACCAGTTTGCACTTGCAGGTTCTCTTCTCAGACATCAATGCTTATGAGGTAAACTGACTGATTTCTGCTTAGCTGAAAAAAGAATCTGGCCTTGTCTTGAGCCCTACATTTTCTGATTCAACTTATCTGACTTAGTTCACTGTGTTGTAGGTGGACCTTGGTACCGATGAGAAACACTGCTTCTGCCGTGAGTCAGATCTGTTAGCTGTAGTTGAGTGAAAGTTTATACCATGAAAATTGCAGACTTACCTATGCTCCAACTGCATGGACTTTTCTTGCTCCTACTTTGTTGTATGCCATTTGAATGTTCGTGAATTCAGCTTAGCTTCTAGATGAGCGTTAGTCACCATTGAATTTTGGCTGCCATAAACCGGAATTATGTTAATGCCCCTTTTCTTTATAGCACGCTCTCATAAATTGATCAGATATATGGATACGAAATTGTGTGAACCGAACTTGAAAGTTGAAATGGTTACATTGCTCATCTGGCGTTCGTGCTTCTGAACGTTCTTGAAGCAAATATCGTAAACACATCAACTAGGGACTGCAGATTTTATAGTCTCATTCGATTGGTTTGAAATTTAAGTGTGTTCTGTTTCTCGTCCCCATTGCTCAGCCAGAGTTTATTTAGTGCCTGACCAACACCATGGGCTATCAAGTACCTATTATTATATAGGAAAAAGTCTACTAGGTTCTCCAACTACTTCAACTATGAAATGGTCTAATTTATCTTTTTTGAACATTCTAAAACCGTCTATTTTACCCCCATTTTTTTACTATGGATCTGCTACAGTGATGACGGGTTTGCTACATTTGAATGGTTTTATTTTTTATTTCCGCTGAATATTTGAAAAAAATCATAGTAAATAAAAATCATAAAATGACTTTTCCATCTCAGTGTATGTTTGAAAACTTTAGATTATTCTACCCCTGTAAATGAATTACACATGAACCTTTCTGTGCACAAGAAAACAGGGGTATTACCCCTGTAACCTGTTGTTGTTTGGGTAAAGGCGAAAACATGTGCACAAATTAATCGAGAACTAAGGTATTGACAGTAACCACACAAATAAACTGAGAACTAAGGTATTGACGAGCTCACGAGTGACCTTTGAGAGCCCCTAACGAGAATAGAGAACTCCATGAGAGCTAATAACTCTGATGCAAATGGAGAGAGATCCAATCGCCCCGTTCGCTTATCAGGCATGTTATAGTTTTTCTCTCAATCACATCACATTTCACATTTCCCAACTGTGCTCGACCTCCTTGGCTTCTGCTACTCATCTCGTTGCCAGCCACCCACCCTAGCTGCTTTGTACACGTGCATGGTCCTTCTCCTGGGCCATGCCAGTCTTTGTTAATCTTATTACTACTAAAAAGCGTCACACACCCCTTCCCTACTAAAAATAGTTACCCGGCCACACCTCCCTAGCGTACAAAAACTCCTGCAAATGAAAATAGAAACCGCCACCTCTAAAAAATAGAACTCACAAGTCTAGGGGCGGCAAAGAAGAAAGAAGATTTGGCGGTGCGTAACCGCAACATTCGGTTTCCTAGGGATGCGATGGGACAAGGGAAAGAAGAAAAAAATAAAAAAAAAATAAAAGTAAATGGAAAATAGAAAAAAATAAGAATAATAATAATAATTGATAAAGAAGGTCCATGTACGGACGAAATCTTTTGAGTCCATGTGGCAAGCAGATGCACTACACATGGAGTAGAAATAAAAGAAAAATAGGAAAAAAAAAAAGATAAGAAAGAAAATAAAATAAAAGAAAATGATAAAAAAATAAGAACACTAGACATTTCATTCTTTTCAACGGTTGTGCAAAACTATTTTACCAAACATTTTTAGATTAGCTTCAACTTGATCAAAATTCCATGTGTGTCGCCATAGACATATTAAAATTTGGTGATCCCAATGCAATACATGGGTATATGTAAAATAAAAAAAGAAAATAAAATGAGAAAAAAAAAATAAAAATGGCACTATACAAATTTTACTATTTTAAATAGTCGTGTAAAGTTGTTTTACCAAATGTTCTCAAAATAGCTCCATCAAAATAACTTTATCTCCGCCTAAGAATCCAAATGTGTCGTCATAAAACGAGATAAACATTCATGATCCCGTGCAACGCACGGGCATGTATCTAGTTGTTTATAATGGTTGAAGTGTGGATAAATTAGGTACAAATTATATAGGTATACATTATTTTTCATTATCTCGTCATAATGCATTTATGCATAATTTGAATGCAAATTTAGGAATCAAAGCATTATCTTTCATAATGATAGAGATGGATAATTTATACAAAATACTATTGGATTGGATTAATTATCTTTTATAATTGTGATGGTTTAAATTTGTGCATATAGGCTTTATTGCTAACTCCACATATCATGGACTCATGGTCTCCTAATTTTTTAGGAACATTAGCATGTAATTTGAAGTAATTTAGTGAATTTTTTCTATGTTGCAAAACCATTCTCGAGCCCCTAGGTTCGACCCACTATGGGGGGCGATTTTTTTGGGTTGGGTTTAAAAAAAACATAAAAATAGATGGGGGCTTCCCTATCGATGGTTAAAAAACATTATTATTAAGTTAATACACTAATTATAGCTGATGCTAAATAAATATTATGTCAACACTTATTTGTGTGAACAAATCCAAGGGCACTGAAATTTAAATCAAAATTATGACTTATAGTCAATAAATATCATATCATATACGTCACGGGAGATCTAGTAAAATGGTCATACACTCATACTTTTAGCTTGCAGGTGTGGCGGGTGCAGCTAGTGGCTTTCATGCTCCCAACTTCCCTTTCTTGACATAGATCTTCATGACGCCCCCATGATGCTAGCACACGTCGGTCCTACCGTCATTCCCTCCTGCACCCAACTAGGGTTGAGATCTTGTGAAATAATTTTTTTATTATGTTAGCAAAAATATTATACCTGTTGCTCAATAAGGATTATTATAAAAAATTTCTTTATTCAAAGCAATCCAAGGACATAATAAGTAAAGCCATACATTGCAGGAGACAAAAGTGATCAAAATAAATAGCAGAAGCCTTTAGCCGTGTAGGACAGAATATTGAGGCTAATGCTGCAAACAATTTTGCATACATGTACACACCATAGTAATCAGCTTCAAATATTAGATCTATTTACCATGTGTCAAATACTCATGTAGTGATTTATACTAATTACATCAATTGAATATACATTCACACTCCAAACTCTAGATATGCAGCAACACAGAACGGTTTTGTTTATATAAAATCTGAGCCAAAAAGGCATATTGTCTTTAGTGCAAACTCTTGATGCCAAGGTAGTAAAATTACAACACCATAAGAAGTAATGAGAACAACCAATGTTCTCTGCAAGCCATGCAATGCGCTTAAACTTCGTTCACAAAAACACTGACAGCTACACATCATACCAGCAACTATGGACTACGGAAACAGCTCACCTGAGACATGTGGTAGTGAAAGTGCATTCGCCCCCTATGTGGGTTTTGGATAATTAATGACAATCAAATTAGGGACTAACACGATTCTCTAAAGTGTATACGCAGGTGTTAGTCCATTGAAAGATTTAAATGATGTCATTTGGTGATTATAGCACCACTCAATTTCATGGACGGAAGGCGTTTCAATTCAAGTGGCACAATAGTTTTTATATTTAAACTTGAGTTATAGGAAACGCCGCACTATCAAGAGGGATATAAATTAGGCTGACTAGTTTGGGGATATATAATGCTCAAGATCATCTTTAGTAACGCGTTTGAGAGACACTTTTGCACGCACAAACACTTAGAATCCTTTTCTTGTCGCGTGCTGAGAAAATGAACTACCACTGGTACCGGTAGGTCATTTTAGCGCGTTCTTGCGCGCGCAGACAACACTTTTTAGCCTAGCACTGGTACCGATGTTCACCACTGGTACCGATGTTCACCACTGGTTCCGGTAGAAGGCCGGTTGGACCGCTAGTTCACTTTGTCGCGCGCTCCCAACGGTCGGATTTTCTTCTAGCACTGGTACCGGTTGAACCACCACTGGTACCGGTCCTAGTCGGGCTGAACACTTGTGAAGGGTACGAGTATAAATACTCCGCCCCCTCATTTCTAACCGTTACCTACGCCATTCCTCATCTTCAACCTTCAGACAAAAGGCCTCTCAAGCTGAGCTCGCCCCCTCTTTCTCTCCCCTTGCTCTAAATCCAATCCCTAGCAAGATTTGAGTGGAGATTTGAGATTTGAGAGGGAAAAGCTTCGATTTGCATCTTGAGCACTTGGATCCCCTTTCTAGTTGGCTTGATTTGTGTCTATTTCTCTTGGATTCTTGGAATCCTAGCCGGCTAGGCGTTCTTCGTGGTTGCCCGTGTTGATTCATTTGTGAGGGCACCCCGAAGTGTTTGTATCACCCCGTTCTTCTTAGTGGAAATCTCGGGCTAACCTTTGTGGTTGCTTGAGGGAGGCAATGAGGTGGAAGAGACTCCGACCTTAGTGGTCACCTCAACAACGAGGACGTAGGAACTCCTTTGTGGGGAACCGAACCTCGGGATAAATCGTGTGTCCCGCGTACTTGTTGTTGTTGATGGTGGCGGATCCAGCTTTTTGAGCACGGGGGTGCACCAAAAATTCTTTTATATACAAATCAGTAAACCATGATGGAAGACGAGGTGAATTCGACGGAGCCGCGGGGCGGACCTAGACAAAGACGATGTTGCACACGGAACCGCTATTTGCATGCATCTATTCCCTTTGAGTACATACTCCGTATGTATCATGTAAGTATGACACGCGGGCGGGGGGTCGGTGGACCCCCTGCACCCCCCTTTGGATCCGCCAATGGTTGTTGATTATTGCGATTACTTGTGATATCACTTGTTCTTCGTGTTCTTCCATCCTCCCTACCCATTTCTTAGGTTGTGGGCGCCCGATCTACATTTTGGTGAAGGGAGGAACCGAGGAGAGTGCATCTACATCTTCTACATCATCCACAAACGTGCGGTATTCGCTAGATCTGAAATCACAACTCGTTGTACTTTGATTTCGTGTGCTGTTCGTGACCTACCCCTGGTACCGGTGGAAAACACCACTGGTTCCGGTAGGCAAGGCCGTTTGTACCAGGTGGAGACACCACGGGTACCGGTCCAAATTTAACTTCCGCTTAAAGATTGTGAGTTTCGGTTTCGATAATTGCCTATTCACCCCCCCTCTAGGCCAATTAGATCCTTTCAGGTAGGTCTTGCCAACCCCAGCGCCGCCACTTCGGCTGATGTCTAGCATTGGAGGCACACCACCCTTTCGCCGAGCTCCTCGGACAACTCCATCTCCGCGTCATCGCCGCCCACTGTCATCGTTCCAGCTGGCCCTCGACGCCATCACACCCACATCCACTTACGTAACCATTGGTCTCGAAATGGGGAAAAGGGTCAAGGTGCGGTGTCGGAGCTTGGGATTGGGCGGCGAGGTTGGCTGCATGCGCCGACCAAGGAATAGAAGCCGATGGGGCTAGCTAGGGTGTAGGCAGCGGTGGATTGGCAATGGTGCGTGCCCATGTTGCCACTGGTAGGAAGCCGATGGTTGGATCAGATGGGTTTTGGGCACACACGAAAACACCTAGATTGATTTATGTAGTTATTTTAATTAATTGATCCAATGACTATTATTTGTTATGATCATTGAACGTTACAGTATCATATTAACTGCATTGCGTAGGTTGGATATTTGGATGGATTTGTTGAAAAAACGGAGGATTCGGTTTCTCCTCAAAAAAGAGAGATACGTAGTATTAATCTATTTAATTTTTCTGCATTGCGTACGCGGATGGATACTTCGATGGATTTTTTTTTAAAAACGAAGGACTCGGTTTCTCCTTAAAAAGAGATATACGTATAGAGTTATTATCAGTCTATTTTTAATCTATAATGGCAGTGGTGGGTAATTTTCTAAATAACAAAAAAAAAAAAAGATCTAATGGTCATCGGTGGCTACAGACTTAGGGATTAGACAAAGTCAGAAAAAGGGATTCTGCTTTCACAGTACATCAATAAGAAAGAATAGCTGGTTCACGGTAAAGAACTAGATTCAATGACCGGATGTTTCGATTAACGTGAGAATTTCTAGCATTTTTTTTTTTCTTAACGTGTAATGCGGTGAGAATTAACGTGGATCCTTTGGAGCCTCCAATTAGTAATAGTAAGATGGAGAAAAATCAGACCGTACTGACAATTCAAGAGGTAACGTTTGCTGTGCGCCATAACGTTTGCTGTAACATAACGTTTGCTATGTCACAAATCGCTAAATTTTTGGTTTTTCGTTTTCTTGTAGAGGGGAGTGGAGTGTGCATGTTTTGTACAGCTTATGGACTTGTTTGTGTTTATATATGTGAAGGTATCAGCGTGCAACATGCCAACCTAGTCCAACTGTCCAAGCATGCTTTATAAGCCCAGCATATTAGAATTATGCTCAAGTAATTCATTCTGAACAATAGCCATGAGCGAAATGCTGAAATTGAAACATAATCAATCAAGAAATTTATGATGACTATTGCAGATTGATGGATCATCCATTTACAGCTTGAGCTTGCAAAAGCAGTCACCAAATTCAGATGAAATCTAAGACCTAAGAAAACATACAAGACAATCAAATTCTAACACCATAAGCTGTGTCGTAAGTAGCAATTCATTATTGTCTAAACACAGCATCCTTAGTCCCAGTACGTAGCATCCATACATGATCACACACTTGCTTTCGGTAGCTGAAGAAAGCAGAGGCAGTGCCGGTGCAGCTATGCAACGCGAACGGCCAACGTCGTTGGCATGGGAAGCATGCTGGATTCTGGCGCGGCGACGACGAAGCCCGGTCCGGCGTACATGGCCCGCGGCTTCCATACTATCTCCTCATCCTCCTCCATGTCGATGTCGCTGCTGCCGGTACTGCTGCTCTCGCCGTCGTCGAGCCGCTGGTCGGCCTGCAATGGCCGAGCCTTCTTGTTCACGTCCCAGCGCTCGGCGGACGTCGCGCGGCTGATCGCGCACTTGCTGCTGCTCGCGAGGGAAGACGACGACGACAACGAAGCACGGCTCGCCGTCTTCTTATGCGCGTCCCACCTCTCCACGGCGTCAGCCCGGCCGGACATGGGCGGCGGCGGCGAGGTCGCGTTCTTGCGCTGGGAGTGGGACGATCCGTGGCCGGCGGTGCTCCTGACGACGCCGCCGGCGGAACGAAGGCCTGAAGCTGACGGGGCTGAGGGTTGTGCGCTTGCCGGCTTGATCTTACTTGCGTCCCACCTCTCAACGGCGTGAGCGCGCCTGGGCTTGGTCAGCGGCTTTGGGAGGATAACGGTCGCGACGTACGGCGTCGTCGGGAGCAGCGGCAGCATCTTCCGCATGGGCGGGGTCGGGAGCAGCGCCGGGAGAGCTGCGTGTGCTACCTTGAGGTGTACGCGGGCAACCGGGATCGCCATGGGATCGAAGACGACGTACGGAGGAGACACGTTTATTCAGGCGCAGCAGAATCGCCGAAAAGTATCGTGGAGATGGAGCAGACCAGAGAGGCGACGGTGGATGAGATGATTCCCGGAAGCATATGCGGCAGCCGAAATATATAGACCCCCTCTAGCGCGAGGGTGAAACGGAGTCGGTGCTCCGACCTCCGAACTGGCGAATTCTCTCAACGACGACGAGATGCGTGGTTGCCACGCCATTTCTGAACAATACAAGTCGGATTCTTGATTTAGGGCAGTTTTTTGAAGATGCTGTAAGGGGTCGGAGACTCGGAGGTTGTTGCCAGATGAGGAAACCCTTTCCAGCAGATTTGAAGAAAGCACGGGCAAGATTCGGAGAACAGAAACGATCGGATACTGTCTCTCGGCTTCGTTGCCCTGCGCCCCTGCATGCCAGGTCGGATACAGCAATATGGCCGGCGAAGAAGAAGAAGATGCTGGCGACCCTGCAGGTGGGGTGCAAGTGCAACTACGCCGGCACGCGGGACGAGATGCAGGGGCTGCATCGTCAACGGTGTGCACAGGCCACGCGTGCCGTCCTCCTTGACCGCTCAACTTCGCGCCGGCCGACGTCGCCGTGCTCACCGACGAGTCGACGACCACGAGCGGCGCCGGTGTGCCCCCGACAGGCGCAAGCTGGTGGACCTCATGCAGTTGTGTGCCAACGACGCTGGGCAACCGCGGCGCTGCCTGTTGCCCTGCGCGGCGGCGCCCCAGCCCCCACCGATGGCCTCCCCCTATGCTCCGGCTCTGCTCTGCTGCAAGGCAAACAGCGAACAGGAACTCAGGAACAGAGCAGAGCAGTTGCAGCTCTGGTTTGCGTTGGTTTCCCAATTTCAGTTTTCAACCCTTTGAAGTTTGTAGAGTTTTGACTCATGTTACATTCTATAAAATTACAATTAAAAGATGAAGAGGACCATGATAAATGTCATATAGGAAGGAAGTGGCTGCATGTGCTGTAAAATTACACTACCTTCTTGAATGTGTACTCCCTCTGTCCCGATAAAAGTGTCGCTTCTACGCTACAAAGGATGTCCCGACGAAAAGTGTCGTTTTTAGTGTGGTCCCTAGCTACGCTCTCTACCGTAACATGTCCTTTCACCGCTCCGCTCTACTCAAAAGATATACACACACAACATCGCGGCGGCGTGAGTGGACGTCGTGGCCCAGCGCGGAGGTGAGGAGGAAAGCGACGCCCAGCGCGGAGGCGAACAGAGCCGCTCGGAGCAGCATGCCGTCGAAGCACAGCCCGTAGCACGCCCTGATGTGGAGATGGAGGCAACGCGACTGGAGCTAGCGGCGCGGCATAGCGTGACTGACCGAGAGGGCCACAAAACGGAGGAGATGATTGGCACGACACAACACAGAGACCATCGCCACCACCGGATCTGCCAAAGGCCCCTCCGCTCCACCTCCTTCATCGCTGATCTGCTGCCTTGGCTCCTCTTGTCCACCGGTGCAGAGTCCGACGACCATGCCGCTATTCCCCTCCACCAGTACGGTGAGGGCGAGCATGAGGGGCAGGCTCGGCGCCACGCGGGATCCGCCGCACCTCCCGAGCGGCCGCCGGAGACAACGTCACCAAGCACCCATCGGCGACTGTGCCGCTCTTCTCCTCCACTGGTATGACGAGGGGCGAGCATGAGGGGCAGGCTCGGCGCCTCGTGGAATCCGGCGCACCTCCCCGGCGGCCGCCGAGACGCGTCACCATGCACCCGTCGGCAACCGTGCCACTCTTCTCCTTCACCGATGCGGCAAGGGCGAGCATGAGGGGCAGGCTCGTCGCCACGCGGGATCCGCCGCACCTCCCGAGCGGCCGCCCGAATCAACGTCACCAAGCACCCGTCGGTGACCGTGCCGCTCTTCTCTTCCACCGGTACAACAAGGACAAGCATGAGGGTAGGCTCGGCGCCACGCGGGATCCGCCGCACCTCCCGAGCGCCCGCCGGAGACGACGTCACCAAGCACCCGTCGGCGACCGTGCCGCTCTTCTCCTCCACCGCGGCTTGTAGCTCACAACGCCAAGCTTAGTGTGGTCTCCAGCTACGCTCTCCATACTCTTTTGACTCACAGCGGCTTCCTGATCGCTATTGGAGTTGCGTTGGTGGTTTGGGTGCTCACAGCTGCTACTTGGATGTTGTTGGAGCCACCCTGGTTGCCCTGCTAACAGGGCTTGTAGCTCGAGGTGCCATCGACCGCGCCAAGCTATAGTAGCCAAGCTTAGTTATTTCTTAGTTTACAACCTTTCTGCGCTACCGTTAGAGCCGGTGCCTTGTGTTAGTGTTTTACCCGCCCTCTCCTAACATCTCGCCATGGGAACGGGACAAGTCGTGTATCTTTGAATTATCCGTTTTCTTTCAATGAAGTATGATCTGAGCTCGCTTTTCGAAAAAAGTGAACGCCAGTCCATAGGTGGCCACACGAATATATGATGGCCTCTCAAGCGGGCACATCGGGTGCCGGCGACTTGGTGAGCACCTGCACCACCTCCACCTGCGGTTTGCGGTGGTTGGATGTGACTGGTTTGGGAAATGAGGTACCAAATTATGCTTATTACAAAAGGAGTTTCAAACTCCGAGGTTGATCCTTGAAAGTTCAAACAGCAATATGGTAGTGCTCTTTGGAACGAAGTAAAGGGAAGTTCCAGTAAAAGGTATTGAGATGCAATGCAATTACACATAATCTTGAACGGGGCTGCAATGCTAGCTGCAGCAGCTTTACACATTCATTTCTTGCACGCAAGCCCCAGGTTTCAAAGGATTGCAGGCTGTCGTCTCCTCAATTAGGACGACGAATGGACACGAGATGATCGAGAATTCTAGGTCATCGATCCTACATACATTCTCGGCACTCCCCGATCTGTCGTCTTTATGAAATCGATCTTTCTCCGCCTAACCATTGGTGCTTGCTTATCCTTTTCAAGCTGCAATGGCAGGTGTTGAACCATGGAGAATAGAGACAATTTCTAGTGTCTCTCACTTCTACATGGGTCATTTCTTCCTCAACTTTTGAAGATAATCGCGATAATGTGGTCAGGTATGCGACGGTGTGTTGCGTCACTCTTGTGATTTGATTAACAATATTACAAGTGTGATGCACTGGTGCAAGGCCCTATCCATCCTATTGCAAGCGATGGATTAGGTGCATCCCTTCGACGAGATGGTGTCTGGTG
Organism: Hyparrhenia diplandra; assembly: GCA_015847255.1. Lineage (NCBI taxonomy): Eukaryota > Viridiplantae > Streptophyta > Magnoliopsida > Poales > Poaceae > Hyparrhenia > Hyparrhenia diplandra. Next base: position 93,932 of record JADLZK010009642.1, on the reverse strand, counting down.
TTGACCGGATCTGTCGCTGCAGATCAAAGTGGCGGTGAGTCCGCTACATCGTTGCCGCCTGGATGTTGAGTGAAGGTTGAGCCTCTTGCTCTTGTCCCACCTCGTGCCCTCCACGTGGAAGATACCTCTTCAAGGTTGACGGGATACACGCCGCTATCTTATTTGTCCAATGGAGCTCATTTTGATGCTGTCGACGAGTGAGCTCATTTGATATTGGACACAGGCGACCTTTAATACGATTTTTCGTTGTACTAAAGTTTCTCATTTTTTCTTGTAATAATAATTAGGCTGTGTGTGGTAGTGCAAGGACCGAAAGGTTGTGTGTATTACTGCAGAGGCCGAAATGTAATTCCTTTATTAAAAAAAATACACACCTAGCTACATACGTCTTTGCCTCGTTGGGATGAATTTGTGCGTGATGGTTCATCCATCTGCCTGCAAATGCATGCAAACTGAGCAGCAAAGTCCACGGTCCAGGCAAATGTGTCCTTAGCTTGCATCCACAAGGTAATTGGTAGGCAACAAATCAACGATGACAACGACGCGTGTTTTCAATGAACACAGAGGTGATCACCAAGCCTATTTATAACGGAGGCAGTGTCAGGCATAGATCGATCTCTCATCTCACCGAAGCACACGCACCAGAGGTAGAGCTAGCTAGAGCTAGAAGAAGACCCAGGTAGCAATGGGGGGCGGGGAAGAAGAAGATGCTGGCCACCCTGGTGGGGTGCAACTACGCCGGCACGCCGTCCGAGCTGCATGGCTGCATCAACGACGCCCACGCCATGCGCGCCATCCTTCGACCGTTTCGCCGGCGCGGACGACGTCACCGTGCTCACCGACGACCACGAGAGCGGCGCCGCCGGCTTGCTCCCGACCGGCGCCAACATTAAGCGCCGCTGGCGAAATGGTGGCGCCGCGCGGCGCCGGGCGACGATGCTCTTCTTCTTCTTCGCTGGCCACGGCACGCGCTGCGTCCGCCCATTAGCGGCCATGGCGACCGCGACGACGAGGCCATCGTGCCCTGCGACCACAACCTCATCTATGGTTTGTGTCTAGTATGTGCACTAACGCATGGCTGGCGCGTCGTCGTTCTGACATCCGACTCACATGCTTGCTGCCCGCACCCCAGGCCATGGTGTCCGCTGTATTCCTTCGATAGCGGAGACTTGGGATCGAAAGGTCTTCGATCCTGTGGGACATCATGGACGATCGAGGGTTGGGTGAAATTTCGGGTCAATGTTCATCGCCATGTGACTCGATGTGGGGATGGACGGGATGATCAACGGCGGTTGAATCGGGCGGAGGTTGATTGACGAACTGCATGCTCAATCTCCGCTTGCGGGAGCGCTATCTGTGGCGCCGATCTCGGCCGCCGCGCCGACGTCTGCTGTGCTTTGAGGATCTCCGCATAGGCGGCGGCCGCTTTGTCTCTTTCCCCGCCGCAACCCGCGGGGAGTGAGGCCTGCACCGGCGCAAATCTCTTGCGTGCGGGGCGGGGATTCCACCCCGGGTTTAGCCGTCTCTTCACCTCCGCCTGCTACTTCCTCCTCTTGCTGTTCATCATCAAGCGGAGGGTCCTCCCCCGCCGTTGCGTAGGTACTCCTCGTGCTACGCTTGGGTCGGGTGCTCTTTTGTGGTGCCTTTGTTTTCGTGGTGGTTCTCTTCCTCTTCTGTGGAGCCATGGTTTTTCTGTTCGGGCCCCACGGTGGGCGCCAATGTTGAGCTTGGGGCTCTCAACACGAAGTGTTACCTCTCGGCCAGCGGTGCCCCGAGGGAGAAGGCCTGGGGTGCCGTATGCAAGAGCTAGGGAGAAATAACAATAATTGTCCATAAATGGAATTCACCGGCCTCTTTAACGGGGAGGACTCCTCCCTATTTATAGTTTTACAACCGCCATGGAATATAAGATTACAGGTTTGCCCTCTAATATTCTCGAAGATATTCCCTCGGGTTCACATATTGCGCAGGCTCTTTGCGTACTTTCATAATCTCACGCCGGCCTTCTCCAACGAGCAACCTTGATTCGTCCCGCCTGTGGCCCCCCCGGGAGACCTCCGCTGCCGCTTCGCTGCGCCCGCCGAGGATCTCACACGAGCCCCGGGTCCTTGGTCATCTCCCCACGCCGCCTTGGACCGGGCGGAGGTTACGACCTCCGCGACCTGGTCCGATAGCAGGCGGAGCCGTCGCTCCGGAGGAGCTCCGGGACGGGACCGGGACCTCCGCCGCCCAGTAGCGGAGGTCCCGGGCTGCTCGTCTTACCCGAAAAAGATCACAACATAAAAGCCCGTTTGTTAGTGTGAGCCTCTGCGCTGACAATTTCTCCCAAAGAAATGACTACCTCCACGAGACCGCGGGGCTCGTGTCCCAACGCCCCCCTTGAGGGCGAACGGTCACTAGCGGAGGCGTGCCGCTCTCAACGAGCCGCGGCGCTAGCGGAGGTGTTGAGGGTTCCTTTCCCCCGGGCGGCGTTTCGCGAGGGACCTTCGCTGCGGAGAATTTGAAGCTTGGGGTCACAACGGACGTAAAAACGCCCCTCGAGGCCAATGTGACCGTTTTCTACCCGTTGGTCGCATCCGGTTGTTTTGGGATGCGAAGGGTCGCCCGGACGCCTATAAAGGGGGGCTTTCCCCCCCGGGCGGAGGGCACCCAGGCCGTCGCTTTCATTTCCTACTGTTCTCGCTCTTTTGCGCACTTCTCGCTTTTCGCGTAGCTCCGCTCCCCTGCTGGTTTTCCTAGTTGCATGCGCGCGGGTTCCGGGCCGTTTAGCGTTTCCCCGACGAGCTTTACGGACCATACGCGGAGCTTCTCCGTACCGCTCGGCCCGCTTTGCGCCTCTACGAGGATTGCATCTTTGGGACGCCGCCCGTGCCCAAGACTTGGAAGATACTCTTTCTCGCGTTGAGGCATCCGTCGGAGATCTGATGGCTCGCGAGGAGGTTGAAGCTACCTATGAGTTGGGGCCAACAAGGATGACCCAGGCGATGATTGATGAGCTCCGCCCGGAAGGGTCATATCTCCGCTACCTATGAAGTTGCTCCGCCCGCAGGGAGTCGGTGCCTGAGCCGCCGGAGCCCCAAAGATCGCTGGGGTATCGTTTTCAAGGATTTTTACCCGCGGCCTCCGCCTTCCGTACATGTCTTTTTCTCCGCGCGGTGCTGGAGTCCTTCAACGTTCAGATTCATCAACTTACGCCTCACGCATTTCTTGCGGTGGCGAAGTTCGTATGGGCGTGCGAGTCCTATGGTGCTAAGCCGGAGATAAACAACTTTGTGGAGTTTTATGAACTGCACAAGCGGCCGAAGGTTCGGAAGATGGCGGATGGCGGCGAGAAGAAACCGATGCGGCCGCTGCGCACATTCAGCCCCCGTTGCCACCGGGGGGAGAAGACGGAGCTCTCCTTTGCTCGAGAAGAGTAAGTGGGATGCCGGCTGGATGGAGTTTTGGTTTTACGCCGGTCCGCGAGTTCTACGAAGACGGTGGATGGGGTTGACGAGGTTCGCTACCCCTTCGCGTCTATTCTTGTTCCGGTGGACATTGTGTCAAAACCGGATCAAAATGACAGGATGACAGAGAAGAGGACTAAATGTCGCGAAGCTTTTCTTGTTGGCTTGTCAATATTTGGAGGTCGGGATATTGTTGAAGAGTACTGCGCTGCAAAATATTCTCCACTTGCCAAGAAGAACGCGGAGTTCCCAGTGGAGAGGATTAATCTCCCCGTTTTTGGCGGGTCGGAGATGGTCCCGTGCCCGCGTCTTGGGACTCAACTTCCTGAGGGTGTTAGTGCGGACGCCTTCGTTATGGGTGTCGAGATGGAAGCCCAGGATGTTCTGGGCCCTATTGGTATCGGGAATTCCTCGCGCGGAGGTCGCGGCGGGGAACATGCCTCGATTGAATCGTATCTTCGAGGGGATGGGGTCACCTATGGCCCGCATAAAGTGCCCGGGGCCGCGTGCTTGCTGATATTGCGGCGCGCGAGGAGGAGGAGGCCGCGAAATTGGAGAAGGCGGCCGGCCGGTGTTCCTCCGCTTTGTTCGAAACAGCAGCCCCCGACGACTCTTGAGAAATCAAAGAAGATCAAGACGGATGAGGGGGCCTCCGCCCGCCCATCCGAGGCGGCGATCGCCGCCGCGACGGCCAAGGAAGAGGCTAAGAAGAAGAAGCAACTTGCCCATAAAGCGGGGCCAAAAGCAAGTTGTGCGGAGGGGGATCCTCCGGTACCCGCGGCAACCAAATTGGCTGTTGCTCTTGGCGCCCAGCTCTCCTCCGCGTTCTCCGGCGATGCCGGGGCTCTTCCGGGCGGAGGTGCGGCTGGTTCGGTCCCCACGGAGAGCCCGGTTTCTCCTACCACGGCTGCTTGTAAGTTGGCCTTTGATGGAGGTGTCGCATCGGAGGTGTCGAAGGCCATGGCGAACCCCTTTGATGGTTTTTCCCCTGTTCGAGCGGAAGCTCCGCAAGCTCGCGGGGTGAAGTCGACCGGGGAGCCGTTGCGCAACAGGATCGGTGAAGGGAGTCTCGAAGCGGGAGGTACGAGTTGAGTCTCGCGTCGGAAGATTCATTTGTACCTCCGGTGGTGCGAGTATTACCTATGCTCGATCTGGGAGCTCCGTCTTTTGCCTATCATGCCTCTAAGGGTGATGAAGCGGAGGCCGAGAGTTCCGGGCTAAGGCGCGGTGAAGGCGGCACAAAGTCCCGGAGTGCTTCGCGACAAGGTGGTCCCGACCTCCGCTGGCAACACAGTTTGTTTTTCGATTCCATTCTCGTTTTTGGTTTCCTTGTGCCCCGTTAGACTGTTTGATCGATTCCTCCTCTTCGCAGTGCTAGCGGAGATGTCGTTGGTGTCTTTGGGGCGGGTTCTCCCAGGTTGCCGCACAAGGTACTTTAAGTGAGTTACCTCCGCGCGGTTCTTGTCTTTTATCCCTCTTTTCTTCTACTTTGCGGTTTCCTTACTCCTCGATTAGGTACCATTCATAAATATTTTTCAGAAGGCGACGTGCAGGAGGTGTTGGATAAGGCCGTGGACCGAGCCTTTCAAGATGTCTTTTACTCTTTTTTTTTTTTTTTTTGCTTTTATGTGTTGTCGGGGTCTCGATTCTTTGTTTGCGGATGACCGCCGCTTGAGTGCGTTCGCGCCGGGTCCATCGGGAGCTTGCGTCGCGTGATGGGCTCTGAAAAAAATTTGGAGGCAAAGGCCTTCTCTTGGCGAGATGGGAAGGAAGCCTCCGACAAATTGTTGTCGGCCGAGCGTGAGCTCCGCTTGAAAGAGGCTGAAGCGTCGAAGAAGGCGCAAGAAGAGTTGACCGCCCGTGCGGAGAGGGCTGAGAAGGCCCTTCGTGACGCTGAAGCCAAGCTCGAAGAGGCTAATGCGAAGCCTTATCTCTTCGCGAGCTCAGGTATCGGAGAGGCAGAGACAGCTGGATGGGCTCTACGCGTCCTGTACCTCCGCGGCCCACTCGTATGCGGAGGCTGTTACATCCTTTGGTGCGGTGGTAACGCCCTTCCCCACGGACGGCGGCAGCGCTGGCGTGCTATCATGGATGTCGAAGAACCGCCAAGCTTCCCGGTGCTTGCAAGGCGTTTCCGATTTTGGTGCTCGGGGCGGCCGCGACAGCGTCGTCCGCATCCTTGCCACCGAAGGTTGTGAGGATGTTTCTAGGCTCCGTGTGAAGGAGGCGCACCAGCCTTTGAGCACGGCGGAGCTTGGGGGCGTGCCATGAAGTTCTTGGGATCTTTCATGAAGAAATTTTGGACTGTCCATGGGCGCGCGGAGGTCGCGTCTCTTGCTCGTTCTCTTTTGCCGGTTGGTTCTTTTCTTTTTGTTTCCTTTCTTGGCGTGGTTTTGTGTCTTCACCTTATTTTATTGTTGATTCTAATGTTTTGTGCTTTCCACGGACCGGTCCTCAAGCGGTGTTCTTTGAGCCTCGCGTGATCGCGGAGGACGGCGCTCCCACGGATGCTCCCCGCCGGCCGCCCGGATACGGAGGGGGACGAGGTCTCCGAACGTCGATGACGCTGAGGTGTAGAGGGCTAGGAGTTTTCCCTTTCACTTTTTTGTCTTTTGCGCGGATGTCCGTCTCCACTTGTAAAAAGTAACAAAGTCTTTTTAAATGAAAATCTAATGTTTCGTTTTAATCAATGACTTCCCTCGCAGTTCCCCGATGAGGTGCCTGCGCGCAAGAAGTGGATCCCTTTGTGTTTTTATCGTAACGGTGTTTATGTTGACGGAGATCGTGGTTATTTTGGAAGGACACCTTCGCCAACCCTAGCGTAGATGAGATGTATGAAGATGTTTTGTATGACTTAGGTGGCGCGCGAATGGCGTTTCTGAACGATGTAGCTTGGGAGGGTCCTCCACCGGATCTGAGTAGGCACTATTTTTCGTAGCCCAATTGTGTAATGATAATCTTTATCAATAAAGCGGAGCTTGTTAGATTGCATTCGGCTCATCGGTTTGGTTACATTGCTTATTCTTTTCCTATTTTCCTCTCGAATTTTGTTCGAGCCTTCGCTTGTGGATTTGACAAATGGAGGATAGTCACTTGTTTGCGGCGCCAATTCGTCCCCTTCCGCCGCGAAGTACCTGCGTGGAGGAGCACCTCGGTCTTGTGTTGAACCTCCGCTACCCGTGTGGGAAGCGTTTTTATCGCTCCGCTTCACGGGTCTTTGGCAAGGATCTCGCATTTGGACACTTCATAGAACTTTGGAGCTCCGGGGGATGTTACGAATTCTTACGCGGTCTCCCCGGAGTTTGTCCAAATGTTTGGGGTCATTACGATTTCTTACACGGTTTCTTCTTATTCGTAGTTATCTTTGGCCGAGGTTGACATCCGCACTCATTTGTTGCTTCTAATTTTCCTTGTGTAATTTTTGTTTTGGAATGATGGAGTGTCGGATGGGGGAATGTCCGGCTTGTTTTATAGGGCTTGGACCATTAAGAGGACTTATTGAAATTGTCCTTTGGTAGGTATGTTAGGTGGTTTAGGTTAGTATATAACTCATTCACTCTCCCCCTTTGGTTATCCCGAGTGTGATGGGTCAGTTTAGCAGTGGCTTAGTAACCGGAGCATTGATACCGTGTAAGGGTTCGTAACTGTTAGTCTAGGCTGTGTACTTGGTTGTCCTCCTATTCGTTGGCTGGAAGCTCAGACTAGAACAGGCACGGAGCTATTAACTCTTGCCCATGTGCTATCAATTCTTGGCGATGAGCTTTGGTGGTTTTGGTGGCTGCTTTGTCTGTTGTAGGGGTTTCCTTCTTGAGTCGGACCTCCGCTAGAGGCGACTTCAGTCTATTTTGAGGCCACCCGTCGGAGGTTGACCGGGATGAAGAGTTCTTATGGCGGTCTGCTGGCTGCACGAGAGGACGCGTCAACGCTGGTGGGGGTTTCCTTGTGCGCACGGCGTGAAGCTGTTGCCCTACGTGGTGGTGTAGCTCATCTCCTCTGTCTTGCTGTGTCTGTGCTACCACTGTACCATCTTCTGTGAAGATGTTTGCAGCTTCGACAGTACAATGTCGAGCACCTGTGTAATTTGTGAATATAATAAAAAAAATGTTCTAAGTATGCTGAAACTTTTGTGTTTACCCTCCCTGTTGCCTTTGTTGGCGGAGGAGTCGCTGATGCCTGAGGCGGACAGGTCTTTTTTCAGCTTTTTTATTTTTGACACGTACCGTTGTGCCACCTCGATGCCTACGCTTCGGTAGGACTTTTTTCGAGGATTTTTTGGAGACCGTTTTGCTGGTCTTTGGAGGTCATTTTTAGGTTAGAACCTCCTCGTTACGTCGCAAAAATGTCCTCTCGGGCATTCTTGTCACCTTTGTCGAATTACGTGATCGCTGCGTTGCGAGTCACTTTCGACTTATTCTTTCTTTACGCTTTGGGGAAATTTCCTCTTTATATTTCGGAGAGGATTTTACATTGGTCTTGCCTCGTTAAAAACCTCACCTCCGCTTGGAGTTCCCCGTGAGGAAAAGAGTGCACGCGACCTTGATTGGAATCTTTGTAACAATCTAATGCTACTCGCGGAAAAGTAAAGTAGTGGCGTCCTCCGCTTATATTTCGCGGGGGATAGCCTTACACATAGTACTTGCGGAGGTTGTCTATATTCCACGTGTGATCGGAGGTGTTGCCTTGCTCATCCGTCAGACGGAAGGCTCCTTGCCTTGTTGTTGCTTTTGCAATGAATGGACCATCCCACTTTGCTTGAAGCTTTCCTACGGTTGAAGCGTTTGGTTTTCTCTTGAGCACGAGGTCTCCGTCTTGAATGTTCTTCTTGCGGACCTTACTGTCCCTCCATTTTTTGGTCTCTGCTTGGTATTTTTGTATGTTTTCTACGGCTTCCAGCCTTGTTTGTTCTAATGTTTATTTAGCATATTCTTCATCTTCTGCCATCTTTTGCTTCATGACGCGGAGGCTTTCGTGCTTCAGCTCCTCCGGGAGCATTGCTTCTTCTCCATACATAAGCTTGAATGGGGTGAAGCCAGTAGCTCGCGAAGATGTTGTGTTGTGAGACCGAGATTACTTTGGGTAGTTCGTCTCGCCCATTTGCCTTTGCGGAGATTGAACAGGGGTCTTTGATATTGCGGAGAATATTATTCCATTTGCTCTCTCCACGCTCCGTTTGATTACGGGTGGTAGACCGACGCGAAGGCTATCTTTGTTCCCATTTGGGAGCAGAATTCTCTGAACTTGTCTGAGTCAAATTGTTTGCCATTGTCGACTGTTACCACTCTTGGTACTCGAATCTGCAGATTATGTTACGCCAATAGAACTTGGTGATGGATTACGATGTTATTTTTCGCCAGGGGCTTCGCCTCTATCCATCCGGTGAAGTATTCCACGGCTACAAGCGCGAATTTGTTTCCTCCTTGTGCCGTTGGTAGTGGACCGACAATGTCGATTCCCCACCTCCGTAGTGGCCAAGTTGGAGGTATCGATTGCGTTTCTCGGCGAAGGGTTTTTCTCGTGAGGTGCGAGGTTTTGGCAAGCTTCGCATGTTTTGATGATTTGTCGTGCGTCCTTTATATGCGTGGGCGGTAAAAACCCCCGGCGGATGGCCTTCGATAGTGCTCTTGGTCCAATGTGGGATCCGCAGATGCCGGCATGTATTTCTTTGAGTAGTTCTAGACCTTCGCTTTGTGGGATGCATTTGAGCATTGGCTGGACCAGTCCCCTTTGAATAGTTGGCCATCTATGAGAGTATAGTTTCTCGCTCGTGCCTCTGTTCTGGTGGCCTCCGCATCATCCTCCGGATAGCTTACGTTGTTGAGGTTGTCAACTATTGCTTGTCTCCAGTCTTCACCTTCCACCAAAGATGACTGTCTTGAATGCTTTTTTTGTTTTTGTTCTTTGGTTTGTATACCACATTGTAGACGTGTTTCGGGGCATGCGGAGGTTATTTCTTTGCCGCTTTAGCTAGGTGTCTCGCCGTCGATACGTTCTCGCGGGATGAACTTTACGGTGAAGCCCGGAATCTTCGTTCCATTGCTCGACCACCGCGAGGTAGTTTACAAGTTCGGTTCTCTGCGGCCATGCATTCTTTTTCCACTTGACCGCTACTAGCATTGAATCTGCTTCGACTTCGACCGGTTTGCGCCGTAGGCCTTTGCTTTGGCGAGCCCTAGAATGAGTCCTTCGTGATTCTCACGTGTTGTTTGTTTGGGAGCATTCTAGTCGTGTGGCGAAGTATGATTTTTACGCCTTGTGGTGACATTATCACCGCGGAGGCTCCTGCTCCGTGTCTGCCCCATGCTCCATCTGTATAGACTGTCCATAGCTCCGATTGATCATTTTGCTTTTTCTGTTTGTGTGGCGTCCATTCTGCTACAAAGTCGGCTAGTACTTGGGATCGTATTGCGGATCTCGTGCACGAATGTTATTTCGACCGAGAGAGCTCCGCTGCCCATTTACTTGATTCTTCCCGAGGTTTCCTTATTTCTTAGGACCTCCGCTAGTGGTTGTGAGGTGGGCACTATCACTTTGTATGAGTGAAAATAGTGCTTGAGTTTTTTTTTTTTTTTGCGGATGCTATCACGAGGGCGTATGCTATTTTCTCTATTTCTTATGTAGTTGATCTTGGCTCCTGTGAGTGCCTCCGAGACATAGTATATTGGGAGTTGGATGAGGTGGTCGTTTTTCGATCTTCTCTTGAACTGCCATCTTGCGCTAATGGTGTAGTCGATGCTTGCGATGTAGAGGAGTATGGGTTTCTCTTCGTCGGGTACTGTTACTGTTAGCTGTTCTTGCAGATATTCTTTGAGTTTTGCAAAGGCCTCCGCCTGCTCTTCCCCCCATCTGATGTTTCCTCCTCCCCTTAGTGCTTGGAAGAATGGGAGGCTTTTTTTTGCTGACTTGGAAATGAATCTGTTGAGAGCTGCTATTCCGCCCGTTAACTTTTGTGCCTCTCTTTGTCTTAGGCTCACCCATATCTATCTCGATTGCCTTTGTTTTTCCTCGATTGGCTTTGACCCCTTCGGAGTCGACAATGTATCCGAGTACCTTTGCTTTGGTTACTCAGAAGACACACTTCTCGGGGTTTAGTTTGAGGCCCGACTTTTTCGGTCGCGAAGGTTTCTGTAGGTCGGAGATGTGGTCTTGTTCTTTTTTGCTCATGACTATGAGATCGTCAACATATGCAATCATGTTTTTGCGTAGTTGCCCCATCAGGACTTTGCCTGTCATTCTGGCGAAGGTTGCGCCAGCGTTTTTCAACCCCTCCGGCATTCTGACGAAGCAGTATGTCCCGAATGGGGTGGTGAAGCTGGTCTTTTCTTCATCTTCTTTCGTTAGCCATATTTGGTGGTATCCCGAATAACAATCCAGCAATGAGAACCTTCGACACCCCGCTGCCTTGTCGACAGAGGTGTCTATCCTTGGTAGGGGGTAATTGTCCTTTTTGGTTGCTTTGTTGAGATCTGTGAAGTCTATGCACATCCTCATTTTGCCGGAGGTCTTTTTTGGAACTAAGACAACATTTGCCAACCGGTTAGTGTATTTGTCTTCTCTAATTACTTTGGCATCGGCGGTCTTTTGGACCTCCGCTTGAGCCGCCGATATATTCGTCTTCGACATTTTCCTCTCGCCGCCGCTTTTTGGTCTCATTTTTGGGTTGATATCTAGGACATGCTCAATGGTGTCTCTATCGACCCTCGCGGAGGTCCGCCGAGACCGGCGAAGATTTCTTTATTTTTGATAAGGAGCTCCGCCCGCTCTTTCTCTTCTTCCTTTGGTAGATCTGCGCTTATTGTGACTGTGTGGTCGGGGTCATCATCTATTCTTATCTTCTTGATTTTCTCTTGGCCCTTGGCGCTTGTTTGCTCTTTTTTCATATCTGGTGGTTCTGGAGCTTCGCTCTCTCGCTTGTCTTGAATTGACATTTCTATGGGCGCGGTATATGGCCTTTTCTATGTTTTCGGCTTCCATACACGGTTATAATCCCGTGAAGCGCTTGGGATTTTCATGCACAAGTAACCCATATGTATTGCGGCGTTGAACTTATTTGTGAATCCTCCGCCGAATATTGCGTTGTATGGGGGAGTAGACATCAACGATGTCGAAGGTTATGTATTCTGTTACGGGCGCTTTTTTTCGTCTGCGACACCGGACAGCAAGGTTATTTTTCCCAACGCTTTGTACTTGCCTTCCACCAAATCCTATAAGTGGTGAATCGATGGTCGTAGCTGATTTACATTGAAATTCATTTTGTCGAAGGCGTTGGCGAAAATGATGTCTCCGCGGAGCTTCTCGTGTCCACAAGTACTCTTTTCATTTCCCATGTTGCTACATTTGTTTCTATTACCATGGCGTCAACGTGCGGGTAGCTCTCGGTTGAGATCTCGCTTCGAGAAGGTTATGGGAGTCTTCGACCACTCTCGAACCCGATCAAGGCTGAACCGCTACATTGTTGACCAAGCGGAGGTGGTCTCTTTTACGTTTTTGGTTTCATACTCTAGTGATGATCCCCCAACTATCGGCATTATGGTTCCAATGGACGGTAGTGGGGTATGAGGATTGTATTGATTCTCTAGGCTTGGCTCGTTTTTCATGGGAGCGCTGGGTGGGGGTCCTTGCGGAGGTGGTGGTAGACTTTGGTTTGAGACCTGATTGATCGGGCCGTCTATTTTGCGGGGCTGTCTGTCTCGACATAAGTTAGGTCTTGTCTTGGGTTTGAGTATGACATGCTCGACTCGGAAGAGTAGTTTTGCGCTGGGGTGGAGGTGAAGGTCTCCATCTTTGGCAAGAAGTTGGGGTAGTAGGCGTTTGCCAAAGTTGATGGGTGTATTTGGTTTGATGTTAGGGAGGGGTAGACCGGGCGGTATTCTTTGTGTTGGCTCTCGAGCTTGCGGAGGCTCGGAGCGTGTGTAGGTGTAAGCATTGTTGACCTCCCTCGTTGGTCGTGGAGGTTGGTTCGTGGGGGCCGACTAGTTAGTCCCTTGAGCGCCTTGTCTCTTTCTTCTTTGGATGACCGGCGCCTCTCTGTATAGTGACCTTTCTCTTCGCCATGTATGGCGCTTGAACCTACTTTCTTGGCCTTGTTCCGGTTTTTTGGGGGCCCTTTTTCCCGGTATGGTTTCGATTGTCGGGTGGCCTTGTTCCCTGTGTATTGCGTGGGTTGGTTGGGCTCCGCGATCTGATTCATGGTTAGTACTTGCTGCCCCGGGTCCGCTTTAGGTTGTTCTTTGCGAGGTTTCGATTGTTGGTTCCTCTTGTTACCTTTGGCCTGCTTTGCCTATCTTGGTTTTGTTCTTCCAATCTTTTTCGGAAGTCTTCGTCCGACCGAATCCAAATTTCAAAAACGTTCGCGAGCTCCTGCATTGTTCTCGGTTTGTTCCGTGCTAGTTCTCCGCGAATGGCCCCGGGCGGAGCCCTCGATGGCTGCATCTATCGCTACTTGATCGGGGGCGTCGGGGCCTTCGCTTTAAGTTGCGGGAATCTCTCGAAGTAATCTTTCGGTGGCTCGTTATGACCTTGCTTGCACTTTGGAACAGGTCCATAGAGGTGAGTGGACTTTGCACGACCAATCCTTTGAAATTTTCGAAGATCTTGTCGCGGAGGTTTTCCCATGAATATATGGTCTTTGGGCTTTAGCATGGAATACCAAGCTAAAGCATCTCCTTCAGCGGCAATTATAAAAGCCTTCGCCCGATCTTTGCGTCGTTGCCACCGGCGAAGCAACCGCCGCCTCATAACTCATTATGAATTGGTGCGGGTCTGTCTTCCCGTTGAATCTTGGGAGCTGGGTGGGCTTGTACACGGGTCGCCATGGTGTCCATTGTATTCCTTCCGATAGCGGAGACTTGGGATCGAAAGGTCTTCGATCCCGTGGGACATCATGGACGATCGATGGGTTGGGTGAAATTTCGGGTCAATGTTCATCGCCATGTGACTCGATGTGGGGATGGGCGGGATGATCAACGGCGGTTGAATCGGGCGGAGGTTGATTGACGAACTCGCATGCTCGAATCTCCGCTTGCGGGAGCGCTATCTGCCGCGATCTCGGCCGCTGCGCGCCGACGTCTGGCGTGCTTTGAGGATCTCCCCGCATAGGCGGCGGCCGCTTTGTCTCTTTCCCCTGCCGCAACCCGTGGAGTGAGGCTGCGGTGGCGCAACTCTTGCGTCTGGGCGGGGATTCCACCCCCGGGTTCAGCCGTCTCTTCACCTCCGCCTGCTACTTCCTCCTCTTGCTGTTCATCATCAAGCGGAGGGTCCTCCCCCGCCGTTGCGTAGGTACTCCCTCGTGCTACGCTTGGGTCGGGTGCTCTTTTTGTGGTGCCTTTGTTTTTCGTGGTGGTTCTCTTCCTCTTACGTGGAGCCATGGTTTTTTCGTTGTCGCCCCACGGTGGCGCCAATGTTGAGCTTGGGGCTCTCAACACGAAGTGTTACCTCCGCTCAGCGGTGCCCGAGGGAGAAGGCCTGGGGTGCTGTATGCAAGAGCTAGGGAGAAATAACAATAATTGTCCATAAATGGAATTCACCGGCCTCTTTAACGGGGAGGACTCCTCCCTATTTATAGTTTTACAACCGCCATGGAATATAAGATTACAAAGGTTTGCCCTCTAATATTCTCGGCATATTCCCTCGGGTTCACATATTGCGCAGCTCTTTGCGTACTTTCATAATCTCACGCCGGCCTTCTCCAACGAGCAACCTGATTAGTCCGCTGTGGCCCCCCGTTGGGAGACCTCCGCCTGCCGTTAAGCTGCGCTCCGCCCGAGGATCTCACACGAGCCCTGGTCCTGGTCATCTCCTGACGCCGCCTTGGGCCGGGCGGAGGTTACGACCTCCGCGACCTGGTGTGATAGCGGCGGAGCCGTCGCTTCGGAGGAGCTCCGCGAAGTCGGGACCGGGACCTCCGCCCCGCCCGGTAGCGGAGGTCCCGGGGCTGCTCGTCTTACCTGAAAAGATCACAACATAAAAGCCCGTTTGTCGGTGTGAGCCTCCGTGCACAATTTCTCCAGCAGCGACTACCTCCGCTGAGACCGCAGGGGCTCGTGTCCCAACAATGAGCACATTGATGCATCTGCATTTCGGCTCGTGAAGGCATCAAATACAATTGAAAATCTAAGACATAAACAAAACATAATTCAGTTTGAAAAAAAGAACAAAACACAAATTATAGTGCTGTTTCTCATACTAGTAGAAAACTTGCAAATCCTAACATCGTGACTGTTCACATCTCTGCTCTGTCTAAAACAAGCAGTAGTAGTGCTGTTACTGTAGTCTGCTACACGATCACATCTTGCTTTTGCTAACTGAAGAAATAAGTAGCCGGAGTCCATGATGCAGCTACGCAACGCCAACCAAGAACGATGTCGGCATGGGAATCATGCTGGCTTCCGGCGCGACGACGACGAAGCCCCGTCCAGCGTACATGGCCCGTGGCTTCCATACAATCTCCTCCTCCTCCTCCTCCAACGTGTCCAAGTCGTAGCTACCGGTACTGCTGCTCTCGCCGTCGTCGATCAGCTCGGCATGCGGCTGCAGAGGATGGTGCTTCTTGACCGGCCACTTGCTGCTACTTGCGAGGGAAAACGTTCCAGAAGACAACGACGAAGAAGCAGGGATCGCCGCCTTCTTGTGCGCGTCCCACCTCTCCACGGCATCGGCCCGGCCTGGCTTGAGCAGCGGCGGCGACGTCGTCGTTCTTGCGTTCTTGTACGGTTCAGAGATCTCGGATGAGGACGCACGTGCAGCACTGCTAGTGATGGTGGGCAGCAACGGCGAACGACGCCCTGATGAGGCTGAGGACGACCCTGGCCAGTAGGCCGGCGGTTTGGCTTGTGCGCGTTCCACCTCTCGTTGGAGTTGGCGCGGCTGGGCTTGGCGATTGGCTTCGGGAGGATGGCGGCGACGCACGGCGGCGGCGTGGGGAGCTGCGGCGGTAGCATCTTCCACTTGGGCGGGGTCGGGAGCAGCGCCGGGAGAGACGCGTGTGCCACCTTGAGGTGCACGCGTGCGACGGGGATCGCCATGGATCGAACGAAGACGTCGTACTAAGGAGGCGCACACGATCGAGAAGCACCTCGATCAGGTGAACGTAGGAGATGAAGTGGAGAGGGCGTTGATGAGATGATCGCTGGTGGTACCAGCAGATATATATATAGGTCCCAGCTAGCCCTCAATGACGCTGGATGAGTCCAATCGGAGTCGCCCGAAATGTGCAGGGACGTGATCTGGTTCTGCGTGGGCGCCACGCCGCCACGCTGCCTCTGTCTTCGATTCAGTTTCGGTGGTCGACCCCAAGCAGTGCACCGGAGCAGCAACGGACCTCCTAGCAACCACCCAACGTGTTCCAGTGCGGCGCCGAAATGCCACCACCACTGAAATGCTTAACATGCATGTAAATCCAAATAAAAGATCTCACAAAAATATCTCTAGATCAATGTGTGCACGTTCAACGTCAAATTAAGTTGCACTCATGCTGGTTGCATCTCATATTTTAATTAATTATTTTTAAACACATTAAGACAACGATTATAATGTTTTGGGGAATTTTCTAGATTTTTCTAACACTTTTCCAATAGCACCTTTCGCTACGCGGTGCCCCCGCTCCTTCTCTGTCGCTTGCCCTCCGGTGGCTCCTCCTCCACTCCGGTGGCGGTGACAGCGGCAAGGTAGGCCCTCTCCTCCTCCTCCACCACCACCTCCTCCTCCTCTCCATCCCAGCCGGCCGGGGTCGCACTCACACTCTTCGCCCGTGGTTTCCCTCTCTCCCCATGCGCTACCGCTCCTCTGGCGGCTCCTCCTCTTCCCCTATCCCTTCCGGCGGCAGCGGCAGTAGCAGGTTGGCCCCTCCTCTTGTATATGTTTTTTGTCCTTCCATAGAAAAAAATGTTTCTTTGTGATTTGTCACTTGCGGTTTTGTAATTTGTGGCTTGTGAATTTGTAATATGTCACTTGTAATATGTGGCAATAGCAGGGGAGCAAGCTCCGAAGAGGATGGTGCGGGAGCAGCCACTAGAGCGAGAGGAAGAAAATGTACAGGAGCCAATTTAATCTAGAGTGTACGTTTTACATCCAACGATTGTGGATTGTCGCCTGGTTTTTGGGAAAAAAAAAGCGACTGGGATATAAAGATTCCTTTTTTCTAATTATTTTTCCATTTCTTCTCTAGGTAAATATAATTTCTTTGAAGCTTCTCAAGAATTTTTTTGTCAGATATCTTATTTGGAATCCTGAAAATTTTACAAGCGTTGATACATTTTTTTCGGGGTTTAAAAATCTAACTAGCTATTTTCTAGATTTTTTTAACTTAAGAAGCATGAGCTGATACAGGGCGGGCCCTGAGATCTTGGGGGCCAGGGCAAGACTAAAAATCGAGGCCCCTTAGAACAAATATACGTCTGTTATTGCTGGTATAAGTGTTATGCACGAATTTTTAAAGCATATCCAATGGTCCAAAATTAGACAAATAGGGAGTAGGATTTTCTTTTAACAAATATATACACATAACCTTCTAAAATATATAATTTCATAATAATGTTATCATCCTTCTCGACGTCCAAATTCTTATATACCGTAAGACCTTGCTATCGGAATTAGTAGTATTGCTCCTACAATTTATCTATATTTTTTCTTGTGTTTATATTGTTTATTAAAAAATATATATGGATGAGTGCTTTGCGTGAGCTCTCAGTTTCCCTCTTTTCATTTTCTAATCTAACTATTAACTACATCATTTATAGAATACAAGTGCTGGTATTTTTAAAATACATTAGTAAGTGAATACTAGCAGAAAGCACACTGATACTAAGGATGCCTCGTATCTCTCCGTTTTTTTTTTTCAAAATAGATGCATGCCTATATATAGTTGCACACTTCGGGGTACAAGCATGCATGCAGTCATGACGATTGAGGGACAAGCAAATATTAGTCACCAATGCACAGTTTTTTGTGGCTGTGAGCTACCGTTTCATAGAGTAGTATAGTATATCGTATACATACATGCAACCATGCAAGGGGCCCTTGACAGCTCGGGGCCCAGGGCGGTTGCCCCCGTTCGCCCGCTCCCGGGGCCGGGGCTGGCTGATATAATAACTACTTCTAAGCGGGGCATTTAGGAAATTTAACAGGTTGTGAAAGTTGAGGGAGATAAGATGCCCAGTTTTAGAGTTCATGGAGAAAATCAGTGGCAGTTCAAAAAATGGAGACATTTTGAAAATCTCCACCAACTGTACTACTGGTGCCATGTTCATCTTTGAGTAGGCAAACTGGCAAAGACGCAAGTAACACTGCTACTGAATTGAACTTCCGTGGTGTTTTTTTTTTTTTTTTCGTGGCGGTTTTGAAACCGCCACGCAATAGGGTCACGGTTAATCGATCGATTAACCGTGACGGTTGATATCGATTAACCGTGGCGGTTATTTAATAAAAAAACGTCCGCGGTTAATAGATTAACCATGACGGTTGTCTTTAGGACCGCCATGGTTAATGAATTACCGCGTATGGTCGCATCGCCTAGAGCTGGTATTTGTCACGACAGCGTGATCGGCACTGTGATCGAGGAGTTGTCATGAGGTGCAGGTGTGCGGCCGTCTCTTACGAAAGGAGCGCGATCTCTCGATGACCATTGGAAAAATAATGAGACATTTGGACATGACTATACCAAAATATTCCATTACTAATCATATCTAAACAATCCAACCTACTTATATCTTATACAAAGAAGAAGCACGGGTTGTAAAAAGTATTCTGCTAAGTGACTAAACATATGATTTGGACATAGGTTGAGAACCAATATGATGAATTGTACCCTCCAATATTCTTTTGTCTGTAATATAGAATATGACAAGAGCATTCGGGTGGTAAGGTCATCCAATAACGCTTCTTCCAGACAATTGGGTGGTTTGGGCCCTAAAATTGTTGGATGGGTTTTGGGTTTAGAACTCAAAACTCGATTGGGTCCGATGCAGAGTAGGAAAGAACTTCGTAGATATCGGATGGACAAATCATGAGTTTGACCATTTTACCCATAGTCAAGTCGTTCAACCAAAATATCTATAAACGTCGTGTTGCAAATGTGTAATAGCTTTAAGGTATAGGCTACACCAACCAACCATCTCTCCAATGCTTAGTGTTTTTAGTCTTAGGCTTTAGTTTCCAAATCCAGCTTCCTAAGTTTACACGCAACTCATTTAGTACTGTCGTGCCTGCGAAATGTGGGCATGTTCCAAATTTCAAAATAGGCCCTCCTGATTTAAAAGTTAGGATGACAATAATACATAATCAACTCTTTTTTGCATAACCTTTATTTGAAGAACATCATTCTCTACTGTTTTTTTTCAAACTCTTTTTGCATAACCTTTATTTGAAGAACATCATTCTCTACTGTTCTTTTCAAACGAAATCTTCAAATATTATTCACAATAAATCTTATGCAGGGTTTCACTCCTAAGTGCTTCAAATACATGTACACGGATCAAATTTTTGAATTTTTAATATAAGTGATCAACCAAAAGAAATAATTCCAAGTCACTAAATTTAGTAGACCAAATCTATACTATATACTGCAATTTTAGTGACATCCGCCATTTCCGTCGCCTCTCACAAATCACCGTTCTTACAATAGTACCACCCCTAGGCCGTCCGATCTGAAATCTGTCCATTGTTCACCGTCCACGTTTGCCGCTCGAAGCTTCTTGTGACTCCCAGCGCCGGCGTTCCCCATGGTCTTTGTCGATGCCCGCACCCGCCCCTGACCCGCGCCCTTGTTCTTCTGTTGCGCCGCGGTCCGCCTCCTAAACCCCAGTGCTGCCCTTCCCCACCCCGACACGGCATCGGCCGAGTGCCATGTCGAGGAACAGCACGCCAAGCTTGTCACCACCGCCGCCCGGTGCCTCTACCCATCGTCGAGCTTGGCACCAGGACATCTGCACGGGTGCGCCTTTACCGGTGGCGCATAGAAGCCCACGCCTACCGCACTACCGGTCCGCCTCTCCTGTGATCGAGCACCACAGAATAAGTTATTGTCTTCGTGTCCGAAAAATACCATACTTAGACTTAAATCTGTCAAACAGAGGGCGCAACAGATTCAATAGAGAACTGAATTGAGCTAAGCATTGCTAATTTCTTACCATGCGGCGGTTCCATCTGGTGTATGTTGATGGTAGTTATATATTGACCACTTTTATATATATGGAAAGCTATCAAACATGGGATGAATGTTACTAAAAACTTATTATTTCTAATGATTTCCACGAGTTTTGGTGCACACTCAGTTTTGTAGGAGAACTCCGAAAAATAGCGGAAACAGAGCCGAAAAGAGAGGAAATAGAGAAATGGAAGAAAAAGACTGAACCAAGGCGATTAGTATAATTTACAAGGGTCTAAATGAGAAGAGAAGACAGCTCGCCAAAGCCGGGACCCACATGTCAAGAGGTGGGGCCGAGCGGCACCCCCCTATGGAGCCACGTGTCCAGCTTCTAGAAGCTTCCTACAACCGACCTACGGAGTTGATCTAGCCCGTCCAATCAAGTCAGTTTGATCCAAGGGCTAAGATTCATCCTATGGGGCTATAAATGAAGGGGCAGGGCTACCCCCATGAAACCCTAATTCAGTATTCAGTTTTCATTAGACAGAATTCCTTCTCTCTGAGAAGTCTAGGGTTAGAGAAGACATGATCCTATGATTAAAGCATAGCCACTTCTAGATTAGCTACTACGGATCTTGATTAGCAATCGAGTTTATTAGAAATAGAGAAATTAGTGAGGAGTGCTTCGGAGGAGTTCCACCCTGTCGGATCTTCTCTCTTGTATTCCGAGGGATCATTCTCTTCGCGAGAGGAGGAGTGTATTCAGAGATTATCTGGTTTTTGACTTCATAATTAAAGTAAGTTTTGGTTTATTCTATTCTTAAAGTTTGCAACTCATTTAGAGTACTTTAATCTTGGTTGCTCTTGATTAGAGGGATAGTTTCTAGTGTATGCGCGGTGCTTAGACTAGAGTTATCTGTGAATGCCCCTTTTTAGCTTGGAATTAGTGGTAGCATCATTAAGGTGACTTTTATAGCTTTATTGAATCCTCTGTAGCCCACTTCCCGCCAAGAAGTGAACGGTAGATTTTGTCTGTTCTTATATAGTAGAGTAATTTTGCTTTACTTTATTAAGAATTAGCGTCCACGATAGAATAAATAAACTGGGGTTTATCGAGATTAGAACAAGAAGTCAGTGTTATCTCCTAATTCTAACTAGTTTCTTAAGTACTTTAATTGTGAAGTGGATTGGGTAAACGCTAGTTATATTCACCTACTTTTCTACAACGGTATTTCTATCGTGCGCTTGCGGATATTGCCGTTTGACCTCTCTTGCACTTCCATCTCTTAGTTGCCTTCAATGTCTTCTACATCTCAAACCAGCATCTGGACCCCATCTTTCGTCTCTTTTGTTCTTCTTGATCTTTTCCCTTCACGTGCTTAACGAAATGCCCTAGGGGGCTTTGCTTCCTAACATACCTTCCTCCCTTTTGGTTGTAGATTAAGGAATGTTGCATAGCAATGATCCGTACATTTTAGCTAAAAATTTGTATATTACATTGTTGTCCATCTATTTTGTTACCCATTACCCAAATATTGGTGTGGCCCTAAAGTGAGACACCCCCAGGGGACGAAACCCAAACGCAAAAGCGAGACGAAGCACGGCAATCAAATACGAAACTAGAACTCTCTTTTTATTGATTTCTCTCCTATCCTTTACAACGCCCGGTGGGCTTATTTATAGCAGTTCGTAGACTTTTACATGACCTTGTTGCCCTTCCACCTACTCGACCTCTAGGAATATTCCGCCCGAGGCCGGGGGCTTTCTGGTCCTTCCTGACTCGCAGCTCCAGCGGTCCCCTCCTAGGGCCACGCTCAACGATTCAGGCCACCTGCAAGACTCATCAGGATAACCGAAATCAACAATCAAGCATACAAGGTGACGATCCGGATCGCCGAAAGCCCGGGCTTTCGTCCCTCGGGCGAAAGCCCCGACCTTCGACCTCTCGCTCGAAACGCGTCGGGCCCATCTAGTCCTCATGACCATCCGGCCCTAATCCAAATCTCCCCCCCTGCGACCATAGTCGTCTAGCTCGGGGGACACACCCGAAGGTTGTGCCTTTCACCGCATCACTACAAGCCGGGAACCCCGGGCGGATAAAGAAAACGACCAACCCGGGCGACGCGAGGCACGAAAGGCGCGGCCTTCGCCATATTCCCGAAAAGCTGCGGACTTCGGTCGCCAGTCGAAAATTTGGGGTCACCCGCCGACTTACATTCCTGGGGGAGACTAGCCACCGAAAGAACGATCATTCGGTCGTTCTTCCAATCCCGACGCTAGACCACGTCGATCCCTCGCAGGGCGCGAACCGAAAGTCCCCGGCCATTCGATTTGTTTGTCCCGGACCTCCGTCCCGCCGGGGACGAAAAGTCTGGACTTTCAGTTCCTCTCACCGCCTTCGGCCCGGTCTAACTCTTCCGCCTGATCAACCGAAAGCTCCACATTCCGTCTTTTTCTACCGGATGAACCACGATCGAAGGTGGTGGGGGTGCCTAGGTTCCCCCCCACCCACCCACCCCACACACCAAACAAGATCGGTCTAATGTGTTTCATTGTATTGGCATCATTTCTGATTATAAGTTAAGGCCAACGACTCCTACGTCTTTGCCACGGCAAAAAACTTCGCATTAACAAGGACAATCGGTTTGCTCTGATTTTTTTGATGCTATGTTCTATATAGACGAGTGCTTCATTTAGCCTATAATCATTGTATATGTTACATCTTGGTTCATTCAGTCATCGTTGTTACGGGTTGTTTCATACTGAACTTCACCGTAGCCCTACTTCGTCACAAAATTGTGTATAGCCTTTGCTCTGACAGAAAATTATTCTAACTGCTACACCAACCTTTTCATGAATTAGAGGTAAACATACTTCCTGCAACTACATATAGTTTACGCCTATATGGAATTGTAGCCTACTGAACAAAATGATGCACCTCGAGGTAAGTAACTATCAAATGGTGGACCTCCATTTATATTGAATAGCTCATCCACTAGACTTCACACCATCGACTAATCCTCTTAATTTATATTGACCCTGTATAGGTATACTATTCTTGCTCATGATGCCTTGAGAATATAGGAGTCTTTTCCCCCTGAGATTTTGCACTGAATATTTCCTTGATTTTATGTGCAACCGAGTGACCATATAAATGCAATATTAGTTTCAAGTTTGTTTACACACTTGAAATTTGGCTGCTCTTCCTTGGATATGATGGTCTCTGCATTTTGTACCATGTGTTATACAATGGCCACTACATATACAAATTTAAAGAGTCATGACCATGTTTTTTTAAGATAAATCCATATGATTGATACATGTGAATTGTGAATTATCTAGGACAAACACTTCTCTATCTTCCCACATAGCTCGGGGTTGCGGCTATTCCTTTATTCATCTAATTACTCATCATTCA
The DNA here is from genome assembly GCA_015847255.1 of Hyparrhenia diplandra. Taxonomy (NCBI): domain Eukaryota; kingdom Viridiplantae; phylum Streptophyta; class Magnoliopsida; order Poales; family Poaceae; genus Hyparrhenia; species Hyparrhenia diplandra. The sequence goes on along the minus strand of JADLZK010009642.1, from coordinate 70,990 downwards.
TGAGCATATTTCCACTTCGACAACTTCCGCGAACGTTGCATTTTCTTTTACACCATGGCAAAATGTGCCCCCATAAACCGGACCACTCATCCGATTGCCAAAACTTCTTCCCTTCAACAAAGGGATCAAATACGAACCAAATCGCGAACCTTTTTACCTCCATTACTTCCATGAATCCTATAACATGCTATATTTCCGACTTGCTGCCCGTGCAAAGCACGGGGATATCTGCTAGTACTTCAAATTTATTGGCTAGGCTTGCATAGTTGCATAGCTGCAAAGATCAGGAGATGACAAACAGACGAAAATGCAAAATAGACAAGATTGGTTAGCTATCGATTCGACGAGATTGATCAGGGATTCATATATTGACGAGACTGTCGAATAGGAAGGGATGCACCCGATGTGATCACAACGATCTCGGGGTTCCTAGTCATGTTAATTTGGGGCCCAAGAAATCGTAGGCCTTTGCATGGTGAAGTAGGTCGCACGCCTTGTGTGCGGCACAAAGTCCTGTTGTGCAAACTATTTGATAATGATTGCAAACTATTTGATAATGATGCCCCGCCAACAAATATTGTCAACAAGCATTCTAAACATAGACATGGCTACATTTATATTATTTGATTGTTTAAAATTTATTTATGCAAGATAACTCTTTGAGTGGTATTACAAGGTGTCACTATTGTCACTTTGTAAGGTTGAGTTATAAATCACCCTCACCGTCCCACAAACATAGATTTATTTAGAGTCACAATTAACTATTTGAGCCTATAGCATGTGAATTTTTCCATGATTTCTGGAACAGAAATATTACCTTGGTTTGTGTAGAAAGTAAATGAATCTGTGAAGATCAAGGTACGAGGAGCTTGAGATGAGATGCAATGTGCCTACTACTTGCACAACTCTTGTCGATGTGTCGGACTGCTATGTTCCAATCGTCTTGGAACAGAGATCACTTGTAGGAGTTTTAGCAAAGTGATCAAAGAAACAAAAAAAAAAAAAAAAAAACAAGAACAATCTTTATATTTTTTTGTAAAGTTGATAATTCAAATGCTAGAAGTAGTTTTTCTTTTGGAAAAAAAAAGACACATTAAAGCATAACAATAGAACTAAACTATTGAGGAGGCTAACCCTAGGTCAAACTTGTAAACCAATATCCTAATTATAATATTAAGTCCAAATCACTGATTGTTCGCCATAAAATCATCTTAAATCAATACCTATCTATGCATATTCCATACCAGTTCTAAAATGTTTTGGGCTCATTTTGATATACCAAAATACGCCCACACCATGAACATTGTAAGGCATCATACCAAAATACACCCAAAACATGAAGCATTGTAAGGCATCATACCTTGGATGGAATGCATTAATAGTAGAACTCTAGTCAACTTTCTTCTCTAGTGTCTCAAGTAAAGCCTCTGCATCTGTTTCCCCTGCCTCAGAAGCATCTGCAAGTGTTTTTTTCCAAAAATGGGAAAAGGTATCACTGGATCCTCTGCCAATAGAGTACACAATCCACTATACCGATATGTCTTATCTCAAGTACATAGCTAACATTAATACAAGGTACAGATAAACAAACATGTCATGCATCTCTCAAACATTAAGCAACCTTAATGATGTGCACATACCACCGTTAGCCCAAGTTACACCCAAATAATTGTATAAAGAACTAGTTACACGCAACCGTGTCAAGCTACTCTCCAACAAGAGTTGCACACTTTCCTCTCTGAGTTATATCCTACTATCGATAAGAATTATATCTTTGCCTAAATCGTGTACTCTAATGTGACTTAGGTTTACACAAGAGGCTACACCAATGGGCTACATGAAGGACACAAAGTAACAAGCCGAAGAAACAAAGATTGCTGCCCAAGATGAGAAGCGTGACACGCCAAGACCCACGAGTACACTACAGAAGCCTCAACTTGCCGTGCAAAACTGTACCATATCAAGAAGAGACGTGGGACAACATATACATGGTTGGAAATCTTGTCTAATTTCCAACGCATCCAACGACATGCCATTTGGATTTCCGAGCAGGAGTAATGACCAGTTTACTCGAGACTACATAGAAGCCTAGAAGACACGTGGAAACAAAAGACCAACTTGTGAATGCTTCAACCAGTTGGCCTTCCACCTTCCAACGTGGCTCCTTCAGCTCATATCTATCTTAGAGACTTGTTCTTAGTATAAATACCACCTCTATGCTACTAGAAAGGAACTTTTGATGAAGTGAGAACCTGATCAGGTATATTGCAACCGAGTTGATGAGTGTTTTACACACGTATTATGTAGATTAGTTCCGATTTGTGGTTCTGCAATCGTTTGGAGATCGAGTCAAAGCCTGAAGGTTTTGGTGCCTCTCTCTCCCTGCCAGCTTGGTAACATCCAACTTTGTTTAGGTATAAAGCCGGTTATCCTCGTTGTTATACAACAAGTTATCCTTTGTTCTTGAACCTATTGTCATGAAGATCGGGTCATTGCCTTGTTGTTGGTATATTTTGACACACACAAAATAATAAAGGAAAGATCTGTAAGCGCAAGGATACCGTTGTAGCTTTCACCCAAGGGGTTTTAAATATCAAATCTATAGGGAAACGTGTGAGGGTAACTACAATCTAACTCAACAATAATGGTAACTAAGTTTGCGTTTATTATAAGTTTATAACTATATAAAGGTTTTGATAACTAAGAGGGTTTTATGATAAGTAGAAGTAGCAACAAGGTTAGAATAAATAGGAAGGTAAAGAGGATAACTAAGGGTTCTCGACTTCTAACTTTGGGTAAACTATGCCTTCTACCGATCTATCTTGACTGATAACTAAAAGAGAACAAAGGAGAGTTTCTTCCCTACTATCACCAATAAGACTACCGGATCCTACTATGGGATGGTGGGCTACAAAAGGGCTCAACAGGTGTCACACTTGCGATCTACCACACGAGTCCGTAAAGTAGGGGTATCTACGATTAACCCTAGGCCAAGCACCACGCTTACGCTAATGATTAACACTCGCTCTCTCTCTAGAAAACAGAATAAAACATCATTAAGAGAGTCGTAAACTAGATAGATAATATAAACAAAGTAAACTTAGATTAAAGGTAAATTACCGAGAATCCTTGAAGACACGAAGAACTTGAATCCACTGAAGTACAAACCGTATAGAAAGCACCGATAGGCCGGGACCTCCCCCAACTCATCCTTCACTCTCTATCTCACTATTTCTATTCATAAGACTAGATCTATGAACAACTAATCTTCTCTTGATAGCTAAACCTAGGAGGTACATCCATTCAAGTGAGCCTCTTGATCTCGAGTGAGAACAATGATCTGAATAATGAATTAGGGTTTCGGGTCTCTCTCTTGCATATATAGCCTTGAGGGATGAATTGTAGTCGGACCAAACCAAACCTTATTGGATGGCTTAGATTGTGCTCTAGAGATGCAAGATCAGGGGCGCTTGGCTGGGCTTGATTTGGCTTCAAGGCGGGGCGGCGCCACGGGCCTTGGGGAGGGGGTGTAACACCCGGGTGTTAAGCACCTTGAAAGCATGATCATTTGCATAGCATAATCATCATTTCATGCATGATCATGTTGATAGTAGCATTCACTTTGATTTGACCTCATTTCATGCTTATTTGATCTAGCTACTATAAGATTTTTGCTATAATGATGTTTTGGACCTAGATTGTGCCTAGATATATTTTTGACATAATTTAGGACCATGTTTGAGCTTGAGTTTCAATTTAGAAAATTTTTATAAATCTGCCCTAGAGCCTCAAACCTATTTGAGTCATTTTGAAACCCTTTTCAAAAGTGCTTGATAGAAGTGTTTCTAGCAAAAGTTTTCTATAGATGAAATGTAGTACTTGTTATGTAGATCAAAAGGTCTTTTATAAGTTTCTTGTGAAAAGTCTTGCAAGTGGTTCAAATAGTGCCCAACAGTTTGAGTCAAGTTTGAATTGAATTCAAACTCGCTTTTGAATGGATGATTGTGACCTTGCAGTTTTTAATTTTTATATCCAAATCTAGGCCGAATTAGAAAAGGTTCATATTGAGAGTTTTGTAGCTTATGAAATTCTCTACAAGTTCGGTGTTTTGACTTTTTCCAAATTCCGCACGAATCTCGAGCTGCAGGCCAAAAACCGAGGCACTTTGTCGAGGAAAGCAGGGGAGGAGACCAATCGGCCGGCCGTCGGCCGGCAATTGCCCGTGGCGACGTGGCCACCGCATCCGCCGCCGATGTACGGCTCGGACAAGGCCGCTGCTCGCCCATGCGCCTTAAAAACCGCGCCTGACACTCCGCCCCTAACCCTAGCCTCACTCCCGAAGCCGCCGCCACTCGCTCTCCTCGCTTTCGGAAGCGCCGCCGCGCGCCGCGCCGTCGTCGTCCGCGAGCTCTGCCGCCAGCGTTCCGTCGTCGCCCGTCGCGCCAAACCTCGCCAAACCACATCCCTAGCTCCGCCATGAGCTGCTCTACCTAAAGCCGCCATCGAATCGAGGTAAAAAACCGAGGTACCGAACCCACTCGCATCGCCGCCGCTCGCCGGCGAGTCCGCCGCCATGGGCCGCCGTTGGGGCAAGCTCGGCGCCCGAGCTCGTGAGATCGAGTTTAAGTCGTTTTCGTGTTCTAGAGTCGCCTAGAGGTGCTTGAGCTCCCAGAGCTAGATGGTTGAGTGGATCCCGCCGTCATTTCGCGGGACGCGTCATCGTCGACGCGATGCCCGTGGCGTCGCCGTGCATCGCGCCGCGGTTTGCCGCCCGTGGTTGCTCCGTTAAGCTCGAAACCGCTTTGCATGTCACTCTTGAGTCGGAGGAGTCGAAACGGGCACTGGTTTGCCGTCTTTCGCCGGGAAACGGCCGGACCGCCGCCGCCCGCGCCGCCGCGACCCGCCGCTTCGCCGTCGTCGTCGTTTTTGACCATTTCCTCTCTGTTCGAACCAAGGGCACCACCGGTCCGTCTCGTCGAGTAGATGCATTTGGACTAGTTGGTTGCGCGATTTGGTCACCGCCGGCGAAGATCCGCCGCACCCGCCGCCACGCCCTGCTTTGAGTCACTGACATGCGGGCCCCGCCCGATTTTCCTTTTCTTTTTATCTTTTTTGTTTTTCCAGTTTTGAATGAAAAGCTTAGGAAATTCATAACTTGGTCATTTTGAGGTCTTTTTGAGTGAGACAAATTTTGCCATGCTTGTTAGAGGATAAGCTACAGTATAAAATTATGAAACCCTATTTTCTGGTAACTTTTATATAGAGTTTTATTTATGGCCTTAAATGCATGGAAATTAGGAAAATTCATATCTTTTAATTGGTGCAAGATAAAAATTTGCTTCCTGTACAAAATTTTCTTGGTTTTGTGAGTAGAATCCAGGAAAAATTATCATGCATAGTATGTTCTGTAGAAGAAATGTGATTTTCTATTTATGTGCTAATTGCAATGTGATCTTTGGAAATTCATAGAAAATTAAATACTAGGGTTTTGGATGTGAGGCTTGGCATGCTTGCTTTTGATAGGTTTTAGAAGCTTATCATACTCAGAAATCTGTTGTGCGACACTTTTCATAGTACAAAGTATTTTCATGCATAGAATTAGTGCTAGCTTGTCATTTTTGTGTAGGGTTGTATGTGCATGATCTTGCCATGAAATTTTTATGGTAGCCCTGTTAGGACAGTGAGATGATCTGGTAATTTGTGTAGATTTTTCTGAAGTAGTTATGTATTTACCATCCTTTTGTTGCATGGAAAATAGCTTAGAAATACATGTTTATATTAAGGTAAGGCGTATGGATAATTTTATTGTGTGTTCCTAGCATGAATAGGATCTGTTGGTAAGCTTAGGTTGATAAGCTTGGCAGTTTTAACAGATTTATTATTCCTAGCTTTTATATAATTATAGTGTGCATGTGTAGTGTTTGATAGGGTATATCATTTTATGTATTTTAATTTATCTTTTGGCTTCACCAGTAGATTTATTTGGGAGATAATCACTTGGTTTACCTGCTGGTCAAGTTTGATAAGGTTTGCATGAGTAGTTTGCAAGTTATGGTGGTTGTCTGTGATGTTTGAGTTGAAAACAGAGCCTCTGTTTTCTCTGTTTTTGAGGTTGTAGATGACAGATTCAGGTCAGGGTGATATGGAATGTTTTGTAGGAAATTTCGTTAGCTTTCCATAGAGTATTTGTTCACTGAATTTGGGTTGTAGAACTCTCTGTAGAACTGTTTTAGTGACAGCATGTCTAGCTGCCATTTCCTGTGATTAGGGGAGTTAAGGTGTTTGCTTGATGTAGGTTGTTAGGGTTTCTTGTGTAGATTTAATTGTGTTTCTACGGAAGAGATATCCACTTACTAACATCATGCATCATGAAGCATTCATCCATCATTCAAATTTTATCTTATGCAAGTCTTTAGTTATGTAATTGTAATCATTTCTTTTCTCCATCATATGCATCATCACAGGATCGGGGGAAGTGATAGAGGAACTAATCGAGGAGCGGGACGGGGAGCTTCTTCATGCGGGGAGTGCAGCCGGGAGAAGCCATCGAAGGAGGAGAGTCGACAGACGAGCTTCACGAGTGCCGGAGCTGCGATGCCCGCAACGTTCCTCTGAGGCAAGCCCGGAGCATCCTGACTTTCCTACTTTCTCTAATTAATTTGACTTGCATCTTTTATATGTTTCATGCATTAAGTTTAGGAAATGGTTGGAACCGTTGATGCATTAAGATCCTTTCTGAAAGTTGCCCTATCCTATGTAGAGGTCTAGGTTAATGCTCAGTATCATGATTGCAGTAGATAGTGATTCCGGTCACTTGAGGAGATGTTGTGAACAATCACATGGGTGATTGTCAAGCTGCTGCTGATAGTTGGTTAATAAAACTTGTGAGGTTGGGATGGATATTGTGGTTTTTCTATCTAACCAATTAAGGACTTACTCTTTATCGGAATGTGGTCGGAAGTTGAACGTACCTGCCATATAGTAGGCTCCGCCGGGTCGTGAGCCACGAAGCTCGTGGGAATGTTAGGGGCCGGCTTTGCACGTATGTCGCTCCTCCTTTGGCGTGGTAGGTTGGGATTGATTGGGCGCAAAGAAGATGCGCCTGGCGTCGTCTTCGTTGCTCGCTCACTTGGTGGCCCGAGAAGGAGGTAGCCGCCGGGAGGACCGAGACTTTACGTCCCCCTAACGTCCCCGGGAGTGATTGGGTCCGCCTTTGCAAAGTAGACCTGGTTTATGTCAGGGTATTCGCCAGCTGGTTTGTAAATCGATTCGAATCGCCATCTCTCCCGGTCGGTGAGAACCCGGGTTGCGTCCACGACATCGTAGTCTTATTTATTACAATCTATGTTATATTATCATGTTCTTTTTGTTCTAATAATGATCAAGTTACTTATACTTTATCTTTTCTCTTGAGCAATGATTAATCTTGACTATACAAGACCTACGGTTATATATTTAAATAAGTAACCTTTTAACTTGGAAAATATAAGTAGTATGCATAGGCACACTAATCAACTTTATTTTGAAATTAATGTGAGTCGGCTAAACCCCGAGATAAAGCCTAGCATCATCCTTGGAGTCTCTTATTTTTTATTTTGGGCCGGGTAAGTCTAGTTTGAGTATTTTGTACTCGGGGTTTTATTCCCCGTTGTTGCGGGGTGAGCATGTGTACCACATTCTTTCGTAAGACTTGCTTGTTTCTTGATGATGAAGAGTAAGGCCAGGGCAAGGCATCTCTATATCCCCTGTCTCATCTTTGCTGCGGGGTTGACTATCTACTGGCACTATCCTATCTTTGTTTTTGCTAAAGACTATTTGGTTTGCAAAAACTACTGCTTCCGTACTTGAACCTGAGTTTGTAATAAATTATACATCGCACTCGATATTTAATATATGTCGAATTTGGTTTGAAATACCAGGATTTTACTACCGAGCTCAACGATCCTGTTGTGTTGTTGATGAGTTTGAAATCACTCTGAGATTTCCGAATACCGGGTTTATATGGACTCAAGTGTAGACTGCGATTGCTTCGGCGACAAGAATTATACTTGATTTCTTATAAATTGGTCGGCTCTGTCACAGAGGGTGCCCTAGCTCTATGCTAGATGGGGCCCATCTTGTTCATGGCTTCTTCTAGTGTATTCTAGATCCTACCAATTTGTAGTAAGGGTTATGATTCATATCTTTAAATTCTGGACTCTAAATGTGACAAATGATATGTCTATTTCGATCGTCTCGACGAGCTAATCACAATGGTGCACTCTAATCCCTCATTTGAGATACTTCCCAAGAAAAACAAATGAAAGCACCAAAACTCATGGAACTTGTTAGAATCAAACCCTATAACTAATGTTTGTGTTTCCTTTTTATACCATTTCATGAAAATAATTGATGGTTGTATTTAGAGTATAAGGACCGTCAACAAGCTCCCCGAGCTTACCCTTTGCAAGTCCCTTAGCAAAGCTTGTTTAACAAGCTTGGATCAGGAGTCTTTTCCCCTTCTCTTTATTTTTAGAGAGACGAGCATCTAAGTACCCATTGTTTTCATAACGAAACTTGTCTTTTTTCTCTCTCTCTCTTTTTTACACAGCAGCCCAAATCTCTTTCTTATGATAAACTTTTGAGAGATTTTTCGAGTAAATAATCACGGGTATCCTATAGTTTATTCGGGTTGTTTATTCCTAGTGTAGGAACAAAATATTTTAAGTGGATCTAGATGGAAAAAGAATGATATTGCGACTATTCGCAGTCTAGGAACAATACATATGTATGTACGTGGATGGTGTGTGGATAAATGACTGAACTCTCACAGGTATCAGCAAAAAACTTGATCCACTCAACTCAAAGCAAGTAACGTATGTAACTGGAAATTTTCCTGATCTAAACATCATTTATATGACTTTGGTAGGAATTTAACACTTGGCCAACAAAAATAGCTCATCATGTACAATATGCGTTTCATTTGGAAAATTAATAGTGCTTGAATTGCCTGTAATTTACAGTGGTTTTGACAAAAAAACCATGGTTTCAAACAAGCCCTTAATGTCAACAATATGTGCCCTAGAACGGTCTCGAAAATAACAGATCAAACGAAGAATATAAAAAGAAAATAAAATGAGCGCAAGACAAATGAATTCTGCAAGCTAGCGTTCACTGTCGAAAGTAACATGTAGAAGCAGGGCTTGGATGTTGGAATAAGCAAACTGGCTCGTTCGAACTTTGCTGGTCTTTGGTACCGGTGCTGATTTGTTGTGAGAGAAAAAATCTTGTTGGCCGGCTGGTGCTGGTTTGATGTGAGATAAAAAGTACTGTTGGCACGATCGAAGATTCCAGAGGTGCACGATCGAAGGAGAGCCCGTCGGCCGTCGGCATCCCGGAGAGGGGGCAAAGAGCTCTCGGGATGCACTCTACCCTGCTTTGTCATAGCCTGCCTGACGCTCCCTCCAAGGTGTTCATTTGACCTCACAATGCCTTTTGATTTTCTTTTTTTATTGCAACGCCAGAAAAGATATTTATCCGCCCCTGACAAAATCCTAATGACAACAGTAGTATATAAAGTATAGTGGTTTGTATATGCATGGAACGTTTATTTTTATACCGGTGACGTGTACAAAAGAATCAGCGTACAGACACGAAAAACTGTAGACCCTTGTACTACTCCAGTAAATTGAATCTTTACTCAATTCAATTAACTATGGTAAAACCTTATGCTATCACTGATGGCAATGCTCCCGGCCTTAGTCATCGATCAATATGGTCGCCGGCCGCGTATATATGCTTTCTCTTCTGTTTTTTTTTGTTTTCCTTTCTCTGTTTCTCGCAGCAGCTGCTCGTCTGGCTAGCTAGAGCCAGCTGCTGGTAAAAATCAACCTAGTTTTGTGTATCAATCAATTAATTGATTGGCAGCAGATCGATCCATATCAGTTGGTCCTCCGGCAGTTTTTCCTGATCTCGCCGGCGGTGCCGGTGAGGACGTCGAGCGCGGCGAGCTTTGTGAGCGCGTGGCTGAACATGGAGGGAAGAAGTCGGTGGTGGCGAGGAAGTTCACCATCCACGCGGTGGCGTTGTTGTCGCCGAGAGCCTGGTCCACGGACAGCACGCCGTGGCGTTTTATGATCTGGTTGTAGTAGCTCTTGTCAACGATGAGGATGCTGGAGGGGTCGTCCAGGTAGACGATGTTGTCGAAGGCCTGGCCCTTAGGGCACGCGAACGTCGTCAGGATCCACACGTACATCGGGTCCATGGCCGGGTCCGGCGACCCGGTGCCTTTGTAGTTGTACAGCCGGTCGTGGATCACGGAGCAGTGTGTCACCCCCACCGTGTGCGCGCCTGCAAGAAAACAGCGCATTAGATGTACTTACACATGACATAAAATGCATTTACAGTTGCATTGTATATTATTGATTGATGCCTAGCTAGTACGTAGTTTGTGTGTTAGGTGTGATTAGCTGTGATTCTTGGGGCCTATTTTGGACAGCTCTCAGATTCAGCAAAGATAGCTCCACTCAATGAAAAGTTTGTCAAAAAATGTAACTCCTCCATTTTTTTTTTGGCGGGACTTCACCCATACTGCATTAAGAGAAATACCTAAAGAAAGTTCAGTAACCGGATACAAGAGGAGACGCGTGTAACCCTTGGGTTACCCACGAAACCCCTGACACAAACAAACATCAAGAATACACGATAGGGGGAGGGTGGAACCTCCACCAAGCCACACCACACGACACTACACAGACGGGCAACACAAGCCCCACCAAATTGAGATTCACCAAAATAGTGGATCTGAGGTTCGGATTCACCAAAATCGTGGAGCTCCTGGATGGTGCTCCACCAAACTCAAACTGGTTAGAGTTTACATATGATTGTTACTTGTATGCTCTAAGTCCGAGACCTCGATCAGAAGAACTTATATTAAGCATTTACATATGATTCCTAAGGGTTTGTTCATGACATCATGCATCGGTACCTACATATTGAATGGGGAAATAACGTAACAGATATGACACATTTGTACTACCAAGATCACAAGCTTGCAATATAGTAGTACTAACGTTAGACCAACCACAAACTATAGCTCAATAAATTAACGCATATCTAAATATACTAACTGTTTATTTTATGTGCCAACACTTGTGTACAGTGTACGTGATATATTCCATGTGTTGAGAGCTGCTTGATATCTGCACTTTGAATCAATACGCTTAGCTCTGTTCTAGGTCAAAAGAGGCTAATTTATTTACCAGATTGCTTCATGTTACCGAAGACGAAAAGAGAGGTCATGCATGCACGTGGGTCAAGGTAAAAACTTTCAACACAAGCTGTACTGGCCAGTAAAACTTTCAACACATGGTAAAAACTTTTTATGTCTCGATCGTTTAATTTTTGTGCGTTAAAATAAATGGTAGCATTAGGCGGCGACGTACCCATTAGGCTGACCATCTCGAGGGCGTTGATGCCCTTCCGTCCGAATAGATCGATAGCTGTGGGGACGTCGATGTTGGGGCCCGGCAGAATGCTCGCCATTGACGCCTGTGACACCATGCCGTCCCTTCTGCCCAGTTGCACTTGGTAGCTCGGCCCTCCGCACTGGACTTGCATTTTGCATTGTTGTTGTACACAGTACGCGTTAATGGTTTGTTCAAATGCAAATAAATCATCACTTTAACTTGTAAAACAACAAAAGGATTAACAATAACGAAAATCAATCGGCATTGTTGCTTGTTTGCATCTCGATCATAGCATAGCATACAACGGGGTCGGGGATGGACTCACCATTCCAACGGCGTCCCTTGTCGCCGCGATGATGATGTCCGCGCAGGAGACGACGCCGGGGCATACTTTCTCGAGCGCCCCTTGACGTCGTCGATGAAGTCGTAGCCGAAGATGCCACTGTTCTCCGGCGCCGTCTTCTCCGAATCGGGCCCGTCCAGCAGGATCGACGCGTCGCACCCCTTCATACAGTATACATCAAGAAATAAATCAATAATATACACTGATGGATACATCGATCGCGAGATAGATGATACGAGACTGAAAAGAAGCAGTGTTGTTCGCATGCGTACTTGGACGAAGCAGTCGTGGAACTGCAAGTGGAGGAGGCCGGCGACCATCCTCTTGTCCCACACGAGGCGGGCCCTGACGGCGTCTTGGATGATGGCCTCCACGCTGAAGTTGCCGCACTTGCCGGCGTAGTAGTTGTAGGCCAGCTGAGCTCGGCAGCTCACGGCTGAATAAGCCAGCACGACGACGAAGGCGGCGAGCAGCGCGGCGGAGCAGGCCGGCTGCTGCATCGTCTCCGGTCGACCGACCGATCTGTAGTGGAAGCGGCTATAATAATGCTGCGCTGCGGCGGTGGCGGTGGCTGGAGCACTTGGTGACTGTACTACTGGTGGAAAGAGGAGTGTATTTTTGACTAGCCCAGCACAGGGCATGTGCAGAGAAGCTCACACTTGCAGGTTAATGGTGGTGGAGGTGATGGTGGGCGGCTCGATCTCCTCCGTCCCTTTCGATCTCGTCTGCGTCGTCTGTCTCTGCTGTGAGGATCGGAGGTCAAGAAGCTGGCCGCAAACGGAATATAATGGTGGTGGGCTATATAGCCGTCGAGGATTCCTCTGGTTCAGAAGACCCTGCAGACGTACAGAGAAGATGCTAGAGATCGCGCGCGGCGCGGACCAGTGGGCAGCGCACGCAGTCAGTGAGATTGCTCCGAGAGTCGTGCGGCGTCGTTCGGAGCCTGGGCAGCTGGCACTACCCGCGTAGGGCCCTGTGCGCTTGGGCTTCAGTAGCCGTGCCACCACACGTGCTTTGCAGGCTGGTGGATCGGATGCCTGTGTTCATCATCAGGGCCTTAAGCACCTCACCAACAACCGGTTTAATTGGTATACCGTACCGTGCTAGCTCATTCATTTTAGAATATCTGTAGTACATTGCCCTAATATGAGGCATCAGCAAAGTCTTACAAGAAATATACATAAGTACATTTACTATTAGAAACTCACTTATAAAGTGTAGCTCATCAAAGTTACATGACACTGCTCTCTTTTTATCCGTTTTCTAATAAATTCTTCCCATATACTAGTAGATATACTATGGGCAAGTTTGGATATCAAGAACAACTAATTGTTAGCGGGCTAATAATTAATAAATTAGTCCCAAAATCATTCAAAATTGAGGCTTATATGGGGGTAATTTATTAACCAGACCTCTAACCAATTATTAGCTCCAACTAATTTGGGCTAATTTTTAGCCCAGATCCAAAGGTCCTATATCTGTAATATTGATAAACTTTAGCTTACAAGGACTAGAAAGCACGTAGAAAATAGGCTCCAAAAAAAAAACTTGGCTCTTGGAAATTAAAACATCTGTCATGGAGTGAGGGAGCGATTCGGGCGACATAGCCCCCCCTCGCCGGCTCTCTCGGCCGCCGCCACCACGCTTCTTAGCCAGCGTTGGCGGCCCGGCTATGAGCAGCTCTCTCCCTCCTCCTCCTCCTCCTCTCCCCTTCCTCCCATCTCTTCCACCGTGAAATAACGGCCCGATGCGGAGGCGGATGCTTGCTAGCGAGGTTTTGCGGAAGATGCAAAGGGTCGCAGGGCCGGATCCGGTCCCAGACCCGGATGCGTAGTGCGGCGGTGGGTCTGTTGGTGACCCGGAGGCGTCGTTGACCATGGAGCGCTGGTGGCACACTCGGTGGCGATGACGGGCATTGTCGCGGCACTCCCCATGCTCCTTGTCCATGGATATGGCGCTCCCTACCCTCCCGGGTAGATGGCGGTGCACCGCTACACGACCGGGCTCCGAGTTATGCGGCGTCGTGCGTGCGTGCACCCCTCCCACCGGCATTAGCGGCGTCCACCGTCGATCTTTGGTGCCACGGCACCGAGCGTCAAGTCGGCTCCCATCCGTGGTGGCGGCGGATAGGTCTGCGTGGCCCCGCCCCTGCTTCGGTCCTCCCCACCGGGAGCTTAGGCCCGCTGCGGCCGTGTCAACGACAAACCGTGAGCAAGGACAATGGCTCACGGGACGTGCAGGTCAGTCGGCGACCCCTCGACCTGGATCCATTGCATCTTGTTGTTGGGTCGGTCTGTCGGGGCTATGTTTGGTTTTGGAAATTGATGACACACTTGTGGCACTAATCCTTTACTCTAAGTGTGACTTATGAGATAGGATTAGATGGATGACAAGGAGCATGATGATCATGAACATGGACGATGATGGTGGACATGATGGATCGTCAAGCTTCGGTGATCGGTTTGAGAGGAACCCGGGAGATCAAGGCAAAGGTATCTTGATAGGGTTTTCCTTTCGGTGATCAAGACACGATAGAGCGTGTGATCACATTATAGGATAGATAGCCGACTATCAAGAGGGGATGCCGCGACAATCCTTTGGTGAAGTGCTTCTAGGTCCAATTGACTTGCATATTGCATTTAGGACAATGAGAGTACTAACTTCGATCTTGCCTAATCGTTCGACATGCTAACATAAGTGATAACGTGATCATCTTCGACGTGTTGGCAACTCATGGCAAGAGGCGAAGCAAGGTTGAAGCAAAGGGCAACAACAACTTGAAGAACTTGCTGAAAAAGGGTGACCGGACGCTCGGGATGTCGACCGGACGCGCTCCGGTCACCGGGTCCGGCAGAGAGCATGTTTTGGACAAACATGCCGGACGCATCGACCGGACCCTCGACCGGATGCTTCTGGTGGTCGACCGGAACCAGTGACCGGACGCACGGAGGAGCTGTCAGCTGTGGGCCAGGTTGCTTGTCGGTTGTGACCGGACGCATAGACCGGACTCACGACCGGACTCGCTGGTGAGTCCGGTCGGTGCGTCCGGTCGGTTCACAGGAAGCCCATGTCAAAGCACAACGGCTCCATCTCGTGAGTGGGGCTATATATATGGGTTTGCTAGGTTCCTAGCCCCCTCTCTTGCACATTTGAACACTCTAACTTGCTTGTGAGCATTTGAGACTCCTCTCCACTCATCTCTCCATCCATAACTCGAATTCTTGGTGAGATTGAGAGTGATAGAAGTGCATTGCATTGGTGATTGCATCTAGAGGCACTTCATCCTTGGAGAAGCCGCGGGATTCTTGTTTTCTTGGGAATTTGTCCGGTTCCCTAGCGGTTTGGAGCAAGAGGCGGTGTTGAGCTCGATTGGAGCTTGTTCGAGGCCACACCGGTTGACTTGTGAGGGGTTGAGCCTTACCCCGCGGGAGGTACGCGAAAGGCATCACTAGTGGATTGCTCGTGGCTTGTTGGACCCTCTCTTGTGATCGAGTTGCTTGAGCTCCCACCGGGGATTTGGCACCGGCCATTAAGCTTAACATTCGTCAAGTGAGTGTGTCGCCACAACGGGGACTAGCGTGCCGGCAAGCACGTGAACCTCGGTGAAAAATCATCGTGTCACTTGTTCTTGCTCGTTGGAGATTTCTTGTACACGGTGATTGGCTACAACCTCGACACTTCACCGGTGGTATTGTATTCTAGCACATCTTTGCATTACTTAGTAGTATATCTTGTTAGGGTGCTTAGTTGGTTAGCTTGAGTAGCTTGTGTAGGTCGCTTAGTCTTGTTTAGCTCCTAGTGGTAATTTAGTTAGAATTGCTTGATCACCTAGGAGTAATTCTAGAGACATAGCCTTTGTGTGGATTAGAGACAATAGAATAGAATTGTGGTTTGCATAGCTAGAGTGTAGCATCGCTTATTTAGCTTCGCCATCTTATTGTCTAATCCGTTTGTTTAGTGTTGTTGCAAGAATTTTTAATAGGCTATTCACCCCCCTCTAGCTATTAGGACCTTTCAAGTGGTATCAGAGCCGAGGCACCGTATTTGAGTGGCTTAACATCCAACGGTGACAAAATGACGTTGAATTTTCATGTCAACAACACCAAGAAGGCGCCACCTTTCGATGGCACCAACTTTGCCTATTGGAAGGTGAAGATGACCGCACACCTCAAGTCAATCAATAGAGAAGTGTGGGTTGTGACCGAGAACAAGTTTGAGGTTGCAAATCAAGCGCAACCAACCACGGCCGAAGAGAAGAAGATCTATGCAAATGATCTTGCCGTGAGCGCCTTTCATGAGGCATTCAACGATAGAGTGTTTGAGCAAGTCAAGTCACTCACCATTGCCCATGACATTTGGAAGAAGCTAGAAGAGTGCTATGAAGGCACCGAAGGTGTCAAGCAAGCAAAGCCCTATATCAAGCTTGAGCAATTCAATAGCTTCAAAATGGAAGAAGATGAAAGTGTACCGGAGATGTTTCAGCGCATGCAAGTGTTAGTGAATGATCTCAATACACTTGGAGAGGACATCAAGGACAAGACCTTCAACATGAAGTTCTTGAGATGCTTGCCCGAGCGGTTTGGGATGTTCATCACCGTGCTAGTGAGAACAAATTTGAAGGATTTGACACCCAACCAATTGCTTGATGAAGTGATGACCGATGACTCCTATAGAGATGACAAGGTCAAGCAAGAGCTCATCAACAAGGACAACAAGAAGACCAAGGATGAGGACAAAAAAGATGACAAGAAGGGATTGGCACTCAAAGCTAGTTCTTCATCCAAGGGCAAGAAGAAGAACATCAAGAAGGCAAGGAAGAAGAATGATGCCAAGAATGAGAAGAAGGTCAAGCCCAAGAAGAAGAATGAGTCACATGTGGCTACTTGGGATAGTGATGGCTCATCCTCTTCAAGTGATGAAGAAGAGGAGAAGAAGAACAAGAAGAAGGGACAAGCTCACTTGGCTATGCATGACAAGATCTCACTCTTTGACACTCCTTCTTCATGCTTTATGGCTAAGGCCACTAAGGTACAATCTATCACTAAAGATGATGATGATGATAGTGATAGTGATAGTGATGATGAGGAGCCAACTCACACTAGGGAGGAGTTGCAATCCATGCTTGATGAATGCATTACCATGTTCAAGCAAAGTAGGAAGGAATGCAAGGGCTTGCGTAAGGAAACAAAGAGCCTTAAGCAAGAACTTGATGAGTTTCGGACATCTTATGAGAGTCTAGAGGTAGACCATAAGAAGCTTGAGAAATCTCATTCTAAGTTAGAGAAGCTCATTCCTCTCTACTTGATGAGCAAAAGTTGTGCTTAGTTGAGGACAAGGTTGATACATGTAATGCAAGCATCATGTGTGATATCCTAGTTGATGAATCAACTCCTACATGTGTAGCCTCCACTAGCTCTATCACTAGCATATCCATCTCTAGTGAAGATAATGACAACCCTATGCTTATTTATGAGAATGCTTCTTTAAAGAGGGAAGTGAAGGAGCTCAATCACACCTTAGCTAAGGCTTATGGTGGTGAGGACCGCTTGCTTATGTGCTTGGGTAGCCAAAGGGCATCCTTATACAAGGAGGGCTTAGGCTATATCCCCAAGAAAGGCAAGGCCGCCCTTGTAACTCACAAGACTCGTTTTGTGAAGAATAATGGTAGCTATTGCAAAGCTTGCAAGCAAGTTGGTCATGTAGAGCAAAAGTGCATGAACAAGAAAACCAATGTCTCTTCGATTAAGCTTGATCATTCATATATGCTTGTGAAGAAGGACAATGGTGTTCGTGCTAGGTACATTGGTACACCATGGATGGGCTCAAAGAAGAAAGTCATTTGGGTACCAAAGGCCTTGGTGACTAACCTTGAAGGACCCAAAAAGGTTTGGGTACCTAAGAAGAATTGATCTCTTTTTGTAGGTCAATTACCGTGCCAGAGGAGAGCATTGGATAATGGATAGTGGGTGCACTCAGCACATGACCGGGGATTCTCACATGTTCAAGTCAATTAGCATCAAGGGCATTGATGAATATGAGTCTATCACATTTGGTAATGACAAAAAAGGCAATGCGTTGGGTCTTGGCAAGATAGCAATTACTCAAGAGAAGAGTTTATCAAAGGTGTTGCTAGTTGATCATCTTGATTATAATCTATTGTCGGTCTCTCAACTTTGTGATCTTGGCTACAAGTGCATATTCACTAGTCAAGAAGTTGAAGTGGTTAGTGGTGATGGTGCCAATATGATCTTCAAGGGATTTAGATATGGTGACCTCTATCTAGTGGACTTCAAATCCAAAGAAGCCAAGTTGACAACATGTCTACTCTCAAAGGCTAGCAAAGGGTGGTTGTGGCATAGAAGGCTTGGTCATGTTGGGATGAAGCAATTGAACAAGTTGATGAAGCATGACTTGGTTAGAGGCTTGGATGATGTCAAGTTTAAGAAGGACAAACCTTGTGGGGCATGTCAAGCCGGGAAGCAACATGGCAATGCACATCCAACCAAGAGCACAATGAGCACTAGAAAGGCATTTGAGTTGCTACACATGGACTTGTTTGGGCCAACATCATACTCTAGCATTGGTGGCAACAAGTATGGTTTTGTCATAGTTGATGACTACACTAGATATACATGGGTGTTCTTCTTGCATGACAAGAGTGATGTATTTGAGCTTTTCAAGACATTTGTCAAGAGGGTTTAAAATGAGTTTGAGACATCCATCAAGAAGATTAGAAGTGACAATGGGAGTGAGTTCAAGAATACAAGAATTGAAGAGTTGTGTGATGAGCTTGGAATTAGACATCAATTCTCACCAACCTATACTCCTCAATCCAATGGTGTAGTTGAGAGGAAGAATAGAACCTTGATTGAAATGGCAAGATCAATGCTTAGTGAGTACAATGTTAGCCATTCATTTTGGGCCGAAGCAATCAACACGGCTTGCTATTGTAGCAACCGTCTCTATTGCCATGGGATGCTTGGCAAGACACCATATGAGTTGTTGAATGGAAGGAAGCCCAACATTGGTTACTTTAGAGTCTTTGGATGCAAATGCTACATTCTCAAGAAAGGCACAAGATTGGGCAAGTTTGACAAGAAATGTGATGAAGGTTTCCTAGTTGGATATTCAACCACAAGCAAAGCTTATAGAGTATGGAACTTGGGTAGTGGTCAACTTGAAGAAGTCCATGATGTGGAGTTTGATGAAACCCAAGGCTCTTAAAGTGAAGTTGAAAATCATGATGATGTTAGTGGTTCCAACTTGGAGAATGCAATGAGAAACATGGATGTTGGTGACATTCGGCCAAGGCAAGTTGGTGATGATGATGACACTCCATTGCCTACCACTACGGTTGAGATTAATGCAAATGAAGCAAGCACTAGTGGTACTCAAGATGAAGATCAAGAGCAACAAGCTAGTCCATCCACTCATCCTAGTCATCAAGTGCAAGTGATGCAACCCACCAATATTGCAAGAGATCATCCAATTGATCAAATCATGGGTGACATCAATAGTGGAGTGATTACTAGAGAAAGATTGACATCCTTTTATGCTCACCATGCCTTTGTATCTCAAGAAGAGCCAAAGAATGTTGAGAAGGCATTGGAAAAGGAGGATTGGATCAATGCCATGCATGAAGAGTTGAACAACTTCAAGAGAAATGATGTATGAGAATTGGTGGAAAGGCCAAAGGACTACAATGTGATAGGAACAAAGTGGGTCTTCAAGAACAAGCAAGATCAAGATGGAATTATGGTTAGAAACAAGGCAAGGCTAGTAGCTCAAGGGTACACACAAGTGGAAGGTCTTGATTTTGGAGAGACCTATGCACTGGTTGCTAGACTTGAAGCAATTAGAATCTTGCTTGCTTATGCATGTGCTCATGATATCAAGCTCTATCAAATGGATGTGAAGAGTGCATTCTTGAATGGCTTCATCAATGAATTGGTCTATGTTGAACAACCACCGGGCTTTGAAGATGACAAGTATCCCAACCATGTCTACAAGTTGAAGAAGGCTTTATATGGCTTGAAGCAAGCACCTAGAGCATGGTATGAGAGGTTGAGAGATTTTCTCCTCTCTAAAGGGTTCAAGATGGGCAAGGTGGACACCACACTCTTCACCAAGAAGATTGGACAAGACTTGTTTGTGTTGCAAATCTATGTTGATGACATTATCTTTGGGTCAACCAATCAAGAGTTTTGTGAGGAGTTTGCTAAGATGATGGCCAATGAGTTTGAAATGTCAATGCTTGGAGAGCTCACATTCTTTTTTGGACTTCAAATCAAGCAATTGAAGAATGACACATTTGTGAGTCAAGGCAAGTACATCAAGGACATGATCAATAAGTTTGATCTACAAGATGCCAAGTCAATGTCCACACCTATGGCAACCAATGGAAGCTTAGACCCCGACCCTAGTGGTGATATGGTTGAACAAAAAAAGTATAGGTACATGATTGGTAGTTTGCTCTATGCAATCGCATCAAGACCGGACATTGCATTTAGTGTGGGCATGTGTGCTAGATATCAATCCGATCCTAGAGAGAGTCACCTCAAGGCAACAAAGAGAATTTTGAGGTACTTGAAGGACACACAAGATGTTGGACTATGGTATCCAAAGGGATCCAAGTTTGAGCTAATTGGATATTCGGATTCCGATTATGGAGGGTGCAAGATAAATAGAATGAGCACAAGTGGCACATGTCAATTCCTTGGAAGGTCACTAGTATCATGGTCTTCAAAGAAGCAAAATAGTGTTGCTCTTTCAACCGCCGAAGCCGAATACATAAGTGCGGGGAAGTTGTTGCACTCAATTGCTTTGGATGAGGTCAACATTGAAGGATTTTGGATTCAAATTTGACAAAGTTCCATTGTTTTGTGACAATGAAAGTGCAAGGAAGATGACCCAAAATCCGGTTCAACATCAAGAACAAAGCACATTGATATTAGGCACCACTTCATAAGAGATCATCAACAAAAGGGTGATATTTGTATCATGGGCATTGGCACCGAAGATCAACTAGCCGACATATTCACCAAGCCACTTGATGAGAAAAGATTTTGCATGCTAAAGGGAGAATTGAACATTATTGACTTCTCCAACTTGAGTTGATGCACCCCACTTATATGACATGCCTCTCCTTCGACAAACCCAAGGTAAAAGTTGGTTGTCATGGCATTCATATGTTGCTAAGGACTTGTTAGTGCATCTAGCCATTGTGCATGCTTAATAGGCTCATTGATGGAAAATAAAATATTTTTAATGTATGTGTGGCACCACTATTGCTTTGAATGGTTTTATGAACTAGTGGTGGCATATGACATGTTTATGTGCTTGCAATCCTTGTGTCAATTCTAGAAAATGAGCTAATGATGTGTATTCTAACATGGTGCAAGATAACCCTTATGTATATGAGGTGTGAAATAGCTTGTCCTTGGTTCAAACTTGAATACATGTTAAGGCAAGTGATCTAGATGAGACCACATGTGATACTTTGATTGACTTGATTTCTCTCATTTACACCTTTTTGGTGATTGTTGACAAAGGGGGAGAAATAAGTCACAAAGATGTTGGAAAGGATCACACAAATAGGGGGAGCAAGCTCATAGACTATTTGTGCATTTGTATGTGCATGATCATAATGAAATGTTGCATTGGCAATCTAAATTCAATATACATGATTGCTTGGTGTATGCTAGTTTTTGAAAATTTGTTTGGTGATTGACCAACTAGCATGCATAGGATGTATCTAGACAAAGCTCACATTTATGGCCTATAATGTTGATCTCATGGGGTATGTTGAGTTTTGATGAATGTCTAGTTACATGATGCTAAGGACTCCGATGGTTTCACGCTTCAAAGGTCCGAATTCTAGAACCTTAGCATCTCTTTTGGTATTAGTATCTCTTCCCAAGATTTCTATCCATACATATGTGCCAAATTGTTCCAAACACATGGAAGCACATATGTAGGGGGAGCTACTACTACCAAAACTGAACCTTGAAATGTTTGTCCAAACTATGATTCATGATCAAAATGCTATGGACAAGCAATTCAAGTTCAATTGAATTTTATTTCATATCTTTGTGAATTTAGTTGTCATCAATTACCAAAAAGGGGAAGATTGAAATCTCTATGTTTGGTTTTGGAAATTGATGACACATTTGTGGCACTAATCCTTTGCTCTAAGTGTGACTTATGAGATAGGATTAGATGGATGACAAGGAGCATGATGATCATGAACATGGACGATGATGGTGGACATGATGGATCGTCAAGCTCGGTGATCGGCTTGAGAGGAACCCGGGAGATCAAGGCAAAGGTATCTTGATAGAGTTTTCCTTCCGTTGATCAAGACACGATAGAGCGTGTGATCACATTATAGGATAGATAGCCGACTATCAAGAGGGGATGCCGCGATAATCCTTTGGTGAAGTGCTTCTAGGTCCAATTGACTTGCATATTGCATTTAGGACAATGAGAGTACTAACTTCGATCTTGCCTAATCATTCGACATGCTAACATAAGTGATAACGTGATCATCTTCGACGTGTTGGCAACTCATGGCAAGAGGCGAAGCAAGGTTGAAGCAAAGGGCAACAACAACTTGAAGAACTTGCTGAAAAAGGGTGACCGGACGCTCGGGATGTCGACCGGACGCACCGACCGGTGGCTCCGGTCACCGGGTCCGGCAGAGAGCATGTTTTGGACAAACATGCCGGGGGCGCATCGGCCGGACCCTCGACCGGATGCTTCCGGTGGTTGACCGAAACCGTGACCGGACGCCGAGGAGGAGCCGTCGGTAATGGGCGGTTGCTTGTCGGTTGTGACCGGACGCATGGACCGGACTCACGACCGGACTCGCTGGTGAGTCCGGTCGGTGCGTCCGGTTGGTTCGCAGGAAGCCCATGTCAAAGCACAACGACTCCATCTCATGAGTGAGGCTATATATATGGGTTTGCCCGGTTCCTAGCCTCCTCTCTTGCACATTTGAACACTAACTTGCTTGTGAGCATTTGAGACTCCTCTCCACTCATCTCTCCATCCATAACTCGAATTCTTGGTGAGATTGAGAGTGATAGAAGTGCATTGCATTGGTGATTGCATCTAGAGGCACTTCATCCTTGGAGAAGCCGCGGGATTCTTGTTTTCTTAGGAATTTGCCCGATTCCCTAGCGGCTTGGAGCAAGAGGCGGTGTTGAGCTCGATTGGAGCTTGTTCGAGGCCACACCGGTTGACTTGTGAGGGGTTGAGCCTTACCCCGCGGGAGGTACGCGAAAGGCATCTCTAGTGGATTGCTCGTGGCTTGTTGGACCCTCTCTTGTGATCGAGTTGCTTGAGCTCCCACCGGGGATTTGGCACCGGCCATTAAGCTTAGCATTCGTCAAGTGAGTGTGTCGCCATAACGGGGACTAGCGTGCCGGCAAGCACGTGAACCTCGGTGAAAAATCATCGTGTCACTTGTTCTTGCTCGTTGGAGATTTCTTGTACACGGTGATTGGCTACAACCTCTACACTTCACGGTGGTATTGTATTCTAGCACATCTTTGCATTATTCTTTAGTAGTATATCTTGTTAGTTTGTGCTTAGTTTGGTTAGCTTAGTAGCTTGTGTAGGTCGACTTATCTTGCTTGTTTAGCTTGCATAGTGATACGCACACACGCTTGCTTCTAGGTGCTCGCCATTTTTGTGCTTCACTTATTTATCATATGCTAGGTGGCGAGGACCTTGCTCTTCTCTTTCTCCTCTTCAGTTCTCCCATCGACGTCTTCCCCTTTTGGGGCTTCCCCCCCCATTTGGCGTTGGTGGATGTCGGTTGGAGCCTAGATTCGCGCCATGAGGCGTGCATCTCAAATCACGGCTTCCCTCCTATGAAGGGCGACTCAATGCCTCCCATCGATTTCCTCCCCAATGCTGTTGCCGTTGGATCACACCGGAGCCTCCTCTGCCAAGCTGCATGTGTTTTGGAGTATGGCGGAGCATGTCTTTGTTAGTAGCACCCTTGTTAGGATGTAGTGTTTGCAGTTGTTTCGGTCTTGTAGGCTCAGGTGGTAGTCTTTGCTATGTCATGTTCCTTGTGTTGTGTTTTGTTCTTTGTGTTACTGCTATCTTTACCCCTCTTTGTACCCTTGAGACCTTCAAAGGTCACCCATTATACTTTGGTGTTCGCACCATTTTCACCCCACGGTTTGCCGAGCATCTGTGAATTCAAAATGCAGGTGGGGATCCTTTGATCAACACCACCCCGAAGTTGTCCTAAAACAAATGTCCATTAAACACTTTTTCTTCAAAAGTACTATTTGAGGATTTTGATCTGTGTTGAAAGTCATGTAGTTAGTTGTAAGTATCAGCCAAAATGTTTCCAAATAGAATCAGATCCAAAACATTTCTACAATAATCTGAGTCCAGCCAAAATGCACCTTTAATCTATCGCCACTACAAACTTGTATCAATATAGGCATTTATAGAAAATAATGCCTTGGTGATTCTGATACTTGTCCACAAGATCAAACAATAAAGTCAGGTATATATGGTCGTGAAGCAGATGCAATAGTCCACCGAAAGAGTGTTTGCATCGCTATACGAACTGCAACACTTGTAAAAAAAAAAAAAATAATAATAATTGTGTGCATCTTATTGTGTTCTACTAGTTTATTGATGCCCCTCGCATTGACCAAATTCCTCTTCATTTCACCGGTGCTCTTTCCTCCCCAGATGTACTTTATTTCCAGTCACCTCTCATTGGAGAACAACCAACTTAGCATGAATATGTATGCATGATACACAATCAAATGACCTAATCATTGGAACCATGTACGCTCATAATTAAGATCTGCGAATGAAGGAACAAATGGATTCGATTGGTCATGTACATGCTATATATTCCCAAGCCAGATCAGCAAACTAAAAGTAAAGAAAATGACAGATGCAACTATGTATATATGCAATGAATATGATTAATTAAGCACTTGAGCAAAGATAGATCTTAATTTATACTGCATGGCAATGCATACGCATTCTCTCCGTCCTTTGATTATGGAGTTAATCAGCAAGGAGAGGCACTTAAAAATCCATGGAGTCAAATGGTTTACATGTGGATTCCACATTCATCAAGTAGAGAGAGAGTGTGTGTATTTGTGTGTGTCTCGCAGGTGGATCGTAGTAAACACGATCGAAACATGTGATGATCAAGTGGCTAGGTTGGTTGGGCATGTGCTTTGGATCCGAGACAGAGACACGGACCGACCCTTCCGATGCGCAGGCACATACAATATGCGCAGCTTCCAAAGAGGGAGAGGTCTGAGGTCGATCATCTCTCACCCTACGTACGTCTTCTGGTTGATTTGTGGGTGACCTATGAGTCTTGTCACCGTAGGACGGTAGGAGTCTATATTCTGCAGTAGTCGGTTCAAGGTTATTAGGGTCATCACCACCATTACCTCCTAGATTGCCGCGACCTAATTTCCTCCTCCAAGGATAGAATCTGAATCACGCATGGGGCTGGCAGCTGTAGCAGTGTAAAGCGTGTAGTTTTCTGACTTCTCAATCTTTCAGAACGCTTTATAATTCTTTAAACTGAAAGTTGCAGAGAGATTGGCGCTTCCTGCAGGTCCTTCAGCAACTTCCTTTTTTATGGCGAACCGACACACAGAGCAGCTGGTGCCAGTGCCAGTAGAATATATCGTAGTACGTGTTCATATATAGGAAGATTGATCCCTGCCGGAAATGTTTTGCCAGTTGCTTGCTTGTAGTACTAGCTAGTATACGTGCAGTATAATCCTTCGACGAGCCTTCAAGAGCTGACACCTCAGATCCTCAGAGACTACTTCCATACTACTCTAGCGCGGATAGATCTTGAACCCAACGTACATTCCGGCGGATAGGTCGTCATGATGAGCTGAAGTATTTGTGCGTTCTTGCATTGGCTTCCTGAGGGCGAAACTGAATTGATCACAGTGCCTTCATAGTTCATACTCCTCAAATGCATTGACCGCATGCATGTTACTAAGACACGTAGAAGATGAAAGCATGTTCTCGTTGTTGCGAATTGAAGTGATATTCATATAGCACCAGTACCACCGGCCTGCCACTCCTACTAGCTACCGTCGTTTTCCCATATGGAGCTTCCTCACATATTAGCTATAGCCTACACAAGTTGTTCTCCTGCATAGTAGTATACTAGATCCTATAGGATAGGAGGTAGCTACCTTGATCTGATTTGACCCACGATATGTGTTCTGCTAGAAAAGTTATCTGCACTTGAAGCAACCAGACATTCAGTTGATATGGCCATACAAACCGGAGCTGCACATACATTCTCATGTGCTGATCTGCTCATGATGATACCCTACCTCTGCTCTCTGATCTACTGAAGCTAAACAAAGTCGATCTCAAAGAGGCTGCATTGTAGGTCAAGCAACAGTGCCCATGTGCCGCGGAGTCGCAGTTAAACGGCCACCGACACCGACCCAACAAGGAATAACAAGGAATTAATCTCACCAATCAACGCGGAAGAATTGAAATGGGCTGGACCGGACAGGTATTCGTCTTCAATCTTCATGTAAGAGTGACAAGAATTTTTTTTTTTACCTGTGTTCCCGAAAAGGCCCACAAGACCGTGCATGGGCCGTCCGTGGCAGGAATCAGCTTCTCAAAGGAAAAAAAAAAAAAAGGAGGCCCAGGTCTGTTAAAGCGCCCGCTCTTATTTTTGTCAGGAGAGGAGCAGGAACAGAGCCATGAGAAACAGAGTCAAAGACTCTGTCAGTGTCATTAGACTAATAATGAATCAATTAATCAATGAATCAAAGAAGACCACTAAACAAACACTGTTCAACAGCTGAGGGCAAGTACAACACGTCGCTTGAGTCCGTCTCTAGACAAACATTGTTCGACAGCTCGGCCATCATCAAGCTGCCAGCAGCAAAGCCGTTCTGAAGTTATCATCAACCTGGGCATAGTTGTATTTCTATTCTGAATTTATCTACCTAAAAAAGCTGTAGTAAGTGTGTTATCAGAATGCTTCTATGTTCTGAAAGTTTATGTATGTTATCTGAAAGCTTCTATGTTCTAAATGTGTTATCTGAATGCTTCTAGCTAGTTTATTCAAAAAAAAAAAAAAAAAAATGCTTCTAGCTATCTACCGATGGGCTATCTGCTTCAAGTTAAAAATGTGGCATGTACTTCTATCTCTATTCTCCCCTTCTGTTAGTAACTGGATGGTGGCCATGATGGGTTATTAAAAATGGTACCCTTTGAGAACCACTGTTATCTGGTGGTGTTTTTCTATCTACTCTCTGTTATATTAGGATATTCAGTGATACCGTTTCTCAAAGGGTATTCAGTGGTGTTTTTCTATCTACTCTCTGTTATCTGGTGGTGTAACTGAATATTCAGTGATACTTGTATCTAAATGGTTATTCAGTTACATTTCTGTTTAGTTATCTGAAAGAACAAAAACAATTATGAATTTTCAGCTATCACTTGAACAGAAAGAATAAAAAAATTGTTATGTGCATCTATAAATTTCTGAACTGTTAAGCGAAACATCAACACAATAGTAGACAAATTGATATTCATAACTAGTCTCGACTACATGCAAAGCATTAAACTGTTTGGAGACAACCCCGGTCTGTAGGTCGTACGACCGGTCATGTTAACTGTTTGTATATCAGATTTCTCTCTTTCAGAGAGTAGAGACAACCCCCCTGTCTAGATATACTGTACATGCCCCGAGCAGATGCAAACAAAGCCTGCGACTTGTGCTTCATTATCCGTATTGAATGGTTTGGATTTTTTTTTTTTTTTTTTTGAACGGATAATGGTTTTGATTTTTGTTGCATTGAACGTGTATATACAGTATAATAAACAAACAGTGGCATTTTCGTCCTCATCCGTTCTCTTATATTAGAAGTAGAACAGACTTCGTTTTTGTTTTGATCTGACCTCTCGCTCTCAGATTACAATATCTTGTGCAAGGCCGGAATATGTCTTAATCTCCCTCCTAGTCAGAGAAAAGCACGAAAGGGCAGCCCACTGCAAACTGCTGGCCATCCAATTGTTCAAGTTGCTTTGTTCAGGACTTCTGAATTTAGAACACTTGTTTCGATTATTAGGATGATGAAAGCATGCACAATAAACAAAGTGTACGTTGGGAAAACGGCTGTGAGAGTAATGCTGCACAATGATGTTGGCAACTCGGGCGGGCCTGGTCCGTTGTTGGTGTGAGTGGGTTAGTGCAAGCCCACTATTGCAGGATCTTGGCAGCACATATGTACTGAGCCTGAATTCCAGCCGGATCAATCAATAACAATACAATAGAACTCATAGGACAGCTTACATACTAAATCTTTCAGGCACAGCTAGCACGGTCCTTTTGTTTAATGTACGTGATCTCCACGACCATGAAAACACTAGCAAACAACTAAGCTCGCATCACTATTTTTGTTGCCGTTCTTCATTGTACCATCTTATGAACTCCAAGAGCACAGAGGTCACCCTATAAGTAGGCTAGCCATGCGCCATTTCCCTCTCACCATACCGACGAGGATCCTAAAGATCGACAAACCAAGCTAAGATCGGTATGGCCTCAGCAGCAGCGCGCAACGGCTCGCCCGCGGTGGCGGCGCTCATGGTGGCCGTCTCCATCCTGGCACTGGCCGCCGGCGGCAGCGCCCAGCTGCAGTACGGGTTCTACAAGGGCAAGTGCAACGGCACCGACGTGGAGAAGGTGGTGCAGGGCATCGTCAGTGCCCGCTTCGCGCGCGAGAACCCCATCGTCGCCCACCTCCTCCGCATGCAGTTCCACGAGTGCGCCATCAATGTGCGTGACTCCGTGTACATACAAAAGCTATAGCAAGTCGTCCACGTGTGTGTTGCTTTGGTTTTGTTAACGTGGTATAGAATGCAGGGCTGCGACGGTGGTCTGCTGATCGACGGCGCCGGCGCCGAGAAGACGGCGCCGCCGAACCTTAGCGTCATGGGCTACGACGTCATCGCGGCCATCAAGGCGGAGCTGGAGCGGAGGTGCCCCGGCGTGGTGTCCTGCTCCGACATCCAGATCCTCGCCACCAGGGACGCCGTCTTCCTGGCCGGCGGGGCCCCGTACGCGGTGCGCACGGGGCGGAGGGACCGCCGGCGGTCGGTGGCCTCCGACGTCAACCTCCCGTCGGCCGAGTTCACCGCGGCGCAGACGGTCGCGTTCTACGGCGGGCTGGGGCTGAGCTCGTTCGACGCGGTGCTGCTGCTGGGCGCGCACACCGTCGGCAAAACGCACTGCAGCGCCATCAAGAACAGCCGGCTCTACAGGTACGGCGGCAAGCCCGGCGCGACGGACCCCAGCATGGACCCGAGCTACGCGTTCATGTACAAGAACCGCGTGTGCCCTAACGTGCCCTCATCGGACAACAACGACGTGTTCCTGGACGACCCCTGGACCGCGCTCAAGGTGGACAACCACTACTACAAGAACCTGCAGCAGAAACGTGGCGTGCTCGCCTGCGACCAGAACCTGTACAAGGACGGGTCCACGAGCTGGATCGTGGACCTGCTCGCCAAAGACAACGGGCTCTTCACCTCGCTCTTCCCCAAGGCGCTCGTCAAGCTCAGCGAGGTCAACGTGCTCACGGGAACGCAGGGAGAGATCCGCAAGGTCTGCAACAGGTTCAACTGATGATCCGCCATTATATCGATCACCTTACACTCTTGGTCTCTTCGTCGTTCTCGCTTACTTTAAATCTTTACGGAGTATACAAGATAAGGTTTGATCGTCTGATGCCGTTGCCCTTCTCCTTCCCACTTGATCGATCAAAAGTTAATACATCATTTCCGCGTCAAGTTTGATTCGTTCTTTTTGTGTAACATGATGCCGGTTTAATTTGTAAAACAAAATGATGAGTTAATGTAGCCCATTTATGATAAATCTCAGAAATTCAGATATGATCCCCGACGTGCGAGCCATGCTCTGAATGTATTAAATTGAGGCGAAACGGCAGTTCTCCCAAGCCTGCCACCGACCATCGGGCCAAGCCAATCCGCGAAGGCTCACTAAAATTGAATCCAACGAGATTGATTCCATATCGTGAAATCGCTGCTAGTATTTTTAATTGTCCTGTAGGAGTCTTTTCTTTATATTCTTTAGGAGCTCCCCCACTATAAATTCTTTGAGAGTTCTCGGACCTCTCATTGGTTCACGTTAATAATAACTGAAAATTGGTTCACGTTAATAATAACTGAAACTTAACTGATCCAACCCAGTGCCGCACTCCCTGACCCCTGCCTCCACCCGATGTCCTGTTGGCCCTATCCCTTCTTCTTCCCCATGATGACATTGATCATCGATTAATTAACTGTGGCTGTTCCAAATCGACCCTTTATTTGCCACCACGATCACCCAATTCATCGTCTTATCCTGCTATTTTATAGCGAGCAAGGCCTGGTGGAGGAAGCATGGTGGTGCTTCAGCCTTGGACCCTTCATTTGCCACCACGATCGTCCAATTCATCGTCGTATCCTGCTATTTATAGCGAGCAAAGCCCGTGGAGGAAGCATGGTGGTGCGAGAGTGGCAAGGCCTGATGGAGTTGTGCGGGCGGCCGAGCCATCGAGATCTAGCTTCGGGCGAAGTCTCCTCCCAGCCGTGGCGCCGTTGCATGGCTCGGCGGCGCGCATGACGAGAAAAGTCGGGGAGAGAAAGAGAGGGCGAGCCGAAGGAGCCACGCACGATCTCCGGTGAGGTCCGTCGCCGGCCTCCATGGGGAAGCCGCTGCCGCCCGCCGTTTTTCGGTGGTGAGAGAGGCACGGGAGTGTGGATATGATAAGTTAGGGTTTGGGTGAGCGCCGGCGGATGGTATTCAGATGATGTGTGTGTACATGTGCTTCTCATTGTTACATACACATGCGAAGTTCCTCTAGCCTCTAGGCAACTTCGCGGTATTCTATACTTAAATGATTTGAAGCAATATATTACACATCTGTCCGTCTTAATCTAACTATATATATATTCTCTATGTAATTAAATTAAATTCTATTAAACTAATTGATCGTACAATACTATGTATTTGCTTTTCTTCAATGTAATATAAAATTCCTCTGCATTCCTGCAGCAACGCGCAAGGAATTCATCTAGTTAACCAAAGAAGACCTACAACCTTTAGTTTTTTTTTAATAAAGAATAGTATTTCATACCCGGCTTCATTCACCAACAGGTAGAATCGGACCAATTATTACGAGAAGAGACAAAGGCTACAAAAACTAAAAAAAACATCCGCGACATTCTCTCCGCAAGACCGGGCCAATTATTACAAAGAAGAGGTCAAAGGCCGAAAAAAACTAAGAAAAAAATCATCAGCGCATTCCATCTACAAGACGAAATACACCACCCAATAAACGACAACAACATAAGAATCCAAAGTGAAAACTAAGTCGGGCACTAACACTAACAACCTAAGAAGGGATCTTCCAAAAAGCGGCGTGTTCAACAAGAATATGACATTCGAAAATGTCATCGCCGCCAACCAGAGGACCAGTGGTGGATATTCACCCCGAAGATCTGTAAAGCGCCCGTCTTTGTGGAGATAACGATGCCTCTAACGAAGAAGTGGTACCCACATGCGTCACCGCCGTCCCGCCAAAATCCGTGTAAGATCCAGTTATTCGTCCGAACATTCGCCCAAATTGAATTTGCCGATTTGAAAGTGCTTGTGATAATTCGCATTGAAACATCACTAGACGACTAGGATTTAGGAATCGTGGAGTCAGACTGAGAACCGTTAGATTGGTCCATCAAGGCCGTCCGTTTATTTGAATTAGCAACGAACGATCCAACAACCCTTGCCCGAGGAGCTCTGCTGGCTTTCCCGATCCGCACGGCCGCCGCCGCACCCCAATGCCCGTCCCCGGCGAGCCGTCTCGTCCGGCGTCGCCTCCACAGTACTCGGGCCTCCTCGCCGCTCTCCACAGCTGCATATCTGGAGGCAACGCCCCCGCCGCTGTCTCCCTTCTGCCCACCCTTGCTCGCGCCGGCCTGCGCGCGCCGTTCCCCGCTCCTCACCTCCCTCGCGGGCCTCCTCCTGCTCCGCCCAGCCGCGCCGTCCTTCCCCTCCCTGGCTGGCCGCCTCCTCCTCTACGTCCGCCTCGCCGGCCTCAAGCGCCTCGTCCCCTGCTCCACTCAGCTGGCCGACCGCCTTCTCTCACTTAACTTCCTTCTCGGCCGCCCGCGTGACGCACGCCGGCTGTTCACCAAAATGCCTCGCCCCAGCGTCCACTCCTACAATGCCATGCTCGCTGGGTACGCGCGCCTCGCACTTGCAGCACCTGCTTCTGAGGTCTTTGCTTCCATGCCACACCGGGAACTCTTCTCTTACAACGCTGTTATGCTTTGCGCGCTGGGCGTGGCGGCGGCGCGAGGGAGCTGTGGAGCTGTACTCCGAGCTCCGGAACATGTACCCCTCCCTTGGGTACAGCCATCACACCCTTCTTGGCACTCCTTGTGGCCGGCGCCCAGCTCATGGATAGGGGAGCTTGCCAGACAATTCCATGGCCATTTGGTGGTTCTCGGGTACTTGTCTGATGTGAAAATTGCCAGCTCTCTTCTTGATGTTTATAGAAAATGCCATTGTGCTGATGATGCTAGGAAGCTGTTTGACGAGATGCATATTAAGGATGTTCACATGTGGACGACAGTAGTTTGTGCCTGTGCTGAAGATGGCCAACTGGCTACCGCTCGTCAGCTCTTCGATCAGATGCCAGAGAGGAATGCATTTGCATGGAATGCCCTCATCGAGGGATATGTTTGCCATGGGCAGCCAATGGATGCATTGAATATGTTTCAACACTTGATGAAGGAAGGTTTGCAGCCAGATCAAATCACCTTGGGTTCTTGCCTGAGTGCTTGTGCAGCTATGCGTTCACTGGAACTTGGGCAGCAGATCCATGGAATGTTGCTAAGATGGGGTTTTGATCGAAGTGTAATGATCATTAGCTCAACCATTGACATGTATTCAAAATGCAGCTTTTTGTCTGGTGCCATAGAGGTCTTTAGCCTAACTGGTAGGGAAAGGAAGAATACAGTGTTGTGGAATGGCATGTTGTCTGCTCTGTGTCATCATGGTCTTGGACAGGATGCCATTGGATTGTTTGTTCAGATGATTCATGAAAGACAGAAGCCTGATGCTAATACATTCTTTCTGGTTTTGACGGCTTGCTGCCACTGTGGCTTAGTTGAAGAAGGGATGAATTTCTTTGATTTGATGAATGAGAGATACAGGATTGTTCCAGGGCAAGAGCACTATTTTTGTGTGGTTGATTTGGTTAGCCATGCATCATCCGATGATAAAGTAATTGAATGGATCAAAAGCTCACCATTTGGTTTTAATGTACAAGTTTGGGAAGTTCTTGTTAGGAATTGCACCATGCATGGGAACATTGAATTGTTGAATAAGGTAGAGGAGCAACTGGCTAGATTGGACCACCCAGAATGAATGGACGGTTGTTCTTAGTTTGGCTTATGAGGTTGAAAGGATGGTCATGCTTGTTCGATGCACAGAAGCCATTAATTTCTATAGGCAGAGATAAGACGACAACTGCATCCTTGCAGAGTACGTGACTGTATTGGTCCAAAAGATACCTCAATGAGGGATCAAAAAGTGGGCATCAGAAATTCGGAATTATGATGTGTTCTGCACAATTGAAGAAATAGATCATTTTATGGACTGTTCAAGGAATATTCTCAAGTGAATGATGTCCTGTTGTTTGTCTTCCCAATTGGTGGGGAATGAGATGTAGAGATTTGCAGCTTTTCTCAAGCGGAAAACGTGCTGTCACATCACATGCTACAGAAGGAATAGGGAATTTTTACATCATCTTCCAACTAATCTTCTTAAAAACGATGCTGTGGCTTTTCATTTTTTTGTCCAATAATTTCATATACATGTTATAGGCTTATTATAGCTGTATGTGTTTCCAAGAATCCATTCAGGAATGCTGTACATATTCTCATTTTCTTTTGTCGCATTAAAGCAAGAGAATACAATTATCTTTTTGAGCTGACAAATAATCACTTTGTTTGGAAATTTCTAAAAAATGAAGTCAATTTGGATAAGGTTTGTGTCAAACATTAGGAATATAAATTATGAATAACTTTTAAGTCGTTGTTTGGAAATGTGAAAACCATATGAATATAATTATCTGGGTCTTGGCTGTGTTCTCCTCTTCAAACATTGTATTTCCGTTATCCTTTATGGAAATAGGGTAGATCCTCGCTTCGAAAAAATATGAATAGATTTGTCTTGAAAAAATACTTTACATATATCAATTTTTGATAAATATTTATATAAAAAAACATGACTGCGGTCCAAAATGACTTTATTGTTTTTAGTATGGAGGGACTATGATATACTTCTAGACCATTTGCATACATCTTTTGTTCTGAATGAGGGAACAAGATGTGACAATCCACTAGTCCTCCATACAAAAGAGAGAAAGCTACTCTATAAAGCTACT
This sequence comes from Hyparrhenia diplandra, assembly GCA_015847255.1. Lineage (NCBI taxonomy): Eukaryota > Viridiplantae > Streptophyta > Magnoliopsida > Poales > Poaceae > Hyparrhenia > Hyparrhenia diplandra. Next base: position 36,698 of record JADLZK010009642.1, on the reverse strand, counting down.
CTAGTTCATTCTGTTCTTCGACAGATTACAGATGATGCATTATAAATAATGTGCTGCAATTTTGCATGCCAGCTGGCTCAGGAATCTGGATAAAAAGTATTTACATCATTGATCAGCGAATAATTTTTCTGCCGCATCCTGATAAGCATAGAAAAAAAGAAAGCTCAAACTAAGAGCAAGAGCAATTATTTTCTATATACCCTTCTTAGATGTAAAGACGTATATTTTGGAATTCTTACCGTATATGCATGTAACACTGGCAAACATTTCTCAAGATCACAAAAACAACATTCCTTTCATCCATTATAATATTTTCTTTTCACAAGAGTGCATGGCACATGAAACAAAGAATCAACAGCAGATTGGTTTATTCAATTAAACCAATAGGTCAATAATAACTAGAAAAAGACATGTCTAGATGTCCTGCATCTGCATGAGACAGCATGAGAATACAAGTGGAGCTAAGCTCACACTAATCAAATTCATATATGTACATCTCAAATCTCATACCTTAATGATACTATTTAGTTCACAGATACTATATGTGCGCTCATTTTGAACATACATGTACTCCATTCTCCCAGACAAAAGTTGTTCTACACCTACATATTCTACCAAGCATAGTTTATTCTGTTTTTCCTAGCCAAATATAGATGGGGTCCATTCAGCAAATGTTTGTGCGACTAAATTGCATGGTGCTCTATCTTCATATTTGTGATGTGAACCTAAGCTCTTGGCTCTGTCTTGTACTCTGTTCAGGTTTTGATGTTCCTGCTTCGTTCAGTGACACAATCTTATAGTCCCTCCATTTTTTTTACATGTCGTATTAGTTTTTCTTAAGTTAAAACATTATTAAATCTTAACTTTGACTATCAATATAACTTAGGACAACTAATAACGCATGTAAAAAATAGTATGTTTTTTGAAAGCTACCCATTGCACATTTTAGCCATCTGCTAATATGTTGACCTGGAAGTTGCAAGAGGTCATGTATAATGCTTTTCCCAAACTGGCACAGAATACACTAGAGTTCCCAGCACAAAAGAAAGCAGGAAAGTGGATGTGGCATAAACAAAGGCCCTGGCAATCTGCCCGCTTCTTCTCATTGTATACACTTCAGCAGCAAAAGTAGACACTGTGCTCAAGCAACCAAGGAAGCCAAGCTGTATTCCACTAATAATAGTTGTTGATCGCTTTGTATGTACCTGTAAGAAAAATCAAACGAATCAGATATACAGGCTAATATATGGAAGAGTCAATATACCCACTACAAATGGTGAATTTGTATGAAAAATTATTTGGCCATACCGCTTTGGATGTTACAGCAAGAACCGCCATGATGCCTGCAGCAAGAACATTGGCTACCAGAGTCCCAATGGGCAGCCATTTCAAGGATCCCTGCTTGCCAATTCCCTGGCCATTGAGCCTCGCCAGGTACCAGCGTAACCAAACTCCTGGAGGTGCTACTGAGCAGCCCATCCATAGGACAGCACCATCAGCAAGACTATGCATCTTTACTACAGTCAACACAATGCTCAAAACCCAAAAGAAAGACATCAAAATTATCATCACTGACAAAAAGCATAGACTGCTTAGTCCTGGTATCCACCCTCCAGTGCTCCCAGTCATATTTGTGACCTATCAAACTCTTCTCCCTGACGTATTTCAGGATCAAACTCCGTGGCGCTCACCCGTTTCAGCACCAATCGTGATGGACTCATTGACAATGAACATCCCTAAATCAATGTTGTTAGACATCAGAAGGATTATTTTCTTCCTATTTTTTTTGGTTTGATAATATCTAATTTAGGACATATTGCACTTTATCATAAAAAGATGATGGGATACCTAGTACTACGCCCGCTATAGCATATACCCAGTGGCCTTTGGAAGACAAACCAACCATTTTCTGGTTCCACCCACTGAAGGTTGTAAAGGCTTCCCAGGTATCCAGTTGTGATTCCGGCGATAAGGTGGTCAGATATATATCGTATATCAGCCTTGAATATGATACCAAACCAGCCCATCAAGAAAGACCCAAGCTGACCCAAGAAATTTTCAATCAACATGAGTTAGTACATATAAAATCCCCTGTAGTTTCTCCAACTCAAGGTATAACTCTAGCCCTAAAAGGATTATGCATACCATATTAGATGGAAGGTCAGGGTAAAGCGGGCTTTGGTCTGAGGTGAGTGCCAAGCAGTCTGGGCCAAACAGCTTCTGGAGCCCATACCTTGTGAATACCTTATGAGTTATTGAAAGCATAATTAGTCCAAGGGAACTAGCATAATGCAAGATAGGTAATCATCCTCTAACAGCAATCTTGCCAGATCTTTCAATGATCTAAACAAGTAAACATCCAAACATCAATACTTGGTGCTGGCAGACACCTAAGTTGGAATAGTATGTTCTAAAAAATATAAATATATGATTTCTCTAAATTTCAATGTTCCAGGACATTCATTAGTAAAAGCACATGAAACGGCAAGTGTTGCACATAACATTAGATCAGCACAGATTAAGTAACAGCTATCACAAAGATCCTCATGTAAGACATTAGAGAGTTACCCCGAAAAAGCCAAAGACAGCTAAATGGATCATATAAGCAGCATAGTCGAGCCTCAGAGAAAGCTTATATGGTTCAACCTACAGGCAGACCAAACCATGGTTATGTCAGCATATATAGCAAAAATAAAACCTTTCAGCAACATATCAACGGACCATCGAAACGTATGAGAATGGCAAGTAGCTGCTCAACTCCACTACTATCTCTACCTTGGTAGAGGAATCTGCTAGGACGTTAGAAGTAGTATCTTTTGTCTCCACTGAAGATACAGGTGCTGATGCAAACTTGTCACAGTTTTGCTTTATTGCATCATCTGGAAGAGGGCCAATCTTATGATGCTCAGAGATTCTTTCTGTATCCTCTTCAACATCACCTTCGGGCGATAGAACTCGACCACTTTCGATGAGCTGAGCCAGAACTGAGCTATCGATGTCTCCCTAGCAATTGATCCGCCGACTGAAGAGAATGCCTCATTGAGCTCAGTATGGAGTCCCCATCTCCCTTGAGAGGCTGATGGATCCCCTTGAACCCTGTCTGCTACTTCTCTACTTAACATTGAGCCAGACCTACCAGCTAAGGAAGGACCGGTGGAATCCATAGATGTGCTTCTCGCATAACCCAGGTGATTCCCCTCAGAAACATTGCTCCTAGCTGAGGAGCTCTCCATTTTTCAGGATTGTTTCTTCAGCTACAAAGACAGATAACAATCCTGCACAAAAATCAATGTTATGACATGAGTCAGTAATCCATGATTCATAAATTCCCTTTCTTTTCTCCATTTAAAATTCATAGGCCATATAAATTCTGGAAGCATGGAAGCCAATCAATGAGTAGGACAAAAGATAGGATTCGGTACGTTTTTGTAGGTATCTGGACAAATCACATGACAGCTGTGAAGACCGAGGAGACTGGACAGTCGTGTTTACTCCCTCCAGTTCCATGATATTTCAATTCTTTTGGCATATAAAATAAGCGTGTTTGGCATCTCCCTCGCCTTATTCACTTTTTTTTAATAAATATTACCACTTTTGTTATGACTTATTACATCACTAAAGATATTGTAATGACGTTTTGTTTGTTTTATAATTTACATAAAAATTTGAATAAGACGAGCAAAACACAATTTATATGAGTCAAAAGAATTGCAAAGATTGTGAACGGAGGGAGTACAATAATCTACAAGCAACATTTTTTTTCTTCAGTCCGAATCAAATACTTTGCAGTACATGTACGTACATCACTATTCTCCAGACATCAAAATGGAACTTTTATGAAAGAAAGAAAAATGGGAACCGTCCGGAGTTTCTGAAAAGGGACAGGAAACTTTGCCGGGAACACATATGATACACGCGAAACGAAGACAAGAAACAGAAAATTAGTTTAATCAAAAAGTAAGCGTATAGAAAAGAAGAAGATTTAAACATGTCTGAAACCGTGACAGCGCCGTTGAAGCGAGGGAAACAAGTGGCGTCGTCTGATTAGGCTGCTACTGAATTGAATAGACTAAAAGATTAATATCGATCCCCTAAAGGTGCCTGCCTTTTGACATCTCGATACTGATTGTTTGGTTGTTAGTAATCAGCTAGTCAGTCTAATCACGATACCAATTGTTCTTTTAGCTTTAAAAGGTTCCAATGGTCAAGTAAGGTGGGAGGAAGATCAGCAGGACGAACGAACCCCACGCCTACCTAGTTTCCACGGCCCAGCAGCGATCCAGCGACGCGTGTAAATGGTGGCCGAGCAGCGGCTGCAGGGGCGGGAGGCGAGGCGGCCGCGTGTGCAAGCGGCGAGCACGGCCGCCATGCTGTGGGCGAGCTGCAACCACTCGAGCGGCAAGGCATGGCAGCCGGTGGGCGTGATTTCTTCGATTGGCTTCTTTAGTTCTTGAATCTCCTAGATTTGAAGAAATAATAACAAGATAAACTGGTATGGCTAAATCGTCGGTTTCTGTGATTCGCCTCCACGGATCGGTTTTCAGTTTCTTAAAGAGCAGCTGGAACGGAAGGACGGGGAAGGGAAAGACGAGCTCCAAGAATTACCTTGTTGGGATTTAGGAACTCGAAGAGGAGGGAGGAGGGAGGCGACGGTGGGCGGCGCGGGGCGGGCCGTTTTCTGTCTCCGGTCGTCCCCTTGTCTTCAGACTCGACACTCTGTCCTCGTGACCTCCCTCCTCGTCCACGTCCAGAGAACTAGTTAGGCAGGGCAACGTTCTTCTCTTCCCTCCCTTTTATTATCTCCCTTTATACTTAGATTATAAGAAATTATTATTAAGGAAAATGTTCCTGGCCGTACTAGCAATGATTCGCCAAGCTGTATGTTACGTTATCATATATTTCAGTTTAATTGTAGTTGACTTTGGAACTTCTGGGAGATCGTTGATTTTCTTTATGCATCTGGTAAATGCACTATCTGCATACATAGTAAAACAAATGAATCTGAAAAGTTCAAAATGAACTTCTGATTTGGAACGGAGGGAAAGAATTAACAAGAACTCTAATGATACTTAATTAACATCGTAAATGTTACATTATCCCAACAAGGTACCGGCGGTGGAGGTCTCTGCGCGGGCGAGCAGCCACTCTAAGTTTTATCATTTTTGAAATGCAATAATTTAAAAGACAATTTGAATAACAAAACACGTGATTTGATCAAACTTACATATTCTATGGCTAAATGAACCTAAAAAGACAACATTTCATGTTACATAATAACAAAAATATTATTCATCTAACAAATTCCATGAGTTTTGTTATTCTCACTTAGTTTATAGAAATAATTAATTTTTCACAAAAATAAAACTATCTCCAATAATAAAACGGAGTACACCATTGCAAAAGCTCGTCGAGGGCGATCAAAATTGATATATTATTTGCTATATTTGGAGCTCAGAATAAAATGATATCAATTTCACAAATTAAAAAAGAAGTGTTAACAGTTGACACCATCGGACGTCAGCACCACAAACAGAGGCTGACATGTGGCCTAAAAACCGCCTTTAGCCCGAAGTGAACGGGTTCGCAAGTTTGAGGGGCAAGATGACTGGTTTTTAAGCTCATGGTCTATTTAACACAGTCGTAATGTAAGATTCGAGAATTAAAACATTTAACTCAATTGGTATACTATGAAAATATAATTAACAAGAAATCTAATGATACTTAATTAACATCATAAATGTTACATTATCTTATTATCATATAAATTCAGTCTAACTTTAGATGTTTTGACTCTCAAGATTTTTTAGAATGAGTTATAATTTAGGATGGAGAGAGTACAATAAAACAGGATGACAAGTCAGAACTGGGATTCACAATGACAAATCAGAATTTTTGCCTGCGTCTGTGCAGAGCTCGGGTGCAAAACCTGATCATGCCCTCTTCGTTCATCCTAATCTTTTCATCTCATATAGAGATGACCCAATCGTCCGTAATCCTTACTAAAAGTTGTTCTTGGTATGTAACTCTTTATTTCTCAAATATGTTAAATTTGGTACCAAATACAAGTTCAATTTTAGCCATTTTGTTGTAAAGTTTCTGAGCAATGAATATGCATGAAGCTATCTTATTTACCACTGACGACTTATTTTCAGGGTGTCTGAGCATGTGACAGTAATAGTTTCAGTGTGTGTGTGAGCAAGTGACCATGGATGAGGATCGCTGGCAACACGCTCCGAGGAGGAACCTTACAGTTGGCCAGCAGGATCAGTCGACGAGCAAATGGAGGTGACTGCGATGACTGACCGTGTTGGCGCACTACGATCAGGGGCCCAGGCCGACGCAACGAATCGTCGTCGATGCAGCCCGACGCCCCGCAACGAGGACCGACAACGAGGGGGCGGCGGCGCCACGAACGCCACGAACGCTGAGCTCTTCAGTGCGGGATCGAGCCAGGAGGAGGGCCGGTCAGCGGCGGGGGCGGCGGTGGATGGCCCGATGCCCCCCGACCGGAAGGCGACCGCGGCTGGGGCAGATTGAAACCGTACTTCAAAAGGCTTGAGAGAGCGGTGAGCACAACCTCATTTTTTTTTTTAGAAAACAGGAAGGGTTTGAAGCTGCTGCTAATACTTATTATAAATAACCTTTCTTTCTTAATTATCTAGAAAATAATAAAATTATTATTATTACATTTAATAAATATTCTTGTTTTATTCATTAGCTAGAAAATAAAAAAAAAAATTAGAGGTAGCTATGGTACATTTTTAACCATTAAAATCAACATTTATATCAATATAAATAGATTTACTATTAAAATATATTTAGAATACTACTTATTGTGTATATTTTTAAAATGAATTTGAGACTAATTGACCTCTTGATGGGGTGGTTTTCTTTGATGCAAACACCTAATTTGACACTCTTCGTAATCGTAATAACAAAAGTTAAGTTTCTCATTACCATTGGTCTTATACAAACCCCGAAGCATGAGCGCCAACGCAACGAGCGCCAAGGGATAAACGCCTTTATGCATGTTGTTTCTTGTCTTAGAGCAAGTATTAAGGTTGTGCATTAAATATAAAAGGGGATCACCACCCACCACACAATGACATGGCAGACGTCCCAGCCGGCCATCGACGAAATCATAATACCTGCTCTGTTTGTAACAGCGTACTCATGGGAAGATAACATGGATAGCAAGGTCATTAAGGCTTTTCTTTGGTTAGACTTTTAAACCATTTTTTTGCAAAAACAAAAGACAATAAAAGGGTCAAAAGCCACGACTGTTTTATGCCAAAAGTTGTTTTTACTCTAGACAAACTTCACAACACCTACCCTGTTTCATCTGTTTTTTGGGCAAATAAATTACCCACTTTCTGAAAACAAATCTTTTTTCTTCTATTATTATTGGCACCTTGTGGCACCTATGGAGCGACCCTATGGTGTGGCGATGCAACCAGTGCGGCGTGGTTGCCCGTTGGCCTACCCAACCTTACTCAGCTCTGGTCCCGCCACCCTCTCCTCCCATATGTTTGACCGGCGTTGTTGCCCGTCGGCCCTATGGTGCGGCGATGTAGCTCGTGCGGCGTGGTTTCCCATCGGCCTACCCAACCTTACTCAGCTCAATCCCGCCACCCTCGCCTCTCATATGTTTACCCGGTGTGGTTGCTTGTCGACCTACCCAACCTTGTCATCACCGCGCCACCTCCCTCACATCCTTTTTGTCCCGTATGTGCCCCCCAAACTCATGATTTGTGCTCATACGGGTTAAAACAACTTTCGCATCCAGTGATGGTAGGGAGTCTACTTCCAATGTGTATGGGTTCCATTGTAACACACAAACATGTTTTCTAGTGCTATTAAAGATTGAAAGGTTTCTTCATCCTTCATTTCTTGAAACCATTCGTTCTGATTATGGACTCAATCTCTTATGCGCATGTATAAACTAGAGTAGTGTGTCCAAACAAGGTGCAGAGTCCAGTTGAAATAAAGGCTGTTTGAATTCTTTTTATTTTAGTGAAACTAAAATCTACTTTAGGAGGTTAAAAAAAAAAAATCTACTTTATGGACTAGATATTTGATTTAGATTAAAATTCTAAAAATTTTCAAAGTTCAGATATAGACCTTTTCTTAAATTCATGGACTAGAGATAACAAAAAAATATTATTCTATTAATTCCCATATTCTTTTCTGCGTTGGAACTTTCAAGATACGCTGGGTCGAAATTCATATAATGCGTTAATGGGCCGGCATGAATTCTGATCAGATGGGTCGAACTTCAACAAACACCGGGCCTCTTCCGGGATATAGCTAAGATAAATAGCTACGTAATAAGTTGTCAAAAAAAAAAATAGCTACGCAATAAATAATTTCAAACTTTGCTCCAAGAAACTCTTAAAATAAGTAACGTTTGTAGTACATGTAGCCATCAAAGGGGATGTAGCTCAGATGGTAGAGCGCTCGCTTAGCATGCGAGAGGTACGGGGATCGATACCCCGCATCTCCATTTTTCGATTTTTTTTTCAACCTGTTCATTTCCCTTTTTTTCGACCTGCTCATTCACTTGTTTATACTTTACTGACGACTCAGGCTCATTCACTTTTGATCCTTTTTTCAACCTGCTCATTCACTTGTTCAAGTTTTTTTTTCAACCTGCTCATTTCAATTTTTGATCCTTTTTTTCAACCTGCTCATTCACTTGTTTATACTTTACTGACGGCTCAGGCTCATTCACTTTTGATCCTTTTTCAACCTGTTCATTAACTTGTTCAAGTTTGTTTTTAATGCTGAGGACGATGGCAAATGCTGTCAGTGGTGCCCAAACATGAGCTTTGACACAGCATGGCATTTCAGGGACTAGTGATCTCATCTTCGTTTTAAGATTTAAATTGTTGCGTTCAAAAAAAAGATGTCATGATCCGGAAAATAGGGCCCGGAAGGGCCGGGCCCGATAGGCCCAAGGAGCGCCGGCGCCGCCCCCCGAGCCTCGGCCGCCCCGCCTCCGTCCCCTCCTTCCGCGGATTCTTCGACAACTAATTCGGAGAAAAAAAGGAAAAAAATATCTAGGATTATCTTTAAGTGTTTTTGGTGTGCAAGGGGATATCTCATCTATAAGGGGAGACCCTTATTAGGAAATAAATAAATAGGACTTGCTTGTAAAAGGTATTCCAATCTATAAGGAAACCTTTAGAGATTGCTTTCGAGATACAAGTCCCACTAGGCGGGCTATATAAGTAAGTAAGAGTGCATGTCTTTTCGGGGCAACAAGCAATAAAGAAATTTTATCCCAATCTCTCTTCCTCTCTCCCTCCGCCGCCCCCTCCCCCCCACCCGCCGCCCTCGCCTTCCGGCCTCCAAGGCCGCCCGCCCGGGGCGGTAGCCCGCCGCCCATACGCCGCCACCACCTCCATCGCCGCCCCCCACTCCTCCTCTCTCCCAATCTCCATTCTACGTGTCAACTCCAGCCCAATCTAGCTAGAACGACAAAAGATTTAAATTGTGTGCCTCATATATCAAACATGATGTTTAGTGAGACTTATGAAGCCTATTTATGCATTTGAAAAGTACATAGAAAAAAATAAGTGTGCACACATTCTATCCAACATATCATGCTTCTGCAAATTATTATCTGTATAATAATCTTTCAGTCAAGAGGAAAAAACAGCCTGAAGTTCACTATGTATCAGCCTTAAGGTGTGTTCAGAACCCTAATTTCTTGTATTGCGTCTAGATGGATTGTGGTTGGTTGTTCACTTATTCAATTTTTTGTGTCTTGTTTCAGTCCAGCTGAAATGATTTAGGCAACAGATAGTCAACAGTAAGCTGTTTGTAATTTAACTATAATTTTGTTTGCTCAAGCCTCCTGTTTGCTGATAGTTCAGTAAATAATACTGTTCCAAGGTTACTTGTTACAAGCTATATTTCAATTTGCTGAATTTCTGAACATGGTTGTATATATAAAAAAAGCTGAACATGTTTTATTAAAACAAACCCTGTGGGTACAGGTAATATCACTGGTTTAATATTAGAAGAGAAACAAACTGACTTGTATATCAAAGAACATGATCGTCAGTGTTCAGTGATTATTAGTGTATATTGGTATAGTGCACTTGTGAAGTCCTGTTACAGTTGCTAACATGCATAGTGCAAAGGTATTTTTACTGAAAAAAGCAGTGACATTGAAAGAGATCGAAAATAATGTTATCTTCCTATGGATTTTTTAATATAGCTCTGCCCTACAATTAAGATAGAGAAAAGAGAGTTTTATGTACAAGGTAAATAGCAAAACATCATCAAGGCCCCATTCTCTTTTTTTTTTTTTTTTTTATTTTTGCAGTGATCAAGGCCCCATTCTCAACAAGTGGGCTTTATCCTCTCTCTCTAAGTTAGGTCTCTTCCTTTGCACATATCATCCCTTACTCTGGAGGCCACCTGCATGGTGATTCTGAAGTGTTGTTGGATATTCACCTGTTCCTTTCCTTCCAAATGTTCCATATTGTGTAGATCACCACTCCATTGAACTGCCTTTTCAACGGTTTGGTCACATTTTGCGCCGCCTTGTCCCACCAATCAGCTACGTGCATTGGCTCTGGTTGTGTATTGGCGATTTGGGTGTCGTAATCTTCCCATACCAATACTTGATTCCACACCGCCTTGGCAAAAGGGCATAAGAGAGCCAAATGCAAACCGATTTCAAAAGGACCGTCACATAGTATGCAATGCTCCTGGTGTGGCCATCCTCTTTTTTGCAAATTGTCAGCTACACATAACGAGGTGGTGTTCCGGGGTGCTACACGGACATTGGGCGCCTCAAAGCTGCCTGCCGTGGAGCAATCAAGGATTGGAGCTGCCGGTTTTAGGAAGAAGGCAACACTAGCTAGACATTGGAGAGAATTGATTATTGTGTAATCTAAACCCACCTTCTTCTGTTGTTACACTTTGTAATTGGGCCACCTATTCCGCCCACCGGCTTGCGAATCTGTGGAATATAAGCGGTGGGGATGATTTAATCCCCTCGAAGAGTTCTCAAAACAAAAAAAAAAAATGTCGATTGTTAGTATTTTTTTCTTGGACCATAATCCAAGCAAAAACTTTGCATTTGTTTTCTACTGGCGCTTTCCAGATTTTTGCTATACTGGAATCTTGTATAAGAGGCGCTGAACTGGATCCGATATGCTGATCAGGTGTGGATTAGCAACCATTGGCCGTTCATTTCCAAACGGTATAGAAAGGTACTAAATCCGTTCCAAATTTGTAGTTCGTTTGACTTTTTCAACCCAACTTTGACCACTCGTCTTATTCAAAATTTTGTGCTAAATATCTTTTTTTTTTTGCTATGGATTGCTTTATTAACAAATGGTCTTTAAGAATGACTTAAATTTGACTATTTTTTCATAAATTTTTTGAATTAAATGAGTGGTCAAACTAGAGGTCAAAAAAGTCAAACGAATTATAATTTAGAACGGAGGGAGTACTATTTTAACAATTTATATAAGGTGGCAAATATGTCTTTAGCGCACACATAGGTATCTGACTGACAGTCACTCCAAGTTGTGCCAGTCTAGTGTCAAAAATCCTTTTGGGTCACAATAAATTCTAGATTAACAATTTACCTTTTTGGTACAGTAAAGGAGACTGGTGCCCACTTGTTGTAGCTTGTGTCCTTACTCTTACTGTTTCAAAAGTTTATTTCTTGGTTCTTTTCTGCCATATTATCTTACTGCATTGGTGCTGTATCAGTCTGCATAACATTGATGCTGACATTTCTTGGTTCTTTTCTGCCATATTATCTTACTGCATTGGTGCTGTAATCAGTCTGCCTAACATTGATGCTAACGTCCACTTTCAGATCTATATGGAAGTATGAATCTTGGCATGAGATTTGGGTCCCATGGAGCACACTGAGGTGTGCCAATCATTTATCTTTGCTAGTCTTATGTTGTGCCAATTGACATGGTGGTAGACATGAGGGCTCTCAACTCTCAACAGTTGTTATGATATTGTTTCCCACTATCGGTTGATGAGAGGCACTTGCGATCTTGTAGAGTCTTCAGAGATGTGCCATGCATGTTGTGTGATTGTTTTAATTCATTCAGTTTCTAGAAATTCTCTTATAGGTCAGAGACTGAAGCAACAAACCAGGCTTTCCTGATATAACACGACAACGCTAGCTGATTATGGGTGACAAACTCTGAACAACAGAAGCTGAAACCCATAGGCCAATGCTCACGAGATTGAGCATCTGATCGAGGGAATATAAAAAAGGAAAAACTTATCCTCGTAGTTTATTCTATATATGATTTGAAGAAGAAATATATAGTTTAGACAAATGGAGGTAGGCCCCAATAGATTGATTCTCCATAGATCACTGGGAATCAAATTCGGAACCAAACAAATCAAAGGGGATATAGTGGCAACCTTAAGGTTCTGTATTAACTTGACTATTCATGTCACCATTATTCCCAATAGAGAGCATCTGATTGCATGATCCTTCTAGTGCTGTCACTCTCAGGGTCTCAGCAGGCTGCCACTGCTGATAGATTGCTCCCCTGCAAGGTTTGGTATCTGACCAGCAACAAGGAGTAGCTAGGAAATCAGGCTTTTGGCCTGGCACTTTCGCGTGAGGAGCAAGGCTGGTGTGGTTACTTACTATGTGGAAAGGCGGCCATCTGCCACTAATATTCGCTTTGACAAGACGCTCCCACCCATTGCGAATTTCAGTATATTTATAGCATATATGTTTCACATTCTCGTGGTTGGTGGAGGGGGGGAGCAAGTAGATGTCGGATGGAGGAGCTCGAGCTGCTGCTACTGCATGCCCTGCCCAACTTTATTGGCTTTTTTTTCTCTTTTTTCCCAGCATACCATCGAGCACCAACCACTACTCGTTGTTCTTCACAAATCACAACAGGATTCATTCTGCTTGATGGAAGTTTCTTTGGACGCCGAAAAGATGAGTGTTTTGGCTGTTGTTGCCCCACTGCACACTCCATAGTTGACTTATGCCTTACTTACAGCACTAACATGCATGAGAACAAACGGCATATATATATTCATGACGGATTTTTGCTTTAAGCTCTCGCATTCACCAATGAAGGCGTTTATACCAAGTGCTTTCAGTTCAGACTTCAGATGCTACAAATACAGTCCGCCTGCTGGAGAAGAATACGATGAGAGGGAGGTGCTGACGCAGTGGGTACCATATTTATGTGTCAACAAAGCACACTAGCTCTCAACTCGGATCATCTTGTACGGGACGGGACACAAAATTTGAACAGTTTAGTGTCACGACCCGGAAATAGGGCTCGGGAGGGCGGGTCCGACTGGCCCCAAGCGCCGGCGCCGCCCCACAGGCTCGGCAGCGTTCCCCCGCCGCCGCCTCCTCCTTCTTCAGCGGATTCCCGGCAATTAATTCGAAATAAAGGAGAAAATATCTAGGATTATCTTTAGGTGTTTTTGGTGTGCGAGGGGGTTATCTCATCATAAGGGAGACCCTTATTAGGAAATAAATAAATAGGGCCTGCTTTGTAAAAAGGTATTCCAATCTATAAGGAAACCTTTAGAGATTGTTTGAGATCTGAGTCCCAATAAGCCGGGCTATATAAGTAAGGGATACATGTCTTTTCGGGGTAACAAGCAAATAAAGAATTTTATCCCAACTCTCCTGTCTCCCTCCTCCACGGCGCCGCCCCAGCCCCCTGCGCCCGCCGCCCCAGCTTGGCGCCGCCGCTGCGCCCGGGCCAGCCACTACGCCGTAGCGGCCACCCGCCCCCCGCCGCCCCGCCCCCCCATCGCCGCTCTTCCCCTCCTCCTCTCCACCAATCTCCCAATCTACGTGTCGGTTCCGCCTAATCTAGCTGGAACGACATTTAGCTAGCGCTCGTCAGATACAACACACGTACTCCTACGGGAGGCAGGATAGATGACGAGCTGTCCCAGGACTACAACTTGCATATGTGCATGTAGACGCCTTTTGCCGGACCCCTCCCCGGCTACAACAATCACCATCAACCACCGCGTGCTCGACGGGCTGCTGTGGTCTCCTGCCGTCGTCCGTCCCCATACATGAACTTTCCAGAAAGTCCAGTGCCGCTGCAAGTTTGTTTACATTGGCTGTGTGCGCCTGTGTCTGTCTTGTGTTGCTTTCGCCGACGTCGAAGAAGAGCTAGCTTTTGGCATGTTTGATCCGGCAAACCGGAGAAAGACGGAGCAAGAAAAGCGATGGGAACGCCAAGGTGTGCATGCGCCTGCCTCCTGCCGGAACGCCCGGATCCCCGGGCACTTCGAATTGACGAATTGACCGGGTGTTGGGTATTGGCGTATTGCTACCATTGCCGGGTGTGGAGCCGAGTCGAGTCGTATGTCGTCCGAACCTGATCAGGTTCCTGTGAATCGTGACGTGGCGCCTTGTCATGTCTCTGCAGTGCGATCCATATTCGGACAGCCGGACAGGTGGCATCGTTCAGACGATGGAAGAATCTAATACTCCTGCATCGTTGGACAGGCAGTGAGAACTGAAGGACGTGCAGTGGCGACTGCCAACGTTTACAGTGCGGTGCAGGAACCTGATGCTCCATGCATGACCGGCTGATCCTGACGGTTGTCCTGTCCGATCCGATCCGACGCAGACGACGCCGGTGCCGACGAGCGAGCGAGCGAGGTGTCGTCCGGCCAGACGCACGCGAGCCAAGTGGAACGTTGCTGCCCCTTTTCCCCTGGCCTGGGTCATCATGCCGTGCCGGTGCCATGTCATGATACGCGCGCGCGCCAGGCGTGCGGCACTTTCCATCATCCCGTCTCGCATTCCCATGGCGCTGCTAAAATGCCCCCTATCCTATCTTCCTATACCTATACCTAGGCCTTGCTTTAGATGGCTAAAATTTTGCTCCGTGACGTCACATCGCACAATCGTAGCATTATTTCGTTTGTTAGTGATAAATATTATCTCACCATGGAGTAATTAGGCTTAAAAGAATCGTCTCGCAATGTACATCTAAACTGTGTAATTAGTTATTTTTTTAACCTACATTTTATACTCTAAATATATGTCTTTTGATGTATTTAATGTGATGTGATAGAGAAAGTGGGAAAAAAGTTAAAACTTTTAGCCATCTAAACAAGGCCCTAGTATGCGGCTCGATCTGCCCCAGAACGAAGCAATTTGTCACGGTCCTCCCTGTCTCGCTCGCTGAGGCCGCAGCAGCATCGAGCGCTCGGCCACTCGCTCCCTCCCTTCGATGCATGCCTACATGCCTCCACCTTCTGTAGGCGTGCATCACTCTCACAAGATTTGCCGTGGTGCGATGCGAGCCATTATCATCAGTCACGATCTTTCTCTCTGCATGCGTGTCGTAGCCTGCAGTGGGTGAGCCTGGGATGGTGACGCTTGACGAGGGCCATTCCGCAAATCTTGATCCCTGCTCGATCGTCGGATCAACAAAGCACAACAGGCCAACGGCGGCTATCTGCCGTAGCAGCTGCGTCTCGGCTCACGCTTGGGCGTACGGTGCCCGGCCGAGTGCCAACCATCATTTACTTGGTGATTGCGGCGGCTGCCTGAAACCGACCGTCTGCATCGTCAGCGGGGCGACGACCGGACTGAAGACGTGTCCGTGTCGACGCGCATGGAGCGAGGCGAGGCGGAGCCTCCGTCGCGTCCGGCCTTGTCGCCACACGCTCACACAGGAGGGTTGTTGGGCGAACCCATGACGTGACACAGTTCGTTAATAATCCCGCGTCGCCTCCGCCCCGCCGTAGAGGCTTGTCTTGTATACTACGTGCTTCTGTCCGACCTAGTACACGCATACTTTTACTCTGTACTCGTATACTCGTATGTAACATCCGCCGGCAGGGCGCCTCTCAGGGTCAGAGGACCCTGTGCAGAGAACCAGTATACATAGGCCTCGTTTATTTTCGTTTAAAATTTCAAGTTTTTTCACTCTCTCTTCGTCACATCAAGCAAAGTAAATATAGGTAAAAAAACTAATTATACATTTTGGTGTAAATCACGGGGCGAATCTTTTAAACCTAGTTAGTCAATGATTGAACAATATTTACTAAATACAAACAAAAGTTCTACCGGAGTTTGAATTCAAACATTTTGATTTTTTTTACTAAACAAAGTCATAGTTTAAGAATGCCAATGAATTCTCCTGTACACATTGCCTAGGAATATACACGCTGCTACAGTCCGGCGACAGATGCCCTCCAAATCTACTACTGTCTGAAGAAGAAAAACTGCTACGGTGCCATTGAAGGCGGAACGGAAGTACAGTGGTGACGGAAGAGGAAGGATCCAAGTCCAACAGTGGGAGGCCGGCGCAGCGCAACTGACAACCACCTCCGGCCTGCGGGCGGGCGGGCAGTGAATGATGTGAGCGCCGCCCGCGCACACACAAAAACAAAACAAACCGAGCCAATCGCCCGATGAACAAACAGCTCGGCACCGCGCGAGCGGCAGCGGACAAAATTGAAGTCGCGAGGTCAGAGGTCAGCTGATATCCCCAGGTCGCCGTGCTTGACATCTTCCTCCCAAACAAACATTTCAAAGCACACATTGCCAATTTCTTATAACTCTTCAAGCTAATCCACTCTTGTCTTCGTCTAATGTGCTGTTGCTGCTTCCAAATTTGGCTGGCTAGGAGTAGTAGGAGTACAAACCAAAGCGGATCCCTCGAATAGCTATTGAATTTCTTCCAAAGTTTGTTTTCACTCGTGGCATCTAGTAGCTAGGCGCTAAGTGCTATACTACTGTACTAATAACACAAACATAATCATATCATCTTCGAGATTAACAAAAAAAATAAGAAAAAAGAAAAGAAAAAGAGGAACTTTGGCGGGCGCCGACGACGAGGACCGGTCGGTCGGCGAGTCCGCACGCACGCGTCATCGGAACCTACCCATATCAGCGAGCTTCCGGGACGCGTTGCGGCCGAACGACGCGGCGCCTCCGGCCGACGCGTGTCGCCGGTGGCTGTCTCCCACTCCCACCGTGGATGGGTCCGGCGGCTGGCACCGGCGCCGGCCACCACCGCCGGAGCTGGGCCGGACGAGTGGGCTCAGGCACACGGCGAACCCTGAGATCCCGTCCCCGCTGGCGCCACCGCCACCGCGGCGCCGGTGCTGCTGCTGCTGCTGTTGTCTGGCCGAAGAAGGCGAGGGGAACCACCAGCTGCTGCTGCTGCCTCCGGGGACTCAGGCTCCTCCTCGTCCTGCTGCGCCGGTGGTGGTGGTGGCGGCGCCGGGAACGACGCGGCCGTAGACAAGTCGGTCGGTCTCCGCTTGCGGCGGATGATCGCCGAGAGCCACGAGGTGGACCGACGGGGAGGCTCCTTATGAATCCTGCCCGCCGCCTCCGCTGCTTCCCGTGCGTGCCGCCAGCCGCCACCGCCGAAGATCACGGACAGGAACGACCGCCTCGGCGCGGCCTTCCTCTTGCCGACGCCGGTCTCCTCGCCCCCGAGGTCGTCGCCGCCGCCGCCCCGAAAGGCGGACGCGGACGCGGCGGAAGGTCCGACCTGCGGCGTGCGGAAGAAGAGGAGGTTCGGCTGGTGCTGGTGGTACCCGGACGAGGACGAGGAGGTGGCGTAAGCGCAGGCGTCGGAGCGCCGGTGCTGCACGTACGGCGAGACGGAGCGCGGGAACGCCCTTTCGTCGTGGCCGTGCTGCTGCTGGTGCCGCCGCGCGGGGTGCAGGTGGTGGTGTGGTAGGGAAGCCGGGGGCGAGCCGCCGCAGCTGCTGCTGCTCCCGCAGCCCCCGTCGCTGCTGGCCTGGGCGGCGCGCTCGGCGGCGAGCGCGAGGAGGCGGTCCCGGAGGCACGGCGCGCACACGCCCACGGCGTTGGCGTATGGGTGGAGCTTGCACCTCATCTCATCTCGCCGCCGCAGTCGCAGCGTCGAGCAGATCGCCTCCTCGTGCTGTGCAGCGGTTGGTTGGTTGGTTGGGTTTGGATTTTGGCGTGGCCTTTGTGTGCTGTGCTGTGCTGTGCTGTGCAGCAGGGGGGGAGCTCGTGTTTTCCTTTTGCGCCTGCCTCTGCGCTGTGGGAGGGAAGTGTGGTGGTTGGGCTGGGCGATGGCGCCGTAATGGCCGGGATTTATTTTGAGGGAGGGAAGGACGGGTGTGGGTGGGGGCCGGGACTCGACTCGAACGGAACGGTGTGGGACCCTGCAGCAGGCAGGCTACTCCGCTGGTCAAGTTTTTTTTTAAAAAAAATAATGTGCTGGGTCTAGTTCAACTCCCGGGCTCATTTTTTCTTAAAAAAGATTTATGAAATAAAAATAAAAATAAGTCTTCTTCTCAGAAAAAATCCGTGCTAAAAAAAACGCTTGCCTGATCTTGTCTAAGCATATTTGTTGCGATTTTATGTAGACACGTGAGAATGGACTAACTGAGCAATTAGATTATATATATAACCACATATTTGCAAATGGGGAAGTTGCACAGTGACTTGACAAATTCCACTTGAAGCAAATATAATTGTGCAGCGACAGCGTGCGTAATTCATGACCCATGACCATAATGTCCCCCCTTATTGGAACACGGGACTCTAGGGAAAGTTTTTTTTTTTTTTCGGACCCGTATTTCATTAAGAGGAGGAAAACCAACTCTAGCGAAAAGTTACAGTGGTTTACATGGATTTACCACGTCCAAAACAAAATTAAGCGACCCTAAATATGTGTGTGAATGAATTGCATGCGGCATGCCAATGCTAAACATTGGTATTGGTATATATAAACGGGAAACCGTTTAAACGGAGTTATTGCCGGTAGGGGTAGGACGTCCATATGCACGGGATTTATTGGCCCCGTTGTCACTGACGGACAAATTGAATACGTCGGGGACACAGGACACATATATGTTTGGTGAGGAGAAGGAATCAAGGGCGCCGGTTTTTTTTAATCATCTCCACCCGATCTCCTTGCGAGGACGTCCTCTTCCACTCGCGT
Source organism: Hyparrhenia diplandra (assembly GCA_015847255.1). Classification (NCBI taxonomy): domain Eukaryota; kingdom Viridiplantae; phylum Streptophyta; class Magnoliopsida; order Poales; family Poaceae; genus Hyparrhenia; species Hyparrhenia diplandra. The sequence continues at coordinate 17,757 of JADLZK010009642.1, read as the reverse complement.
GTTTGTTTTGGGATCATCGGATGCATCATCTCCCTGCGACCCTGCCCTGCAGCTGCAGGCTCAACAGACAGTAGAGTGGTGGCACTCGTCCCCGCTGCTATAACACACTTGCGTGTACAGTCCTAGCTCGACTGGGCTCAAGAGTCAAGTCAAATCTCAAACGTCAAAAACATGGTACACAAAAAAGCCGGCACACACGCCATTAACACAGTGCCGGTACATTTGTTTGCTGGAGAGCGTCGTACACTGTCTCTGTTTGATTGCTACTGTATTGCTCTGCATTTTCGAATGCCTTTCTACTGTAGTGTATTCGTCGGAGCAATGCATACCACTCCGTGAATGAATAGTAATAGTAAATTAGTGCCAAGTGCTCGAGAAAGAGAGGGACCGACAGGCCTGACAGGGAGAAGCTTCCGTTCCTACGCGTATCGATCCATCCGTGTCGTGGCCCATGCGTACAGGAACAGACGCTTGTCCAGGTTTGACTGTAGACAGCAGCAGCAGCAGCAGCTGACGCGGAGAGGAGCAGTTGAATAGTGTTTTCCGGCGAGGAGGAGGAGCGGCAGGCAGGTGAGGTGACCGGGGAGACGCCGACAGAGCGCCCCTCCCCGCGCACACGACATGCGAACAACGACGCCCTCCGTCCCGTCCCCGTCCGTCCGCCGACGAGGGATCAGATCATTGCCCGTGCCTGGCATGTGGCGAGCAGCAGTGCCACGGGATTACATGTGCAACCAACTCTAATTTAAGCCTTGTCAGCGGCAGAGAAATTGTAAGCTCGACGAGGAAGGCCGGGCCTGGTCCTGCACGAGGAGCGAGATTACTCGTTGGGTGACCACTCACTACCTTAATCGACCAACCGCCACATGAGACCGGACAGGAGTTTATATGGCCAACAACTACCGGCCGGCCTATTCTTCGCCTTAAAAAGAATACTGCCCCAGAGATAACTACTGCCATGTTCTAGTATTTTTACGCCTGTAAAGTCCAGACTCCAAAGTGCGGCCCTGGATTTTGTTCAGGCATTAGCGTCACGAGTCACGACCGTGACAGATAACATATATGATAAGCAATTAGGGTACTTGTGACCACCATCTATCAATCAATATTGGTCGGAAAATTTTTGAGTGGCTATTACGCACTGGTACGTGGGTTGGCAGCGATGCCAGTTTGGAACTGCACAAAATGTGGACAGAAGATCAGCCGATGATCATCCATGGTGACAGACGTGCTCCTAACAATGGCCTATAAAAGCCTAAAATCCAATTTGGGCGAGAGCTTGAGGACGATGGATCAAGGCCTGATTAATAGGAACACATTTATTCTGACTAGCAGAAGGTCATGGTGGCAACTACTTCACCGGTAACACTAAATGACGTGTATGGCTCCTAGTAACAATTGCGTGTTGTTCTTAGGACGACAAATCTCCTGGCTGCTGAAGATGCATGAACTCGTCAAAATCAGGACAGCACGTCCCATCATGCGTGTTGCGTTTCTGTTCCAGAAGAAGACCTGTTCTATGCGGGGAACTCAAGGAAGGGCGCACGGCGGGAAAAACGTCCTCTAGAAAGCGTGAATCCATGGCCAAAAGGCGAGGATTTCCGGACGAACCAAAAGAACAGAGGGCGCCACTCGCCACAAAAGAACGCACGGACTGATTTGTATGCTGCTGAAAGAAATTGACCAAGGCTTATGCGGGACTTGACTGACCTGATCCTGTTTCGATGGTTCTGCAGTGCACGCGTCATTCATCCCCGGATGTGGAAAATGTCAGCAATAGCACAAACAAATAAGATACTGTAGTCTGTAGGTGGCTGGGGTCTTGCAGGTCCAGCAGGCCGAGAATGTTCAGAAGCAATACCAGTATTGTTCAGCGAACGGCCCTCGTCAATTCGTAGTACTAGTATATGTTAGTGTGGGCCACCCCAAATATCTTCCCTGATTCAATTGCATGGTAACGCTCGCAGCCAACAATGTGAATCTATTCTACAGTGTTGATTGACTAGTGGCAAGTTGCATAAAACAATATATTTGTCATTAAAAGTCCGACATCTGCAGTCTACAAGACTACAGCTACTACAGGACGGAAGAAGAATCGACATGTGCATCCTACAGAATCTAGGTACCATGAACAAACTTAATTCTTATTCGTGCATACAAGTTTGAACATGGGTTACGGAGGACTGAGATTTGGTCCTAATAGGGAGTTAGGACATAGATACAACACAAGCAGTCAAGTCAAGCACACAGCTGGTATTAACAGGCTAAGATACGAGACAGCTGATCGGTCTAATAATACTTGACAACCAATGTGCATAATAGCTACTACCTGCTAATTCTGCATTAGTCGAATTACAATGTGTCTAATGGACGACAAGTGTTACCTTCATCGTGTCCATGACACGGAATCAATCGTCCCGGGCAGACTTGTACAGCTCAAGCCTCTTAAAGCATTGCAACCTGCGTTCCATGAGGGCAGGATCCTCGTCAAGGAGAACTGCAAGTTGCTTAGCCTGCAAAAACAAAATTTATTTACTCGAAACAAATGCTAGGAGGAATGAACAAGTTAGAACACAAAGAAAGGTTACTCACATCTTTCCCGCCCACTTGAGTATAAAACTCGTTAAGCAGGGACCGCTTAGCTTCACGGACCTGACAGTGGACAACAGACTTGGGGATAGTATTCTTCAGCGTTGCAGATACCATGCTAATGTATGAGGACACATTAGAAGCAATCCTCCTGAAATGTGCATCAGTGTAACGATCATCCGAAGGAGCAGGAGGGTTTGCAGTCCTGGGATTTCCAGTTCCAGTCTTATCAACTTCCTGTGGGAGCTTGCGGAAGAACTCCACAGTCAAATATGCTGACTCCATATCAACCAGCCGTAGAGTAGTTTTCCTGCCATCTTCACGGAATCTCTCAAGGGCCTTATAGCATGCAGCAGCAAGCTCCGTTTGTAGAGTTGGAAATCGTTTCAACTCCTAAAGATGCAGTAACTTTTGTAACTAATGTACAGAGGAAATGGGTGTAATTGATAGTACTTTTGTATCTAAGAAACCAAGGCCCAACCTGAGTCTCCCCAATGGATATCCTCACCAGCTCTTTCAAGACAGAATGCACCTGCAGTGATGTATAAAAAGACTCTTCAGTTGATGAAAGGAAGTACTAATACAATAAGCACAGGAAGAAGATTTCTTACAGCATCTACAGAAGCTTCAGCTGGGCCTCTAAAATAATTGAGAGCAGATTCAATCAGCCGACGGTACCCTTGCTCAGGAGCAATTAAATGAGGTTGATAACCATCTGCCTGTGATACAACCCGCATCACATTTTGCACGGAAAGGTGACGATCAAATGGAAGCTTCCGCGAGCAGAGCAAGGGGAGTTGGTTATCAAAGACCCCATAAATTCTATCACCACCAGGTCGTCTACAAATTTTACAATTGCATTTCAGATGTAAGGATAGCCCAGAACAATAATCAGATGACAGTAAATCAATTAAGAAAAACATTTGATATGATGTTTACCCTCCATCAAGATGTTCTTTAAATATTTTGTCAAATGCACGGCAAAGTTCCAGGATGAGGTACAACTGAGCCTGCAAAATAATAGCCATGATGTCCCTGTGTCCATTTGACTCCAATGCACTTCAGCTCAAAATTTCAGTAAAGATTACCCCAGCATCAGAGGCAATAGGTCTACCAAGGTGATCCATCTCAGATTCAAGCTCATCAATAGTTTTGTTTATCAGAGAGGTTATGCTCGGAATGCGTGCTCTGATCGCAGCCTCTAGATGCTGAAAAATGGAAGCAGCACTGCATCATCTACCATTTCTAGATCACTAACAGTAGGAATGAAAGCAATGCAAGATTTCTTGAACCTGTGAAAGAAGTTTAGCAAGATATTCTGAACCCATCCTGCTGGCAAGATGACCATATTCAGGACTAGAATCAAAGAACTCCCGCTCTTTTAAGCTAGCAATAATCATGTCAACATTCTTGTTGATATCTGCTTGTGAACGGTTCACAATTCCTACCCAGGGGTGCTGTAGTCTGTAAGCTCTTCCTTCGAGAACCTAAATGAAAATAAAGAGGAGGCTACAGAGTCCAATGGCAATAAAAAACAAAAAAATTCATACAGAACAAGAGACCACAGACACGACGTCAAGTGCATTTGTTCCCTTGTCCATTAAATCAAGCTTTGTCAACACTCCAAATGTCCTCTCACCTGAAGAAATTTAAGATGATCCTAAGCCAAGGAATTAACTAGGCAAATCAAAAGGATAGGACTTTGTCAGCATAGAAATTCTCAAATGATAATTAACCTTAATTTTGGAGGAAGAGAAACAGTAATCTAAGTCATGTTACTGACACATGGAAAAACTCCTGAATCATTCCACTTTATTCTTATCTCAATTTCCTACACCATCCAAAGTTGATCTAGTAGCTGACATGAGTTTACAGCTTCACATTCTCTTATTTTATTATTGTTCACAGCCATCATTTTCCTGGAACTTTTTTGGATAATGGAGTAATAATATCACACCCTGTGCATCAAAAGATGCACACAATCACAAATTTATTACCTCACTTTAGAACGTTGCTACACACCACAAAACTAAGATACAGCAAGCCAAGAATTTGAACACTACTGTGATGACCTCAACAACAAAATTTTGAATATTCTGGGCTTATAGACATGGAAAGGTAATGAGGTTTGTTAGCAAGTTTCCTATTTTTCCATTATACGAATGGTTAGGGGAACAGGATAGTTTCATTTAGAAACTGGTAGAAATAACAAGGAAGGGAAGTCTAAAATCAGTTAGTACAAAATGCCCCACATTTACAGAGTTGGAGTATAGTATTTTTCCACCTCCGACATGCTTAGCACAAATGCTCTCAGGTTCTACCTAAACACTGAAACAAGCAAATGGTCTTATCCTAAAATGATGTGCATGCAGTCGCAAACAAAAAAAAAAAAAAGAAGGTGGTCATGCAATCATTGTTGGAAATAATCCTGTGTGTGAGGCTATCGCAGCCACAATTGTAGCTCTCAACACTGTATAAAGCTAGGAGAAAAATCAGAAAAAAAAAGCTCAAGTCATTCCAGCCACCAAAACCATTGTGTTTGTGTATGTTGTGGAGAGAGTTCTTGGCGACCTGTATTCCTATCAACCATTGTTAACGATTGTTGATAGCCTTTACTTTAGCCACCATTGTCCAGTATTCCTATCAACCATTGTTCACGACGAGCACAGATGATATGAACAAGTTTTGAATGATCATAGAAAATGTTTTATTAGACATATGTGTAACGGAAATATACAAGTTTTCAAACTCAAAATCAAAGTAGGTATCATCAGCTAATAAAAGTAATATACCATGGAAAAACATATGTGCTTTCTTGATTCATACCAGTTGGATCCACTTCCGGGCAAGCTTGATTGCATCTGATGTTGCAATATCTTGATTGGCAGGAGATATAGCCAGTATAAGACAATTCGGCTGCAAAGAAAATACAAAATTCAAGACACCTTGTTGATGTGATTGAGAATATACCCGTATGCAATAAGCAAAGTGCCAATACATAGGGTAGGTTTAGGAAGTCAAGAACTGAATCCAAGATAGAGCAGGCATAATAATACAGTCCATGCCATAGGAATTCTACCCAGTCTTACACTTAGTAGATCTGCTCGTGAGATCAAGTCTTATAGTTACATGCTCTTGAATAGACTATACAGAGTATTTCCTCACCATTTTCAACTAAAAACATGGTTTGAAATTCTGGACTACACCATTTAGCAGCGGCCTCCTCCAAGAGGCATAAAAATTATAGTGGGATACAACAAAGCTATTTCATTTAGTGATTTTATAAAAAATGGAAATTGACAATTAATCATTGCAAAATATATATGTGCACTTCTACCAACGATGCAAGTGTTACGTCATTTAATTTAAGAAACACCATGCAAAATATGTCAAAGCCATAGTCAATTCAAAAGATATGTGAATCATTCATACCTTATCAACATACGGCGCACCATGCTTTCGATATCCTGAACAATGCTTTCAGGCTGCCCCTCTGAAAGAGACAGCATAATCAATGGAACTTCTCATGAAAAAGCCCACCTAATACAAGAACGTGAACAAAAGCAATAAACACATTTACATACCTACTGCAACTTTTGTTAGACCCGCAGATCAATCAATGTTAAGTTCACCACTGCAATTGAGTAAATAAATATATACTACTAAAGATTCATGAGCTCGAGCTCATATATGCTTTTGCATATAAAATCAACTTCTCTACAAACTAGTCAACAAGAAGCGTCCACTAGCATCAATTTCAATTATTAAAACATGATCAGGAAAAAAAAAATGAGAATACATTAAAAAAAAACATGATCAGAAAAAAAAAAAAAACAAAAAAACATTGCAATGCAGCTTTTGTCAGAAAGAAGAGATATAGTGCCATACACATAGCATTCAAGGTTTTTTAGATTCAACAACTAAAAGCAATAGCAATAATTTCCATTTTTTTCTGCACTTCTAGAAAAAAAAAAAGCAATGGCAGGTGGTGGCCAGGGCATAGATACCATTTGGAGAGTATATGCTGAGATGAATTGGAACTGGAGATATTTGCTTTGTCCTTCCAGTCAACCTGTCAGTTTCATCTTGGATTTCCTTCCGCACAAGAGCTGAAAAAGGTGAAAAACAATAATTGTTGGTATCTGAGATAAGTACTTCAGCCACTTCCATGTAGTGAAAAATACCAAATCCACTCTGAGATCAAATGGCAACTGTTTTTTACTAATTTTGTGCATTCTACTTTTGAATAGATGTTGCAAAGCATGATACATGCACATGATATTTGAACTAGCAGCACAACATGGGAACATCAAGATGATTGTAACCCTTACACAAGTAAAATACTACTTCTTAGACCCAAATGGAAACAAAACAACAGGTGCAACATAACAAGATAAGGAGTGTCATCCTCATGGAGCAGAAATTTTGAAGAGAACTTAAATAGGAGGCAATACAATTGCACACTGGCAGAACAGAATTCGTTAATAACTGAATAATAGTAAGACACAGCTTCTGCTGGCAGAAATACTAGTATACAATGGCCCTGTTTGGATGCCAAGGTTAGAGTTAGATTGGGTTATTTTTTGTCCAAATAACCCAAAAGCATCCAAACACATGGGTTAGATTGGGTTAGTTTGGCTCTAACCCACCAAAAAGAAGTAACCCCTCAAGGGGGTGATATTTGGGTTACTTTGGTAGAGCCCACCAATCCAAAGACACACTAACTTGGAAAAGTGATTGAAAAAGTGCTTAACCCTGTTCTAACCCCGTCATCCAAACCGTCTATGGGTTAGAGTTACTTGAGGTTAGGGTTAGAGTTAGAGTTAGAGTTAAAAGTAACTCTAACTCTAACCAAGTTAGAGGATCCAAACACGCCCAATGATTGGTTTTCAGTAAAGAGTGCATTTGGCGACAGTGTACATGGGCAATCAAGCATTCAATTATCCTAGCAATCAACTTACCCACAAACAATTTCATAGTAGCTTTGGCAAAGAATAACCCTATATCACTGAAGACGACGAAGGTTGCTTACAGAAATCAGTGAAGCGGCGCTTGGGCATGTGCAGGAACTCGGCGTACTCCTGCACCCCGTCCTCTGTCTTGTGCAGCTGCAGTACCAGTGGCCTACGCGTCACGATCCCTTCCAATCAAACACAAACCAAAAAACCATAAAATTTGGAGCCCCCCAAAAAACATGATTCGGGGAACGAAGAAGGCGAAAACCCCTTCCTACCTGATCCTCGAGGCAGGAAGTCTCGGCCCACGATGCTCTCGAGCACCGATGATTTCCCCGAACTCTGTACATGGCCGCCCACTCGTAATTAAGCTACGGAACAAAATCCTAGGCGAGCAAGCACCTAGAGGGTGACGGACGGAAAGGAGGCGGACCTGACCGCCGACGACGGCGACTGACGGGAGCGCTTCCCAGAGGGCGGCGACGTCCCCGCCGCCATGGTCGCCGAGGACGGTGCAGGCGCGCTGGATGCGGTTCACGAGCTCGATCACGTTCTCCATGGTCGCCATCTTCGGGGTGGGAGGAGGGAAAGCTGTGGCTGCGACGGAAGGGGTGGAAGGTTCTAGAAGCAATCGGAAGGATCGAGGGGAGAGCGCTCCCCGGCGTCCCCGCCCCCGCTGCCTGCCTGTGTCTGAGCTGTGCGAGCCGAGCAGATAGAGAAGAGCGTCGCTCCGCTGCTCCCAATTCCGTAACTGCCTCGCCCTTTTGTATTTCTCTTCCGGTTTTGCCCCCGCCCTTTTCCAAGTCGTCGAGCGGGAACTGCTTTTTGGTTCACCGAAATTATTGAAGAGTTTTTTTCAATATTCATTTAAAAAAGATTTCGAGCTCCGCATACATCACATCGCCTAAAAGAAAGGTTGTAAACATGTGATCATACATGAATTCCGTAGGTTTCAAGCTATATTCGTGTAAAAATGATGTGATGAAATTTTCACATTTTTGTTTTGGCTTCATACGATGTGAAGAAAACTATTAGAAAACTGAGCATGCACACTGTACAAGCAAACGACTTTGTTTTTTTTTTTTTTCAGACCTTCAGCAACGCTAGCCAACTGTCTTCTTCGCTAGAGTTCGCAAGGGTAGTTTCGGAACAAAATTTGAGAAGGGCGGTCGGATAAGGACAGTGGGGCCTTCTCTAGTGGATGAGATAGACAGGACGGCCGGTTCGAATGTGAAATGTCTTTCAAAAGTCCACAGCCTCACATTTCAAACCTTTCCTTGCTAGTGTATATGGTGGGCCACTCTGACAAATGGGCCAAAATTATACTGAAGGAAACAACAAGGAAAAAAAAAGCCAGATTTCCTCCCCAACTATCACGAAAAGTTCACTTTTCTCCTCAGCGTCAAAAAATGGACAAATCACCTCCCTCAAACTTTTCAAACCATGCAAATTACCTCCCTCGAAGCGGTTTTGAGGGGCGGTATTGCTACAAAGAAACTGTGGTTTGCCTTTTCCTTTTTAAAAAATTCCGATTGAATCTTTAAAAACTCATAGTAAATCATAGAAAAATCATAAAATAAAAAATACAATTTTATTGGACTCCACATGATTAGATCTACACAAAAATATATAATATGATATACTTTAATATAAAAGAAAAAACTTCATAGCAAAAACTTTATACTAAATCATATCATATTATATATTCAATGTGTAGATCTAATCATGTGGAGTCTAACAAAATTGGATTTTTTATTTTATGATTTTTCTATGATTTACTATGATTTTTCAAAGATTTAATCAAAAAAAAAAAAAAGAAAAAGACAAACCGGCTGTTATCAGAGCAATACCGCCTCAAAACCGCCGAGGGAGGTAATTTGCATGGTTTGAAAAGTTGAGGGAGGTGATTTGTCCGGTTTTGACGCTGAGGAGGAAAAAGTGAACTTTCGTGATAGTTGGGGAGGGAATTTCGACTTTTCCCAAAACAACAACGGACCCCCAAGAAAGCAAAATTGAGCCCGTGTAAAAAGAATGGGCCCAAATGAGGCCTTTCTATACATGTCTTCCTAAATATCATTTTGCGGCTAGTAATTTGTTCTCCCCTCGTTTAAAATCATCTTCCATTGATGTCCAAAAAAAAAAAAATCATCTTCCATTTCCCCTAAAAAATGGAAATCATCTTCCATTTTTCTATGTGATGAGTGGGGCTAATACATGTTTAAGTTTATTTCCTTTTTTTTTTTTTTCATAGCCATGAGTGATGAGTGTGCCTATAATTGTATTAGAAGATGAAGAGTTTATATTACATGAATGCCGTTGCCGGCCCGTTAGTTTTCAGGGTTCCGGCTAGATTGGGCGGAATCGACACGTGGATTGAGAGGTTGGTGGAAGAGGGAAAGGGCGGGGGCTAAGGTGGCGGTGGTGGCGCGGCGGCGGCCGGCGGCGGCTGGCAGCGGGCGCCTTGCGAGGGCGCGCGACGCTGGGCGGCGCGGCGGCGGCGGCGGTGGCGGGCGGGCGATCGGCGGGCGCCAAGGTGGGAGAAGGAGTGGAGGAGAGATTGGGATAAAATTTCTTTATTTGCTTGTTACCTTGAAAGATTACGCACCCTTTACTTATATAGCCCGACTATTGGGACTTATATCTCAAGCAATCTCTCTAAAGGTTTCCTTTATAGATTGGAATACCTTTTACAAGCATGTCCTATTTATTTATTTCCTAATAAGGATCTCCCTTATAGATGAGATAGCCCCTTGCACACCAAAACACCTAAAGATAATCCTAGATATTTTCCTCCTTTATCCCTGAATTAATTGCCGAAGAATCCGCGGAAGGGAGGGGGACGGCGGCGGGGGCGCGAGCCTAGCCTAGGGGGGGCGGCGCCGGCGCCCCTTGGGCCCGGGGGCTGTCCTCCTGGGCCCTATTTCTGGGGTCGTGACATCTCCCCCCTTCTCTCCCACCGGCGCGTCCTCGCTGGATGAAAGTCCATTCAAGACACCTGGGTGGAGATCGGCGCCCCGAACGATGAGCTCAACTTTGTAGGATGAGTCGCCCACGACCTGGGTTCCCGAGGATCATGTTCTCCCCGGGTTCGCTTGGGATCAAACTCCGTGAGATAGTGAAGGTTGCCGATGTAGCCGTGGTAGATGTAGCGGTGAACCGCACGTCCCTCGTTGTGAAGCTGTCCCGACGGCGTGCCGCCCGATGGGAGCTCCCTTGGAATGCCCACATCTGGTGCCGATGCACCATGTCGCGGGGAGGGCTCTCCAGAACAAGAAACGCCATTGGGTGGAGCGTTGACGAAGAGCGACGGGAGGCGCCGGATAGTGAATTCTCGGCGAGTAGGAGGAGTGGCGACCAAGTTCAACATTGTACCGCACATGAAGGAACCGACGTCGAATAGAGAAGGCGAAAAGCCGGTGGACACCCCTCTCGCATCATAGGCGATGTGGACGTTGTCGATCGCGGGAGGAAGATGCGATCCATACCGCCGAGGAAGACAACCACCGGGCCGACATTGTGGCGCCGTGGGCCACATACCGCTAACAAGTATGGCGGTTGGTGCAAATGGTTGGCTCGCCGTCGTGTAGGCGCCCAAGGCGAGGAAGTTCGCCCTTCTCCACTCCGCCCAGTGCAAGGCCTCCAAAGAGGTTTGGAAGCAAAGGAGAGGAAGCCGGAGGTAGAATCGCCCGCCAAAGAGCAGAGGAGGCCGCCTCAGCGCCCATGCTGGAGCGGCGTCGCCTGTGGTGGCGTCGAGGGCGATGCGGCGTGGGAGTCGCGATCCTCAATGTAGGCGTGGGGCGGGCGAACTCGGTGGGCGTGTCGTGAGGTCAAAGCGGTCGCGTACCTCGAAACGTTCCCAAACCCCGGTCGTGGGCGTCGGATGCCGGCGAATGCGACTTTGGCGAGCCGGGACTGCTGGCGCCCTACGTTGAGGGTGGAGCGAAGTGAGCGTGCTCGGGGCGACCCTCGGTAGTACTGCGGCTCGTGGGTCGCGAAGGTCCCGTCCTGCGTCGAGCTTGCCGACCAAGGCATGCGGGATGACGTCGGCGTCCTCGCCCGGTGGCATGGCGTGGGCGTCGATGTCCGAAGTGTCTTTGGCGTCGGCGTAGTGGCGCGTCGTCGGTGGCGGCGCCGGCATGTAGGCGTGGCGTGGATGCCCGGTGTTGATGAGCACACGCCTTTGCGGGCGGTCGGGAGGCTGCCGTGGCCCACCAGCGGAGGTTGATGTAGTTATGTGTTGCTCCCCGTCGACGATGATGTTGACGCCTGTGCCCTGAGATTATGCCGACGAGGTAAAGAGAATGAGCACCACGCATGGGGAGTCGGGGTCCCCAAGTGAGGACCTTCGGGATCAGTGGCTCCTCTTTGACGTCCGCTAGTGGGGCGTTTGTCGTGTCGTCGGTGTAGTCGCGTTGAAGATTGTGATGTCGAAGAGATGCTTGCACTTGTGACCCCATGAGAACGGCTCGTCACGCTTGAAGCACGATCCCGCCTTTGCGTCGTTCCGTCATCTCGTGCGGTGTCGGCCGTTTGAACGGCCGAAGTCATTGCTTCCGACGAGGGGGCGCTGGGGCGGCTAGCGAGGGGGGAGGCGCAGGGGGCCGCCTTTTCCGGGGTGCCGCTTGCCGGTGTTGTAGAGGATGGCGGGCGTCGCCAGATGCCTGGCGAGAGACATGGCTGCCTCCATGTCCTTGGGGTTCTCGCATCTCGGCGCCTGCCTTGAGCGGTTCGCCCAAGCCCGCTTTGTAGATGTTGACTGTGCTGGCTGTCGCCGAGGTTGCTGCCCGGTGCCCGTGTGCCCGATGGCGCTGCGTGTACTCATCGGCCCGGTGCCTATCTTTCTTAGTGATGCCACTCACCCGGCCCGGATTGCGCCGTTCATTTGGGCCAAAGCGCTTCGTTGACATATTGGGCCAAACTTGCCCAATCGCCACGGTTTCTCCCGAGGCGGCCTCATGTACCATTCTTGAGCTCCTTTTGTGAGATGATAGGAGGCGTGCGGACTTTCTTGCTGTTTCTTTGGCGTACCTTGTCCTCACGAAGAATTGTTCGCGGCGGTTGATCCATAGGAGGGGATCCTCCTTTCCATCATAAGTTAGAGAAGGACAGCTTGTCTTGACGGGGAGCGGGGCGAAGGTGTCTCCGGTGGTGGAAGGGGCGGCATGCGCCCCGATGGCGGCGCCCACGCGGCGCGGACGAGGCTTCAAGTAGCACTTCATCGGGTTGTCGGATCGGTTGCGGTGACTTGATTGTCACAGTTACGCTTGCCATCGGTTTGCTTTTTGATGAAGTCGCGGCCTATCTCGAACATTGCCCTCATCTCAATCTCGGCTTCACGGAGTTGTTGGCGGTGTTTGAGCGTTCTTTGGATCCTCGCTGGAAAGATAGAGAGCCTATCATCGATCTTGTCCATCCTTCTTTGTTGATCTTAGCGACCTCGTCCGCCAAGTTCTTCAACGGCGTCTTGAATCGGTGTCCATGGTGGTGGGTGGATCGTAGTGGTCTCCGGATACCCCATTTGTCGGGTTCGACTAGATGGGCGGAATCGACACGTGGATTGAGAGGTTGGTGGAAGAGGGAAAGGACGGGGGGCGAGGTGGCGGTGGTGGCGAAGCGGCGGCGGTGCGCGCCTCCGGCCCAGCGGCGCGGGGGCGCGCGCGCAAGGCGGCACGGGCGGCGGTGGCGGCGGACGAGGGCGGCGGGCGCACGTGGGAGAAGGAGTGGAGGAGAGATTGGGATAAAATTTCTTTATTTGCTTGTTACTTTGAAAGATTACGACCCTTTACTTATATAGCCCGACTATTGGGACTTGTATCTCAAGCAATCTCTAAAGGTTTCCTTATAGATTGGAATACCTTTTACAAGCATGTCCTATTTATTTATTTTCTAATAAGGGTCTCCCTTATAGATGAGATAACCCCTTGCACACCAAAACACCTAAAGATAATCTTAGATATTTTCCTCCTTTATCCCCGAATTAATTGCCGTAAAGAATCCGCGGAAGGGAGGGGACGGCGGCGGGGACGCCTTGAGCCTGAGGGCGCGGCTTCTTTGGGGCCGATCGGGCCAGTCCTCCCCGCCCTATTTCCTAGGTCGTGACATTTTCTCTTAGCGCTACATTTATAAAGCAAACAGCTTTGAGTTTAAGATTTGCATCACTAAGTCTAAGTCAACTCCGACAGGCCCTCTAGGCCAAACTCAATCCATCGATCGGCTTGAGTCTTGATGAGTTGCGATAGGTTGTTGATGCTTGTTGTTGATTCTCTCAACAACCTCGCATTGCGCTCCTTCCGTCGATTTGTGAAGAGACAAGATCGAGGGAGTCAAATCTTGATCATCGCTCACCATTGAAGAGGGAGCGCGCGGCTTTTTGGTAGTTGTTGACCAAGACGAAACAAATTCAAGACAAATGATCCTCACTAAAACATGGTGCCAATTTGGAGCCGAGCGTGGACCACGTATGGACAAAAAGTACAATGCATGCGGTTAAAATGATATGGTGGTCCACATGTCAACAAAACAATGGTTCTAGTAGGAATGGTCCTCACAACTTTATTCCGACCAAGAGCCTACAAAATATAGAACATACCTCTCTTGAGAAAGGGGGCGGGCCGCGAGGGACATGGTCGCCGGTAGCCTTGATCACGAGAGATAGTAGAGCTCCCGGGTTTCTAGGCCACGGCTTGCTCTTTTGTCTCCGGTGTGATGACATCGTTTGAAGGCGGCGAGAGGAACATCTTGATTCTTAGTGGCGCCCTAAGTTTTTTTTCTGGACGAGTCTATGGCCGAGGAACGGCATAGAACCCACATGCGAACGTTTTTACACAAACAAAAAGCCCTTCTTCCCCAAGCTCCAAAGTAACATCTTCCTCCTCCTCGATTCTTTACTGAGCAATATGGCTTTCCCGTATGATTGATCCCACCCCTTTCCTCCCTCCCGGAATGCAACGTCAAGTCATCCATGGCGGCCGATCATGCGTCGTGTTGTGGTGGGTCACGTTCTGGAAGCGTAACAATGATCCGCTATTGTTCGACCGCACCCTATGCCGCCCATGTAGTGGATTTTGAGGATATCGGGGAATGTTCGAGGATTTCTTGGGTGATCATGACATTGCCATCGATCGCTCCAACCTTGTCCGTTTGGACAAGCTTATGTCTTGTTCAACTTCATGCATGAGAGAGATCATCGATCCATAACAGTCCACATCCCTATGGTAATGGCACTATTTCTTTCATTCCTCACAATCGTGCTTGGAATAACCGAACAGCTGTGATGAATCATGAGGTCTGGATAATGATGCTTGGGTTAAATCTTGATCTGTGGACTCAGCAACTGATTGATAAGGCAGTGTCATCTTTTGGGAGGTTGCTAGTGTGGGTTGAAGATAGAATGAACAAGGCTAGATCTCTAGTCAGAGTCAGAGTGACTGATTTGGAAGAAATTCCTTGGATATTTGTTTTTACTGAAGGGACAGGTTTTGAGTCAAATAGCTGGGCAGTACAGTGTGAAGTGCTCCAAGCAAACATGTTGGGTGCCAATCCACAAGATGAGGATCTGCCTCCTAATGAGGGTGACTTTGATCCTAATCAATTCATTTACCATGGATATGGTCAGTTGGGTCGTGGGACCTCACCCACCTCATCCCCGCACGAGAACCTCCAAAGTCGCGGCCCAATCCCAATTTCTTGGGCCCTCTTGGTTGGGGATTATGGCCTCAACAACCTCGGCAAGGGCCTCAAATGAGAATGGTCCACAAAGAGGAGCAACCACAACAAGTTCAGCCCATTCAAGATAATCGCCAGGGAGGGGGATATTCCCATTTTGATTCCACTTCGCCAGATAGCTCGGAGGATTGGGAAGAAGTGGTTCGGTTTGAGGTCAAGATGATGCTTTGACGTACCAAGAGGACATGGATGTGGATGATCAAATCATATATATGAATTCCTCGATAGTGAAGGCCGAGGGACCCGGTTCCACCACCGCCCCTATTGTCGCTCCTATTCCTACTCTTGTTGTTGACCCCACGATAATAACTATATTGCTCCATTCCCCAACCTGCAGAATATTCCACAGTTTCAGCCAGTTGAGGAAATACATGAAGAAGACCTCTTAGGTTATGTCCCTAAAAATCCGAAGCAAAATTTGATCGGGGCTATTAATGCTCCTGGCCGATCAAGCTCATGGTGATCAAGATGTTATACCACCTAATAACCCTAATAATGGAATGAATGGCATGAACCAAAACATTCGTGATTGGAATGGTGAAAAATTTCTTGCCGATTGTGACCCTTACGCTATTCTTAAGGGGAAGCGACCAATGCCAAAGTTGGTTGAAGATCCTTTTGATTTTTCTAAAATCAATTGGAACAGTAATGAGACTTTCAGCCCACCATTAGCAAGCAGCCCAAGCCCGGATCTTTGTTAGAATGTGGGCCAAATTCTTCTCCGACAAGAATCAAGGCCCAACTGTCACTATCCCCACGCACGGTGGTTGGATTTCTTTGTTAAGCTTTCTTGAGTCGGTGGCCTCTAATGAGTGGGCTTCTAAATTCTTAATCTCGATGCTTGGAATATTATCTCCGGTCAATCTTACGGTAATTCTTTTCCCCTCTCTCTTCCCTCTAAAAAGTCCTCAATCATTATCAATTGAATTAGGCTCGAAAATGATATTGCGGCCAGTAATGATGAGGAATCAAATAGTTCGAGAAAAAGAACCTTGAGTATGATGGGCTCGTATCAAAACCCCTTACCTCCTTGGCCGGATATCCTCGAATCCAAAGAATGCAAAGAGCTACACCTCGCAAAAGGTAACAAAAGAGGTAAGAAAAAGGTTATCTCAGAATCTGAATTGAGAAGAAGTGACAGGTTGAGTGCTTCCAATAAAGGTTTTAAGCCTTCCACTTGCTCTAAGAAATATTGTCCCGGTTGTGAATCTAAACCCCCTCTAATTTCCTCTTACGTAGTAAGGGAGCCGGGATCCAAATTACGCAACATTGATCGGGCTAAACTTCGATGAAAGGCTGAACAAAAAGCCGCCCCAAGAAGCCAATCAAGAAGCAGCAGCCAAAGAAGCCAAAGCTGACTGTTCAAGCTGTGGAGAGGCAGAAGATGCTCCAAGCACTTCCAGGGCAGGATCTGAAGAAGCTGCTCCAGGGAAAGCCAAACCAGGACCACATGATGATCATGGTCCAGAAGATGGAGCCTCTGGAGACCTTGAGCCATCTGGCAGCCCACATGCTTAATCCCTCCTTGACTCTTAGTTATCTAAGTAGTCCTTTTGCTCTGTAAATGGTTAAGTTTATGGATAGAAGGTCTTGGAAAGTTTTATGTTGGAATGTCCGAGGGATTAACCTGGACAAAAAATGGAACTCTGTAAGAAATAAGATTGTGGAAAGTCTTTATGACATTATATGTCCGCGAGGAAACTAAACGAAGTCATTTTGATCCAACTTTATCGAGAAATTTACGTCACCGCATCTTATGATTCTTTTGAGTATTTACCCTCGATGGTGCTTCTGGAGGTTCTCTTGTCCTTTGGAATAGCTCTCGATTCTCAGGACATTGTGTTTTCCAAAACTCATATGCCATTTCTGTTGAATTCACCTCTCTTTATAATAATGCTACCTGGCTGCTTACTAATATCTATGCTCCTTGTACTCCTAATGGGAAAAGATCTTTTTTGCAGTGGTTCAAAAATATTCAAATGCCTGACTATGTTGATTGGTTAATTGTTGGAGATTTTAATCTCTACGAAAATCGAAGACGAGGAACAAACCAAAAGTGACTACAATGAAATGTTTGCTTTTCAATGAAGCAATAAGCAAAGCGGGTTTGATTGAGTTACCCCTTAAAGGTAAAAGATTTACATGGACTAATAAGCAGATTTCTCCCCTCTTGGAAAGATTGGATTGGTTTTTCACATCACCTTTCTGGACTACTGCTTATCCAAACTGCTTTGTCTCTACCTTAAGTATGGAAACCTCTGATCATACTCCTTGTGTTGTATCCATTAACACCTCTATTCCCAAAAAGCTCTATCTTTAGGTTTGAGAACTACTTTGGATGGATCATGCAGATTTTTTTGAACAGTCCAAATGAGCTGGCATTCCTCACATAATCTTGCCGATGCGGCAAAAGAATTTGAGTGCAAAATTCAAGGCTCTCGGAAAACTTTGAAAGATTGGAGTCATACTTTGTCTAACCTCAAAGTTT
>JADLZK010009641.1:0-232997 GCA_015847255.1 Hyparrhenia diplandra | reverse complement strand
ACCAAACCCTAGCCTTGAAGTTCTTGCCCGATCTATGTATTGTGTAGAAATTTCTCATGGATTTGTGTTGCATAGTGATGTATGAACTCTAGGAGAGTGATTTGGTAGGATGGATTCGATGGATTTCAAGTTTTCAATTACTTAGGTGATTTAGGGGAGGGCACGGCATTGCCGCCCCAAATAGAACTTGATGGTTCTTAGCTGATTCAAACAAAAATATCCCTCAAATCACCTACCCAATTGAGATGGGAAATTGATCGATTTCAAATATCGAAGAAACTCTCACTTCAGTTCATATTCTTTCTCAATCCATGGGCAATTTCTATCTAAACTGTGATTTGGTCTCTAAAATTGTGATAGATACGTAGATTGTGTTAGATAGATGTATTAGAAAGATTTTGGCGTATGAATATTGATGTTTTGAGCAAGGGGAGCTAGCGGCGGTGCGCGTGCATGACACGGCAATTACCGTGCATGCGCGCGATCTGCGATGCCTCCTCTGCAAAGTGCAGCCCCGTGTTTTCACCTCGACGGCTTGCTCAACATCAAGTTTCATCCGCCTAACCTTTCTCTTACATATGTTTGGCCACTATACACTCTATCTTATGCAGTTTCTTACCAAAATCCTATCTTTTTCATAGATGGATCCTGGAGGTGATCCCCATGGTTAGAGAAAGATGAGGGTCAAAGTTGTTGAGAAGAGAGGCCGTGGAAGGAAGAACATGAGCAGAGGAGCAGGTGGCAGCAGCAGTGGGTCACCGGACTCACTCGAGGAGCAAAGAAGGCGAAGATGGGTACACCATTGTGCCTGATGGTGACCAAGGGACCCCTGAGCACCTTTCTGTGTTTGACAACAGCTACATGCAGCAGGTTGAGGGTGTCTTTGAGATGGCAGCCCCTGCAAATACTCAAAGATATCCCAGTTGTGAGCTACCTCGGGGAAGCGAGGGAGGTAGTCTCTGCTAGAGCCTACAATGTCTACACCGATGAGCGTATTGAAGGCATTGATGAGAGGTTTTGGGTGGTTTTTCACTCAAACTTCTATCGACAGTCCTCTTCCACTCATCTAAGAGCAAGATCACCATCGTGCACTACATAGACTTCGAGAGGATGGCAGAAAAGGAAGAGGATGCCTTCAATGAGGCTATTGAGGCTTGTGACAGGTTTGAGCTAACAGATATCATGGCATTCAAGCATGATTGGAATGAGGAGATTCTTAGTCGGCCCATGCCACTTACCATCGGGGATGCATACGGACACCATTCATCGGATGACCGACAAGAGGCACTACTGAGAGTTGACTTTATCACATTTTGTCGAGATTACGGGGTTTGGGGCTGATCACGAGCAGTTCACAAACATTCATGAGATTGATCCCCAAGAGATCAAAGTAATCAAGGATTTGGGCAAAGCCAAGAGAAGCTGATGGCAAGAGGAAGGGTCTGAAGGACTTCTTCTATGTGATGAACAACCTTTGCAGATGCACCATTGATCCCAAGGATGGGGCAGCCTCAGATATCAATGGCTATGCTAGAAACCTCCTGGCTCATTTTTCGTGAATGATGAGACCTTCAATGTTGGAAAGTTCATTTGGCGGCAGCTAGCAAATGCTATGGATGATGCTAGAAGGAACTTGCCCTATGCTCCCTACCTTATGTTCATGATTGAGAGGGGTTACAGGGGAATATCTATCCCAAGGACTATTTCCATACGACCTACAACATTGAGAAGACCCATGGCTTGGAGGGAGGAAAGACCAATTGCGCATCTACTACGGGAGGCACTTCACTGGGCAGAGAGGACTTGAGCAGCCCTCTAGCTCTAGGCCCGAGAGGCACAAAGGCTCTCGATCCAAGGTGAAGAAGTGGATCAAGGCCATCTTTGGGCATTGCGCATATGCTTCACAAGAGACTTATGAGATGCGCAGGGGAGGTGAGGCAAAGCTTTCAAGAGTGTTAGGGAGAAGCAAGGACTTCCAGTTCCTCCTTCTATCCCTAGACCACCTCGCATGATCTCCCGTGAGTTGTCGGCTACCGCCAGCTCGCACCCGTGACTTGTCGGACTTGCTTGGCTCGTTCTCGCAAAGAGTCCCGGCTCGACGCTCTACTCGTGGCTCAGCGCCACTAGTGCTGTTATCTCGTGAGGAGGAGGACGAGGACACCGCCTCGGTCGTCGATGAGTCCGGTGAGGAGTGACTCCGCTTCGTTTCTTCTCTTTTCTATGATCTTTTTGGTGCTTGACGCCAAAGGGGAGAAAATTAGAAGAAATGAGAGGGGTCAAACTTTTTTCGACGCCGAGATGATTCGAGGAGGTTGCAAAACAGCTGTGTTCTTGAGTTTAGATCTTTTGAGAGTAGCTTGTTAGGTGTGAGTTCGAGAGAAACTCTATTTTATGTAATAATGCCACCTATGACTTGTTATTTCTCGATTTGGTCTTTGGATGTTTAAACTCTGTGTTAGATAATGTCTAACAAGTTTATTTCCATTTATCATGTCTTTTGTGTTGTGGTTGGTTATCTGTCTGTCTATACGTCACGATAGGCGCGGCGCAAGCAGCGCACACCTCGGCGCTGCACCGCGCACAAGACATCGCGCATGCACAATCCTTTGTGCTCGATCAAGTTTCTTTGTTGTCATATGCATCACGGATTTATATTTATGACACTTTGTTGAGCACCCCACAGTAACCATGGATGTAGGGAGAGGCCTTGCATTTTTTTTTCTAAATGTGTGACTTGACCTTCATGTCAAGTTGAGAATTCAAATCTCGCTCACACATTTAGGGGAGGTCTCACCACACCTAAGTATGTGAAATTGACCTTTTATGTCAACAATGAGAATTCAAAACTCATTCACATATTTAGGGGAGGCTCTTACATCCTTGGTCTTCGAAATCTAAGTTTGACTTTACATCTTATGTAAGCTCTAATTTGGTTGTCATCAATCACCAAAAAGGGGAGATTGTAAGTGCAATCAAGCTCTAAGTGGGTTTTGGCGTTGATGACCACCGAATTAGGGGACTAATGAGATTTACGAAGATGACATGCGTGAAATAAAATAAGGAGTTGATGTACAGGTCCAAAGGTATCCGATAAGCTACATGGTGGTGTTTCCTGATCAAGGCGTTTAAATTATTTCATAATTTGAATCTTGAGTTTAGGAAATGCCGTACTATCAAGAGGGATCCTAGGATTCTCGGGTATCTATGGACCAAGTGCTCTAAACATCAAATCGAGATACAAAACTCAACTCCAAGCCCCGACCACCGACTCTTCTACAAGTTCTACTCCTTTGTTTGTTTTGGCGGCCGATCACGCGCATTTGGTGCGGTAGTCTTGATAGTGCAGCAAGCCCTACGATGTCGTGTCGTGGCAAAGGTTAATACACTTAAGTTCGACCGTTGGGTCCGTGGGGTATAAATACCTATTCTACCCCTCCCACAACGGTTACCCAGGCTCACTTCATCTTCTTCCTCGGCGCGAACAGCCCGGCTCTCACCTCTTGCTCTCTCTCTCACCTCCATTGAAGCACCTTGAGCTCCCCACTCAATCTCTCACTTCCCAACAGGGATTTTTGAGGGAAAAGGCAAAGAAACTTCGATTGGAGACCAGATCTACTACTTCCCCCCACTCGGAAGAGCATTTGGTTCACGTTTGGCGGAACCCTAGGGTTCTTTACTCTTGGAGCTTGCTCCTAGGCGGCTAAGGGCGTCGCCCTTGAGCTTGCCCCCCGCCGTGTGGCAGCCTTGGGAGGTTTGTAATCTCACACAAACAAAATACATTACCACACATCTCTAGGGTTAACTCCCCAGACTTGTGAACGAGGGAAAAAGCAAGCCGGGTGGGCAAGCTAAGCCTTATGTGGCAACCTCAAAGAACGTGGAGGTAACCCGGCTGTGTGGCGACGGTGAACCACGGGATAAATCCTCGTGTCACTTGTGTTCTTTACATTCTTGCATATTTTATCTTGTGAGATAGGGTTTCGTCTCGATCTACTTTGTTGCAGCGTTTACGCCACATACGGGTATATCTCTGTGAAGTATTTGTATGCGGGAACAAGTGTGAATCACGAGCATCACTCACCGCAGCTCTCGATAAACTTCGAGTCATCTCGTCGGTGACTCGCTGGCGGTTACCGCCGAAGACGCGGGCGGTGCAGCGCTGGACTTCCGCACAACCTTCGCTTTTTTTGATCCTCTCTGTCTGCAATGCGTAGGTTTGCGCGGCGGTCCCGTGCCCATACGCGTGCGATTGCCGCGCATCTCTATACCGACCGTGTGCTAAAGTTTTAACAGTCGATTTTTGGGGTCACCTATTCAGCCCCCCGCCGCCCTCTAGGCTTCCATCGATCCTACAAATCTGCATAATTTCTCATTCTCCACTTTGAAAATAGCACCCCATTTAAAGAGGTGTTTAACTTTGTGCAGCCCCCCCGCCAAAAACGTGAGCTTCCCGATGTCCCGGAGCTAAAAAATTACCCCTCCTCATATAGCGGTGATGTTGTTCTCCACATCCTTCATCTTCGGCATCCTCTCTTGCTTACAGGACATGAGCGCCCACGACATCATCTTCGTCATGTCCCCCGC
The DNA here is from genome assembly GCA_015847255.1 of Hyparrhenia diplandra. Classification (NCBI taxonomy): domain Eukaryota; kingdom Viridiplantae; phylum Streptophyta; class Magnoliopsida; order Poales; family Poaceae; genus Hyparrhenia; species Hyparrhenia diplandra. The sequence continues at coordinate 228,413 of JADLZK010009641.1, read as the reverse complement.
CACAGATTTCTCGATTTGCGTTGGCGAGCCAAGACACAGGCCTCGTCCAACGCCACTAGCAACGGCGACGAGCGCAACAAGATATTCGGGCGTAGAGCTAGACACCTTGCAAATGGGGCGAGTTCTACGACATGAATGACAACCACGCCAAAGATGGACATCAACAACCCCGATTTCTCTATAGTCCAACGATGCGGGTCGCTACGACGACGGCGGAGGGAGCTTCAAGAACCTAACGATAAGCCACAACGAGATGCGGCGTGTGGGTGGACTCCGACGACGGGAGCACCGCGACCCTCACTAATAGAGAACAGACTTTCCATCCGTGAGCTTTAGTCCCCACCATTTTTGCCCCGGATAAGAAAAAGAGTTAGTCCTGGTTGGATCAACCGATCGGGACTAACATCCCCTACCCAATGGCTAGTCAAGCACATACGTATAGAAATATCATTGTGGCACTTCACCAAAAGATGAACTTCCGGTTTTAAATATCGAACCCAAAGGAACAATAAGTGAATGTAACTAGCGTTTACCTAATCCACTTCACAATCACAAAGAAAGAAACTAGCTAGACTAGGAGATAACTTCCTCGCTTTCTAATTCTAACTTCGATAAATCTCGACTTATTTATTCTATCGTGGAGGCTAATCCTTAATAAAGTAAGGCAAAATTACTTTACTAAGAACAAACAAAAGTCTATCATTCACCTAATGGCGTGAAGTGGGCTATAGAGGATTCAATAAAGTTACAAAGTCACCTTTATGATAGTACCACCGATTTCAAGCCTAAAGGGGCCATTCACAAATAACCCTAGTCTAAGAACCTCGCTTTACACTAGAAATTACTCCTCTAATCTCGAGAAACCAAGATTAAAGTACTCAAATAAGAGTTGCAAACTTGAAGAATAGACAAAACTTACTTTAATTATGAAGTCAAATACCGGATAATCTCGTAATACAAGTTCCTCTCGCAAGAGAATGATTCCGCTGAGAATACAAGAGAAGATCCGACAGCCGGAAATCTTCTCAAGCACTCTTACTAATCTGTCTATTTCTAATAAGCTTGATCAAATATGTAACTAAAAGATCACATGATACTTAAGTTATAAACTTACCTTGCTCTTACCGTTGTATTTATCCCTTTTATGTGGCATCATGGGCATAGCCACACACACACACACACACACACACCCCCTTTTTGTGACTTATCCCATTATTCCCTAATCACCCTTTCCGCACCAAAATATGCTCCATCTCACTTGTAAATCACCACAAAATGCAAAAAATGTTTTGGTGATTTTGGTATTTATTAATTGTTGGGCATGCTTTTGGTCCAAAAATTGTCTTCTTTTGAAACCAAACACCAAAAAGGAAGACAATAATAACACAAGGGTGGGTTAATTATTGTGATCCCTTGGATTGAAGTGGAGTGAAAAAAAAAATTACCTCGCATGTTGCTGCCACCTCCAAGTGCCTCGCCCGCCATTGCTTCGCCGCACTTGCCACTATATTATCCTCGCTTTTAAATAGTGAGCTATAGCGCCGCTTATTGCTACCAAAGAGCAGCCTCTGCTTAAGCTATTTGTCTTTTTCCGCCATGTGAGTTTTCACCACTATAGCGCCCCTAATCACCGCTATAGTGCAGCTAATCTCCACTATAGCATCATTCATCTTCTCATTCCGACGTTGTTCATCTTCTCATTCCAACTCGAGAACTCAATAGTGACAATTTACTTAGTATTTCCTACTTATCAATTATCATTTTCTACTAATTTAGTATTAGAAACATATTTATGTTAACCAAATTTCACATTTGCCATGTTTTTAGAATCAAATTGCTGGTGTTTTCATGTTTTTTTTTTGAAAAACGTTATTCTATCATAGCGCCGCTATAGCTGAATAGCTGGTGAAAAAAAAGGTGCCGCTATTTTCAATACTCCGTTATTTAAAACTTATTTATTATCATGTCATTCCTTCCTCTCTTTCCGCTATTCATACGTTGTTAGCTTTAGGTGAGAACATTGCGTCACTGGGTGAGCTCCTCCACCAGATCCACGAGCATGGCCATGCTCATCCTCTAGCTCGGGCCAAGGCAGCAAAGATAAGCACCAAGCAAAGGAAGGCAGAGAGCATTGGGTACCATGGGTGAGGGTGGCAAGAGATAGCACCATGTGGCAAGGAGAAGGGAAAAGCGTGGATGATGTCACATTAGTAGCAAAATCGAGCGTAAGCCTAAGATGACGAGGGCGTTAGCGCAAGTGTGAGACGGAATCGGTGTCAAGTAATGGCGAGAGGAGGGAGGAAGGAAGAATGTGCCGCGCTTAACCTCGCGCCGACCACCCCTTTGGTGGGCCGCCCACGGCCCGCACGGCCCAAGGCCTCGCTTGAGCCCGGACGACGCCAGCGACGATGTCGGAGGCGGAGGCCGGGCGACACCGAGGCGGAGACAAAAAGCCGCGGCGATGAGCGAAGTTCCGGGCGGTTAGGGTCGGCGACTCCCATCCCCCTCTATTCTACCGCATTCTAGCCGCGACAATCGAGGTCGTAGAATGAGCCCGGCCGCTGGTCGCGCCGCTGACACGGGCGGTGGTCGGCGGTTCGGCGACACGCGAGCGAGGCGGGGCGGGCGCCGCCGAAAGCCGTGGCTGGACTCATCCAAATGGGTACGGGTAGGCGGCGGGGGAGCAGGAGGTCGCCCATGGCGGCGGGGTTGGAGTTTGGAGGCGGCGTCCCATGGCGGCTAGGGTTTCTGGCAGGGGAAAAGAAGAGAGGGGAGGGGAGGAGGCGGACGCCCCCCGGGGGCGAGCGTCGGGAGGAGGAAGACGAAGGAGGCGCCGGGCGGGCCTTTAGGTGGGCCGCCCACCTAAAGGTGGTCGGCGACTAACACCCCCATAATGCGTAGGGAGGCAAATAAGACATTCATCAATTTAAATGGGTGCCGTGTCTTTCATCAATTTGTTGACAACAAATTGCCCGTGGGTCAATTGTTCTTTTTTTAGTGTTTGTTGACAATACGAATTCACTTCTCACAAATTCTATCTTTGTCAAATTTATTACTAACACTGACCGTGCACGAGTGAAGCGTATTGTATTAACAAAAACTCTTTGCTACACATAAAAAGTAGTAAGAAAAGTCACTTTGCACCCGTCGCAGTTTTGGACGCCCTCGCCGCCCTCATTCGCTGTAACACCGCTCTCAGCCGCAGGTGCTCTCGCAGGCGGAGCCAGTCGTGCGCGGCGTCCGGAAGCATGCCGGCGAGGCACCACAGGAGCTGGTGACCGACGGTAGGGGTGCAGAGGGGGCCATGGCCGATCCAGCGCGTCGCGGCACGAGCGTAGGCGTCTGGTGTGGGGACGAGCGCCGACAGCCAATTGCCTCGCACGGCGCTGGACACCATCCTGGTCGCCACGAAGAACGGGGCCTGCAGTCCAGTGACCAGTGAATTGAATGTGAGCAACTACCCGATGTCAAAAGAATTCAATTGGATCAGATCTGCCACGACATTGATTTGTGACTTGGCATTCGACAGGATAAGTCGTTAAGCAGCCGGTTAAGGAACTAATCTTTTGAGCTACGGAATTAATTTTGCTGGTTAATGATATTACCTGGCACTGCACATCAATCCCTTTGCTTCTATACTCGACTTGAAGGCTCCGGGAGAACATGGCAACGTACCTGCGCTTAAGATGAAGAAACGGTGAAATTGAAACCCACAGGTGCCTCGTGTAAACGTCGTACGTCCTTGTGCGATCGATACGTACTTTTCGTGGCGGCGTAGATGGTGTTGAGTGGGAAGGAGGGATGGCCTCCGACGACGCGGAGCCCATGTTGACGATGGCTCCCCGCCGGCGCTCCAGCATCCCCGGCAGGACAGCGGCCGTCACCTCCGTCAACGCCCACAGGTTCACACGCACCATCCGCACCAACGCCTCCACGTCGGCCTCGTGCAGGTACACCATGGACGGCCTCGACACGCCGGCGTTGTTGACCAGCACACCGACGTCCAGCCCCTCGATCGCTTCTCGGAGCCGCCTCGCGGACTCGTCGCCTGATAGCAACCAAATGAATGCTGAACAAGCACGCTGCCGATGAGAGAGGTGCGGTGGTGATCGATGTCCTCACCTCGAGGGGTGCCGACGAGTGAGAGGTCGAACACCACGGTCTTGGTCTCTACGCCGTGGCGAGACACGACCATGTCGGAGGTCTCCTCGAGGTTGGCGGCGTCGAGGTCGAGGAGGACGAGGTTTAGGCCGCGGCGCGCGAGCTCCAGAGCCACGGACCGCCCTATGCCTGACGTCGGGCCGGTGACCACGGCCCACGCGCCGTACCGGCGGCGTAGGTCATTCGGGCGGCGCATGGACACGGCCAGGTAGGAGAGGAGGCGGAACGACAGCGATGCTAGGTAGACACCGCCGACGAAAACGAGCAACTGGAAGAACCATGCGGGTGGTGGCGGCGCCTGTTCTGCCATCCTCACAACTCAGAAGCTCATGCGCTGTCTCTGCGTGTTCCTGCTAGGCTTCTCATCAGCTTTGAGCCCGACTACCTCTGCTGCTAGCCTGTTACTATCTCCTACATTGGTCATGACTGGCCCCAACTACCAACTGTGTGCTCGACAACATCCACCAATGCTCGGTAGCTCATTCTCATGGCGTGCAATTGCCCCGGCTGCCACCAGCCATCATCCAACCAGCAACACATACAGGCACGGTGTGGAAAAACGGATTAAATACGCATGTAATAATCAGATACAAATATCACAAATTTATCATATTTTTTGTCGGATATGAATACACAGGTAAATATTCTCCATATACAATATAAAAGAATAGCTCGAATTCATACATGAAGCTTTTATGTGCTTTTGAACAATTGTCCGGTCTTAAGTTAGCTTTCATAAACAACAAAATCTTCTGCATTGGTCAAGCATATTTGGATGCAAAATAGGCGCTTATCCTTTTTGAAATATTGGAAGACGTACTATAGATGATAGAATGAGAGAAGACGTTGGGATGACCTTGCAAACAAAAATTATTGTCTCCAGGAGGCATGCTAGTTCTCATCAGTTTGCAATTTATATCAAATTTCTTGGTAAAACGGCCATCATAAAAAGAAGTATTTTTTGTTAAATGGGATATTCTATACATAATAAATGTTTTCTGAGTAAATGGAATTTTATGTTATGCAATAGGGAGGCCATGTGGCAAACCCCTCCTATCTGCTATTGTCGCAATCTATTATTAATAGTGCCTGGCAAAATGGTGTGATCAAACATCCTATAAACTTTGGAGGTGATTACCCAATAATCTAATATGCAGATGACACTTTGTTGATCCTGCCAGCTGATACAAGAGTTATGTTTAAATTAAAGGCTTGCTCAAAACCTTTGCTAATTCAAGTGGGTTTTATGTCCATTATCATAAGTCTTTCCTTGTGCCCATCAACATTAACAATGAAAGAACATCACACTTGGTCAATACTCTCTAGGTAAGCACAAATTCTTCATTTGGCTTCTCAGCAAAGACCGTCTAAACACCAGAAAATGTGTACTGAGAAGGAAGAACAATTTTTTGAACGATTATAGTTGTGCCATCTGCAACTCTAATACCAAGGAGACAAGCTTCCACTTGTTCTTTGAATGCTTCTTCAGCAGTCACATTTTTAGAGAAATAACCATTGCTGCCTGTTGGACCATCTGAATTCAAGAAATGGTTTGATCTTTGATGCCAAACCCTACACACTTGTTAGATGGGAGGCTCTCTTTCAGACATGAAATTGGCTTGATTTGCATCAAAGTCAAGCCCTGCCTTGCAAGCTCCATTAGCAATTCATTAGAGAATTTAGCCTAATGTGCTTAGTTTTCTCTTTGAGCTTTGCAAGCTCTAAAATTCTTTTGCACTACTCGTGTAATTGTAATTATACCCTACCTTTTTATTATTATATAAAAAATAGGTAGGGTTTTCCCCTTGAGTCCTCAAAGAGAAAAATTTTGCTTGAAAACAAGTATCTTAGATCTAATAATTTAAGCCAAGTTATTAAGAGACTCATATTTTTTAAGCCTTATTGGTTGTTGACACGAAAAAATTGTCTCGAGATGATTTTGGCACCATGGATAGGTTGTAGACGTCTTGGACATGATAGAGGCCAAATTCACACAGAGAAGATGGCGATCCACAAGTGAGCCTAGATAGTCGGCTTAGTCGAGTTGACTACCTAGCCAGGCCGGTTGCACTCTCTAAACCGGCTTAGCTGGTTTATGACTGCCCTACCAAGCAGCATGCTGCCCTGAAGTTGGCTTAGCTGACTACCAAGGTCGACCAAGACTACTTGAACAAGTTTCTCAAATGTAATAACAGACTTCACCATTGTGTTTATCTTGTCGCTACCGATCGATAAACATATATGGTTTGTCTCATTCGAGTCCTGGATGGATTAGTTTATGATTTTTGGAAGATTTCAGCCGAAATTTCTATTTGCCAATTAGCTTAGCCAGGTCATCTAGCCAGCTAAGCCGACCTGGGCTTTTTTTCCCCTTCTATAAATAAGAGAGGATCATGGCCGACTGAGTACCCCACATCTAATCAGCAAACAAATCAATCTACTACCTCTCTTTGCCCTATTTTCTCCTCTCAACCTTTTATATGTTGTTCATCGCTTGATTCGATGACTAAGGACGGCACCCTAGGCTTGTTGTCCGACCTAGGGCAACCTAGCGACGTCCTTGCCTCGACAGGGGTCCCTCTCGGGCTAGAGCCGACGACTTCTTTGCTAGGTTTCTCGAAAACTAGCCGTTCTTCGTCACATAAGCATGATTGGTTATCCTTTGCGGTTTGCTTGTAAACTCACCGCTCTTCACCGCGAAAGCGTGTTGGTTATCTCACTGGGTTCTTCATTCTGTGGCGGCCAGGACATCCAAATCCCTTGCTGGTGTGTGATCGGGACACTTTCGCATCAATATTGGTGTAATAAAGGACCAATTTGTAAACCTAACAACGTGCGGAGTGGACATCATATTAGGTTTTGGGAAGACAAGGTCCCCTGTTTTGAAATTCCATTACGACCCTTCTTTGTCCGATATTGTGTGTAGAAAACAAACAATGGTAGCATGAATGGGGAACAGGATAATTGACTGGTACACAATATTATTGCTCGTGTGTGGCTTACATTAGTCAAAATAAGGTTTGTTGGCTTTTTTTTGTGGAGCCTCCATAAAGATGGCATCTCCATAGTCAAATCAATTGTATAGCTCTCCTGTCAACACGAGGTTAAGGTTATACAAAAATTTGGGCATTTGAAAATATCTCTCAAAAAATATGTGGTAATTTAAAAGAGGGATTATTTTTGCCAACAATAAGCATACATTTACCCGTCCATATTCTTGACATGTACAACAAATAAGTAATACATCTACCCGTTCATCTTAAATTATTAGTCATTTTATTTTCTTAGAGAGTCAAAACATCTCAAAATTGATCAAATTTGATAAGCATACATCTCAAGTTTGACCAAATTTGATATAGTAATAGCCTTTATTACAGTACCACTAGTAGTGTAATGTGAGAGCAAATCTGTCCACCATTTTTCAGGTGCCCTTGGTGACCCTGTAGGAACTGGTAGTAAGACCAGCATTTGTTATTTTTCCTTTTCGTGCTAGCTTTGCTAGTAGAACTTGTCCACTGATGAAGCACCGCCGTTGCCCTGCGGCAGCGTTGCTCTGGACGATCTGAGCATCCGGAAGATGGCCCGCTGATGCAGATGCAGCGCTAGGCGATAGGTGTCGCCAATGATCTCCGGCACGAAGCCCGCCGCCCACCACTGGAGCTGGTGCACCAGGTTGGGCACGCACAGCGGACCGTGCCCGATCCAGCGCACCGCCGCCCGGGCGCACGCGTCTGGGCCCACCAAGAACACCGGGAACAGAGTGTTCTTCGCCGCGCTGGAGAGCATGTTCGTCTCCACGTACAACGGGACCTGCAGGTTTAAGTACTTGAGCTTGAAATGTTTCCTGATGAAATTTGTGTACATAAAATCTGTCAATATATGATCCATGAGGATTGGGTGGTTGATCATCACCTGACATTGAACATCGATTCCTTTACTTTTGTACTCCACATAAAGGTTTTTCGAGAACACAGCAACATACCTGCCAAAAATTAGAAACCACAAACAGCACGAAAAAAAAAAACAAAATCACTCACGTGTTGAGCGTTGGCGTCTGTATATACTTGTGTAATTCGACAAAATATCAAACTGTTAACAGTACTGTTTGGTAGCGGCGTAGACGGAGTAGAGTGGGAACGATGGCACGGCCAACGCCGACCCGGACCCGATGTTGACGACGGCGCCCCTCCGGCGCTCCAGCATCCCGGGCAGCACGGCGGCGGTGACCTCTGTGAGCGCCTGGAGGTTCACCCTCACCATCCTCATGAGCGCCTCCACATCCACCTCGTGCAGGTACAGCGCGCCGGGCTTGTTCACGCCGGCGTTGTTCACCAGCACGCCGACGTCCAGCCCCTCGATGGCGTCCCGGAGACGGCGCATCGCGTCGTCCCCTGCGGCGCCGTCGACACCAGGGAGAGGTCGAACACCACGGTCCGGGTCTGCACGCCGTGGCACCTCGCGATCCTGGCCGACACGTCCTGCAGCTTGCCGGGGTCACGGCCGACGAGGACGAGGTTGAGACCCGCGCGCGCCAGCTCCATGGCCATGGACCAGCCCAGGCCGGAGGTCGGGCCGGTGATGACCGCCCATGAGCCGTAGTGACGGCGGAGGTCCTTTATCCTTCTCAGGCAGAGTGCGAGGTGGCGGAGGAGGCGGAAGCAGTGGCCGGCGATGTACAGGGCGCCGATGGTGGCGAAGAACAACCACATCCACGTAGGCATCTATTCTAGCCGTAAGCCGTGCTTTCTTTGTTGCTAGTATTACTCAGAGCGTCCGATGCTCCACCGCGTTTACTCTGAACAAGTGTTTGGACGGAATGGGATTCTCTTATAACAATCGTCGTCACAAGCTTTGAATCATGTTGGATTCAAATTGTCTAATCAGTACAGGTTGATCGGATGGGGGTTTTAGGGAGGATCATAAGGTCTATACTTTATAGTTGGAGGGAGCCTAGGGTGCGTGACAAACTGACATTGATGTTATTCTTAGATTTTTCCAAAATAAATAAACTCTCCTTTTCGATAGCTTCCTTCTAGATTTAGAGCAAGTGCAAGTAACTTCCTTTTGTTGCTACCATGTGAAAGACGTGCCAAATCTCCATAAAAGATGAACTTAGTAACGGAATTGTGCTATACCAAGTGAAAGATGTTCCGGCACCCTACACTTGGAAGATTAATTAGACTGGCAGAGTATGCCTTACAGTCATGGAAACATATGCTCCGAAAAGATGTTGTCCTTGTCATCACATCTCGTGTCTGTTGTGTGCGCAAAACTGCTGGTCTGTAGTCACTATCACAATGTTACTAATATATAAAAAAATTCACACCGCCGTAATAGACAATTTGAGATGCTTTTAATAAGTTTTTTTTTTTTTATGTTGCAAACGTCGTTTTTAGATGTTGCAACATGGTTCCCTAGATGTTGTAATAGGCGTTTTGAGATGTTCCGGCAATCGATTTTCCTTTTCCACGTAGGACGGTACATGCCTCGCTATTTTTACCCCAACCCCGGTGTGGCGTCCCACCCGAATTCGCCGACCCTGGCGTGACATCCTTTTCCTCCTTTCCTACACCGACACACACACAGGCATGAGCGGGTCCCGGGGCGGGGGGGAGGGGGGAATAATGGGAGGCGGAGGCGGGGGGTGCTGGTCCCATGAGGTTGGGTGGGACAAGGGCAAGGACAGGGTTCGGGGGCAAGGTAGGCGGGGGTGCGGAGGAAGGGCGGGACGGGCACGGGAAGGAGGAGGGGTGGGCTGGGCCTAGAGTACGGGGGCATCCAATGAAGTTTTTTTTTTTTTTTCCATTGGAGGTGTGACACGAAAAGGCAAGCAACGTTACGCGTACCTCCCGACCTTCAGTTTCGCCTCACAATTCCATGAAACTGATGGCGGCTGAGCTGAGCTGAGCTGATGTAAGTAAACTAAGGAAGGTTTATGGGGCAAAATTTGCAAAACGCCCTCTCTGTAACCTACTATTTGTGCAACCATGCCTCTTTCCTCCCAATCTTCTTATCCCCCGTTCGTACCCTCCTATTGCTAGGGTTTCCCTACAAACTCCCCCCCCCACAGGCGATTCCGCCTCCTCTTCATCTTGTTCGGGCGCGGCTACTCTCAACATCGATCGGATGGCTCATCAAGGAGCGGAGCAAGGGGCGAGTCGCCCACCGGCCAGCGCCGCCGCCACCGACGATCCCGTCCGTCGCCATCCGCTGGTACGCTCCCTCGCCTCGCCTCCACATTGTTGCGTTTCGTTGGCGCGTGCATCCCCTTACCTCTCTAACCTCGCCTCCGCACCGCAGCGTCCTGCGCTTCGCTCCTCCCTTACCGGCGGCGGCGTGGGCTGCGCCATGGAGAACGGCCTCCCCGATGACCCCCCTCGGGTTCATCTACGGCGACGGCGAGGCCCACCGTGGCGACAACTATGGGCACTTCATCAACATGCTGGGGAAATCTGTGCCTCTCATCGACCCTGCGTTCACCTTCCTGACGAAGCTGCCTGAGATTCAGAAGATCGTCCTCTTGGGTTCGTGCAACGGGCTAGTCCTCTTCGGGCACAGACAGGTTTCAGACGTACATGATGATGCGCTGGGCTACATTGTGTGCAATCCCGCTACCGAGCAATGGGTGGTCGTGCCCAGCTCTGGCCGGTCTCCTAAGCTGCGTGGAGATTACTATGTAGAAGAAGTGCACGCCCATTTGATTTTCGACCCAGCTGCCTCCCCACACTTTCAGTTGGTCCAGCTGTGGCAGACAATGTACCAGAACCCGGCTGGGATTCACACCTACTCGTCTGAAACTGGGGTATGGAAGGAAAATAACAGTCGCGACTGGAAACAGTGGGGCTCGGATGGAATCCTAAGCACCTTTGTGGGATGCCCCTTCAATGGCAGGCTGCACGTGAAAGTCGATGAGAGTTGTGAACGCCGGAGCATTATAGTTGCGGTTGATGGGGAAGGGAAGACATCTAGGATCATCCGATGGCCAGAGGAGCGTGGATTTCCTGAATTTGTTTTCCAGTCTCAGGGGCACCTGTATTGCGTGAGTGAAGATATAGATGACTTTGACATGGTAACTGAACTGTCTATTTGGGCTCTTGAGGACTACTCTACAGAAGAATGGGTTTTAAAGCACAAAGTGAGCATTATGAAGCTGTTTGGAAAAATGAATTGCCGATTTGACTACTATGAAGTGGTCACCATTCATCCTGACCGCAATTTGGCCTTCTTTCTTGAGAATGGGGACTTTAAACTTGACAGTGAGGAAGTGGACTATAAACTGAAATCATGTGACATGGATAGTGAGGAAGTGTGTGATATCTGCACTCTTGGACGTGGCTATGGGCTCACTCCTTATGTTCCCAACTTCTCCGAGCTGTCGGTGCTTCAAAATAAGCACTGAAATTGTTCCTTTTGATGTACTCATTAGGGCCTTCTACGCCATATAATTAGGTCTTCGAAGGATGGAGTTGTTAGCCATGTGGGTAGACCTGTAAGAATTAGGTGATAATAAGTGATTTTTTTTTTGAGACCACGCCTAAGCGCATTTTTCAATAAGTGATATTTTGCTGGTGCTTCTATTGGCTATGCTTGTGATCATCCAATTGATACTGCATATCCAGTTGAGATATCACTACGTAACCTATCTTTACAGCTACTTTCTATCTTGATGAATGCAGTTCCCCAACTTTGATGATTTGCTTTCATGTTATATGCATTAAATTCTACCTTGTATGTTTCCATAATTATCTGTAACTATATTGTACCATGGGCTCCTTTTTGTAGGCCCCAGTATATGCTTCTTGATGTTGCAGGCAAGATGGTATTGTAAATTTCGGAGTTTAAAAGCTCTTCTGCATTAAGATACATACATCTAGTTCAGGACCAAATATTGTCATGTACGCTGCATATTGTAACAGGAGACTTTGAGCAGAGCAGATGCTTGTAGATGCTGATTAGTAGTGTCTATGCTAGATGTGCTATGAAAATGAGTAGTGCCACATATTGATATATAACTATGGAAAAGCCAACAGTATCTGTTAATGGTTGAGATGGTACTTTTCAAAACTACTTAGTTTAGAGCTGTATAAGTCAGTTATGTGTACAGTATGGTACTTGAGAACTTCCTAGGCGAGATTTAACTGAAACTCAGATGCCAAAAGCCATAATTAATAGCTGCAAGTTTTAGATCATGCATGTTCAACTTGAGAGGAAGTTGCGCTACATCAGAGGCTAGGTGATGAGGTGGTATTGCGGTAAAAGTGTGGAAAGTTCAGGACCATTAGAGAAAAGGGCTACAACATTTTCATATGACATTGAATGACAAAGCTTGTGTCAAGTCCATCACATGTAAAAACTATTGATGCTATTCTTGCAGGTAATTGAAAAGCTCTTTTTAGAAATTAAACCTTTTTGGCTCCTGAATATTTGGAGTTAATATTTTATCCTACTCACTTACCTTAGGTTATTTCTTTACCATCTTTTTTTGGAAAATAAACTCTATTAATAATCAACGAGTATCATTACAGACCAAAGACGTAATGAAAACAGGAAAAGAACTAAAAAAGACCTGACTACTATCTGACCTAATAGCAAAATGAGCAAGTTCATGAGCAAGTTTGGTGATGATTTCTGAGATATCATGTGAAATAGAGCCAACATATTCTTAACAAAATCTATGGTGACACCAGTTACTTACAGATGCAGCTTGTAGACTAGGAAATTGGATTGTACATTGCCTATAGACCTGCAGCAGCACATTTGGCCAGTTTGGTGAGGTCGGTATGGGTACAAAGATAGTTCTATGTTGATGCGTGTGATTTGGTGGAGAGTGAAGGTGTTTAGTTGGGATCCCTGTCTACAGTCTTTTCAACACACTGTATTATATCATCTATACACTGTAATTAAATGATTAAGTGATGTCCTAAATATAAGTTTTTTTCCTCATTAAGACAATCGATGTTGTAATTTAATGTACTATATCTTGTTTTCCCTGACTGCATAATTATGAAGCTTGCTTGTCTACTTTTGTAACTTGAGTCAAACTAGTCGGATGAACATTTCAGTGATGATTTTGGTTATACAAGGAAAAACAAAAAGGCAAGAGATCCATGCCTGCAAGATGTCTAGTCAGTGTGTACACATAGGGCAAGTGTGCTGATAGAAAATGTAGAATGTTGGTTCTATGTCCGCCGTGAGAAATTATGTTATTTGACCCGTTATTCGCGCCTCCACAAATATGACCCGCACTGCGACGCCTTATCAAATATGACCCATCTCATGCCAATTGTTATAAAATCTGGTCTTTTTAGGGATTTTGGGGATTTCTGAAATTTCAGCCATCTGTTTGCACTGTTTGGACACGGGAAATGACAGCAATACCCTCCCTCATTCCAGAGGCCCCGACACCTCGTATCCCTTCTCGTTCCCATCTAGAACGCCTCCTGGCCCCTCCTATCCCTTCGGTTCCCTTCCAGGTGATCATACATTAATATTTTGCAAATATTTTGCATAACAACATCAATATTTCACATGTAACAGCCCATACAAATTCAGCATAAATTTAATAAGAGTGCAAGTTCACATGGATTTAATAAATACGTTCACATCAACAACTTAGACATCTAGCCAATCTGATAAAAGTACAGGTTCACACAGCCTGCAACATCTGCCATGCAAAAGAAACATTCATCCAGCCATTTTAGGACTACAAGTTCACATACACAAAAGGTGGCTGGGAATCTAAAACGAGGTACACAACATTCTCATGACATCGAAGGATTTTTATTCAACCATCCATGTTCCTTGGAATGGGCACCTTCCTTGGAGTGAGTTTTTTCTTGACACAACCTATCTTATCCTTGGGCTCTTCCTTGTAGGGGTCATTGCATTACTTGGCCCTTCTCCACTTTGACTGCACATAGATGAAATGGTTCAAGACATGAGATGAGATGCACACGCCAGCGTCACAGATAGGGAATGATTTTTACCTTATTGTTAGTTGCATTTGGCCGGGGCTTGAAATGAGATGAGATGCATTTGTCTCTCAAGTTCCCCATTGTTAGTTGCAATTGGCTAAAAAATGAGAAAAGGTTAGGTGCAATAGATGAGAGAGGTTAATTGAAATTGATTTTAGGTTTTAAATTGTATCACCTCCTTGTAACAGTCCGTGACTAGTGCCTTCCGCCTCTACAACCTTACTCTTGGATGGACTAGGAGTTGCATCACCCTTGCTTGTACCAGAGGCCTCCCTGCCTTCCCGAGCCTCATACACTACATCCTCATCCATCACAGGGCGTGCAAAGTACCAATCATATTCTTCTCGTAAGAGGAGTTACCAAAGAAACTCTCCCAATCAATTTCATGAGAATCTCCTTGTTCAGTAGGGTTTATCCACCACATCAACAAATTGAGAATCCACAAGCCATTCATCAAATTCACGTAGTGGATCAACACGCAACCCATGTTCCCCATCCGGATCGGGATCGATTCTACCAAAGTACCAACAAAAATAAAAGAGACACAACTTCAGTTGTGCCCCCAAATCAACAGGAACCTAAACATGCAAAACAAAGGGAGGAGATTGGGGCTTACCCCCCCGCAGTAGCCATGGAGCAGTGGAATAAAAGTCCCGGGCCGGGCGCCAGACCCGCCGCACGGGCGTCGCCGCGCCTACTCATTGCCGCCGCGGCCTTGCAAACCCTAGCGGCAAGAAAACGGAGGGGGGAAGAGAAGATGAGGCCCCGGGAGCCGCAGGCGAGGGGAAGGAGAGGGGAGGAGGCGCGTCTTGCGGCGCATTCGGGCGGCGCCGGGCGTTTGGGCGGACCGACCGGGCGGCGATGGCGCCCTTCGGGAGGCCGTCAGCGTCTCGCGAGGAAGGAGAAGCGCCGCCTCGCCAAACCGAGCGCTTCGGCCTCGTCAAACCGAGGGCCAGCGAAAGGAAGGGACGAGGAAAGGGCAGACATGTCTTTTCCCATGTCCAAAATAGTGTAAAACAATTTCTCGAATTTCAGAAATCCCCAAAATCCCGAAAGACCAGATTTTATAACAATTGGCATGACATGGGTCATATTTGATAAGGCATGTGAATTGCGGGTCATATTTGTGAAGGCGTGCGAAGGCAGATAAGCTGAACGCAAGTAAACAAAGGACGGCAATGTGCAGCTACTTTGCGGTTGAACCGAACCCAAATAAACAACGGAACGGCCAACTACTTAACTACTTGTAGTAGTGACCAACCCGTGGCTCAGAGTTTAAAGATTTATTTTGTATAATTTCCTTTGAAACTAGGACAAAAAGATTTTAGCCTATAGAACTCCCTCTGCCCCAGAAAAAAAAAGTTGTAATTCTCCTTTTCGATAGCTTTAACAGTTTAAATTAAAAATATTAATATTCATGATACAAAATAAGAGCCTAGATTAATTATATAATATAATTTCATAATAAATTGCTACTATTTACCATAAACTTGATTAGACTAGTTACATTATGGATGGAGAACAAGACAGGAGGACCCGGCCCCTAAGCGCTTTCCGCTGCTAGTCAGTAGCCACATGCCCACATGGCATGGTTTGGAAGTTCTCTGAGTCTGTAGAAGATGTGCAATTGAGATGAAACCTGACATGGGCTGTGGGCTGAGCTTAGTTTTGTTGACACTCAAAATAGTCCCATGCTATTTTTAGAAGGGGCAACATGTCAAGGTCCATGGATGATCGTCATCTCATGCAGTGAATTGAGTTAAGCGAATGACGATAATTTTATGAGAGGAACACGTGCCAAGAATATCCTAATTATGGCTAAAGAATGGATGAGGCATGAATATCATTAATATGACTAAAGAATGCATGGCAAGGCACAAGACTTAAAAATCTGGTGGAGGAGGCCAAACAGGGCGCCTGAGAGTCGACCGGACGGCATGCGTCCGGTCATGCATCTGTCGCGGCGTCCGGTCGCTCATACGCTTGCATGTGATTTCGAGCTCTTCGAAATTGACCGGGCGCTAGTGACCGGAGCGTCGACCGACTCGACTCCAGCGTCCGGTCGGCATGCAACAGACCGTGTCCGTACAATCTCGAACCGATTTCTTTCCTAATCGTGTTTGGGTTGGTTTTTGGTGTTTGGAAACGTCCAAGGATGATTTCCTAAAAGGATAAGACCACCATCCTCTATATAATAAAAAGGTTCATGGCGATTTGATCCCATCTACATCCGATGCGACAATCAATCTATCCCCCGTCCCGTTTGTAGGTCATCTTCTTCCTTCAACCCCTCTACCCTGGCTTTGTTCGGTGGCGAACTCCGTGTTCTTCATCGGCGTCCTAGGCGGCCTTGCTGGTCCTAGGGCACCCCTCGCATCGTCCTCCCGACGGGTCTTCCCGAGGTATCGTTCGGGGTCTTTTTCAAATCACCGAAGCTCTACGCCGCCCCTACCGAACCCTAGATCGGTTAGGGCGCCACGCCGCGGTGCTTTCGCTGCTCCAAGGTTGATCACAACCTTCGTGGGCGCCCAAGGCCCCTCCCGTGTGTTGGTGTGGAACCCCGGTTCGTATCAACACACTTTTTTAACGACTTCTATTTGGGGAATTCGAGGGCGTCAATTGCGTTTTGAAGACCCCAACATCATGCCTGCCAACAACAAGAGCGGTGGTGCGACAATTAGCGAGATACATGATGACAATGTCATCCATCCCGCTTCCGTTGATGAGCTTCCCGGAATTGAAGGCCAAGATGCAACAAATGGTGGAAGCTACTCAACGTCGTTCTGGAGAGTTGTGCTTGTGGGTCATGGCGACAAGGTGGAGCTGTACAGGCCTGTCACCGTCAGTCTTCCCAGCGCTTCATCCACTCTAGAGGTTGAGGTAACAGATACTGGTCCTAAATTTGATGATTCTTATCCTCAACACGCTGATTATGCTGCTATGCTTGAGGGCCATAAGAAAGAAGTAGATTCAACTATGACTAATGCTATCGCTATGCTTATGGCTAGATTTGATAAACTAGAGGGCAAAACACTTAGAATAGAGGAAATTGATGATGATCAATATGAGTATGGCATGCCTCCTAATTATTATGAAAACCAAGCATGGTATACCGCTTATAGCAAAGGGAAATATCGGTCCATTCGGTTCCTACGAAACCGATAAAGCCGGTTCTTCCACCACTAAGGAAGCAGTTAATAATAAGCAAATTGTCATGTTTGCCGATGTACAAGACCGTAATCGGCAAACTATTAATAGGACAACAAACGCTAGGAATTCGAGGGGCAACACTGTGTTACCCAACCCACCGAAATCACCTAGCCAGATTCTTGCTTTTGGCAATGAAACTTCAGTTCCAAATCCTCCTCCTGCCGACAATAATTTTTTCCGTCCTATGCCACTGACGGAGGGAATACTTATCATGAGACAACAACAACGCTGCTGCAATACTGCTGCAAATGTGGTTTATTATCATCACTAGGACGCAGTTTACAGAGGACAGTAGTGGCCAGTGGCCACGCACATTTCTAACTCTTCTCACGAGGACTCGTCCCGATGGTCGGGGTGCACGGCGCAGCCCTTGCCGCCCTGAGCCGCTGGAAGAGCGCCCGCTGCCGGAGGTGCTCGCGGAGGCGGAGCCAGTCGTGAATGCAGTCCGGCACGACGGCAGCAAGGCACCGCTGGACCCGGTGCCCGGCGTTGGGCACGCAGAGCGCGCCGTGGCCGATCCAGCGTACGGCCGCGTGCGCGTACGCGTCGGACGTCGGCACAAATGGCGAGAAGCGCTTCGCCTTGGCAACGCTCGACGCCATCTTGGTGTCCACGAACAGCGGGGCCTGCAGGGTCCATCACCAGTATTGTTTCGCCAGATTAATAAATTAATTAATAATAACTTATTATAGAGTTGTTATCCTAATTTAAATCATCTTATTTTGACTAATAAATCTATTAAAAATATAATTATATCATCAAATTAATGCCATTGTATACCCCAAATATATAACCATTTATATTTGATTGGTTCAAAGATATTTATACTCTTCTGTACAAAGTTGATTAACTTTACATATCTTGATTTCAGATAATCCTGAAACTTGATTAATAACAAAGATGCTCCAAGTAGTATGCCTTTTTTTTTTTTTTTTTTGTAAAAAAAGCAGTATGCCTTCTTGTTGGTTGAGCCTAAGTCCCACAACCACTCACATGTCTGATATCCTCCGTTCCAAAAATGCAGTCCATTGCAGTTTTGTTATAAAAAATATCAAATTTTAACCGTTTATGAAAAAGAAATATAGTCATCTATGTTATCAGTTTAGTTTCGCTAAATTTTATTAGTGTTTATTTTTTTATTATAGATGTCGGAATAACTATAAAATTGATCGATCAGAGAAGTTTGACTCAGAAGAAAACTAAAACCGCCTATAATTTAAGCATGATTTGACAATAAAAGTTTAAACATTAGAAAGTAATTATTGTCACTGTCCACAAAAAGATTGTAATTCTAGTACAGTATCGAAGTTAAGCTATCAAAAGTTTAAATAGCCATATATAAAAAGTATAAATAGTTATTATGCTAAAAATACATATCATTAGACCTGTCGTGAGATATATTATGATTGGAAATGATTTTATACTTTCAGGGGAGTAGTCATTCCACTCTGTACAACTCTAGATTTAGGGTGTATATGACCGGACAAACTATATATATGTAGACCAAGATTTGATCATACTAGTCCATCTAAGGTGTACGAAGACGTAAGTGTATGTGGTTATACTTATTTTATATACTACAATAGTAGCATTTTAGTAATATATTTATGGGGACTTTTGAAAAATTTTCACGTAGTAAAATCTAGAGTATCTAAATCTAAATATTAGTATATAAGCATACTCAAACTGGTAAATATATTATGAACACATACACAATGTGTATTGAAGATGGGAGTAACTACTCCCAAAGTACAGAAAATGCACCCATATTATGATAATATATTTATGTGTATATTTTAATAATATACTTATTTGACTTCATAAATATTAATATTTGGCTAAGGTTTTGACACTTTTAACCAAGAATACAGAGTGAAGGTAATACAGTATACAAAACTAATATAGCTAGTTTATATAATGGGAACATATCCTGTGCAAACTAGATTTCGTGAAAAAACTCATGCAAACCATGGCAAATAGGTCATATAAATTCATCAAAAAAATCACACATATAGATGATATGATGATGCACAACCTTGTAAAATATTATGGCCAAACGCGATTTTCGATTGTGAGATATAAAAATAACAAATTTCTAACAAATCATCTAGACAAAATTTTTGGCTTGAAACTTGTTATTTTTATATCTCACAAACGAAAGTCAATTTGAACAAGATATTTTGTAAGATTGTGTATCATCGTATCATCTACCCGCAATGATTTTTTAGTGAATTTAGAAAAAAAAAATTTTGTCATGGTTTGCACAGGTTTTCATGAAGGGTTGGTTTGCATATGATACGTTGTTTTATACTCCCTCCGCTCCAAATTGTAGTTCACTTTGACTTTTCTAGATTCATTTGATTTACTAGGTATCTAGACATAGTGTATAAACTATATGCATAAAGAAAATCAATGTATCTAGAAAAGCCAAAGTAAACTACAATTTGGAACGGAGGTAGTATAATATTGTATATGATCAGACAATTGTTAATAATATAATAGGCAATAATATCTTAATCTTAAAATATGTGCAGGCCTAAATTAGGGTGGAAGGGGCAATATCTCTAGGAAATATGATAGATCATGGGGTACCAATGACCACAAGGGCACTTCAAGGTAGAGCACTGCTCGCCAATATGTGGAACATAGTATACTTTCTCCGTCGCATACTAAATGATGTTTTAAAACTCTCATGGGAACCAACACTCAAGCTTAAAGGCCAAAGTATGTAGAGATATGTATGACTCCTACCCTCCTTTTTAAGTAATTAAAAAAAAGTCTTTTACTGTGGGGTGGGGACCTCCCCAATCTTTTGCGTAAAAAAAAAAAAAAAGAGATGCCATGAGAAAAGAGAAAGGCGTTTTGAGAAAAAATAAAGTCGCATTAAAAATGAGAACATCGAGTTTTTTTGACAAAATTTGAATGATATAAATTAATTCTTTTGGAGGGGCAGTTAAGTACAATCAATGGCTCTACAATCTTTCTTTTTTTCTGTGGGACACAAAAATGTTATTTTGTCCGCAGCACATTAGTGAACTCATCAATAATGCAACTGGCGCACAGAAATCCTTGCACTTCAGGATAAACAGCGGCGAGCTGGTGAGCAGTAAAAGCTACTCCCTCCGTCCCCAAAAATAAATGACGTTTTTTCCCTTTAAAGTAAAACATCTACCGCAATTATATATTAAAAATAGGATTAATATTTATATTACATAATTAGTATCATTGGAAAGATCTTTTGATCTAGTTTTTTAACAAATTTATTTAGAGATTTAAATCTTCTACGTATTTTCTATAAATCGAAAGTCAAACTTCAGAAGACGAAAAACTCAAAACGTCGTTTATTTTGGGACGGAGGGAGTAGCAATTAAAACACATGCGTACTCCAAAAGCAAGCCGTTGGTCGTTGGAAGATACGGACTACTGCGGCGGCTTGGACCTGCAAGCTGCTGCCAGCAGCTGTATTTAAGGTTGTCCACATGTATATGAGATCTTTAAAATAACTTTTTTTACTTTCATATAACATTATAAAAATAATATGTCTATTCTAAATTATAATTCAGATTTAACTTTTTTTTAGTTTATTTATTTTCCTTTGTATCTAGACATATCAAAGCGACTTGTAGTTCAGAAGAGATAATGTTTTAATCTTAAAATAAATACTGAAAGACAATGGCTACGCTACTGCTATTTGTGTTAAATATTCTCGACCTCGATGCCAAATTGTAGATTATTTTGGCTTTTTTATTATGCACCTAGATTTACGATATACCTATAATAAAAGCCAGTATGTCTAGAATATCAAAATATTTTATCATTTGGAATGTAAATTGGAACAAAGGAAGTATATATGAATGAATATATAATGGTAACTATTCTAAGTTACTTACCTGACACTGGATATCAATCCCTTTGCTTCTGTACTCATTGTAGAGGCTCATCGAGAATTGAGAAACATACCTGCTTGAAATTTTTACTCCAAAGATTAGACACTTGTAGTAAATCTTATCATGAATACTTTGCATGTTTTATGTAGTAAATCTTATCATGAATACTTTGCATGTTTTATAATACTGACACATCTCTATTTTCCAGTATCTAATAAGTTTATTTATGATTCCAAACGTTTTCTTTTTACAAAGGTGTAAACGTAACTTTTGTATTTTCAAACTGAATATTTAAAGATTAGTGATAGTGAATGAAAGTTCTTTCCTCCGTTCAAATTGTAGTTATTCTTTTCTAGATACATTGATTTTCTTTGCACCTATGTCTAGATACATAGTAAATCAAATTAATCTAGAAAAGCCAAAGTAAACTACATTTTTAGAACGGAGGGAAGTATAATTTAGTAAAATACTGCTAAATGATCAAGTATTTGAGACTAGATTTTGTTAAGTGAGCATGAAAAAAAACTCGTAGAGACTACGTACAGCCGAACCGAAAAACATTTGTTCAATTCTCAAAAAACTTCGTTGCTTGTAAATTGTAATAGAAAAAATGAGTAGATTTTGGGGAGGGAGAAGAACATGAATCGCAATATAATAGGTACGAGTAATAAATAGAATTCATAAAAACAACAGATGCCAGTTAAAAATTATTACCGTTTGGTGGCGGCATAGATCGTGTAGAGTGGGAAGGAGGGGATGGCCTCCGTTGACCCGGATCCGATGTTCACGATGGCGCCCCTCCGGCGAGCCACCATGCCAGGCAGCACCGCCGCCGTTACCTCGGTCAGCGCCCACAGGTTCACCCGTATCATCTTCACCCACGCGTCCACGTCGAACTCATGCAGGTACACGGGTGCACGGCTTCGCGACGCCGGCGTTGTTGACGAGGACCCCCACGTCAAGCCCGTCCACGGCCTCGCGCAGCCGCCGCATCGCCTCATCACCTGCCAATTGTTTCGTTTATTATTTAGCACACCATCAGAACAGAGAGAGATGCCCAGTTGTTTTGTTACAACAGATTCGCTGATGGATCATGCGCATCGCGTTTGTTTCATTTCACCTTGAGCCGTGGAGACGACGGAGAGGTCGAACACCACCGTCCTGGTCTGCACGGCGGCGTGAGTCTTGGTGATGGCGTCCGAGACGTCCCGGAGCTTGTCAGGTCGCGGCCGACGAGGACGACGTAGGCCTCGGCGCGCGAGCTCGAAGGCCATGGATCTGCCGATGCCAGACGTCGGGCCCGTGACCACGGCCCACGCGCCGTAGCGGCGGCGAAGGTCCGTCGACCGGCGGAGCAAGTTGGGGAGGCCGATGTAGGCCAGCAGGCGAAACGCGACGACGCCGAGGTAGAGGGCGCCGAGGACCGCCAACAAGTGGAACCATGGAACTCGCTGCTGGATTTCACTAGGGTCTACATCCATCTCTCTGAGACTCTCTCTCTCCCCTATTGCGCCTGCTGCTCTCCCTGCTCGGCTGCTCCTCACTCTTGTTTCGCGTTGCGCGGGTGTATCGGAGTTATTAAAAGTCCCTCTGGTTTCCTCGCACCGCAGCAATCGAAGCATCGGTGGAGTTTTATTTGCTCGACACCTGTCCCGGTCTTTTTACCCTTTGCAGCCACCCGCGAGGCCGCAGCTAACCCACAGCCCCGTCTCCCCACAACCCTAGCCCGACGTCTCTTC
This sequence comes from Hyparrhenia diplandra, assembly GCA_015847255.1. Taxonomy (NCBI): domain Eukaryota; kingdom Viridiplantae; phylum Streptophyta; class Magnoliopsida; order Poales; family Poaceae; genus Hyparrhenia; species Hyparrhenia diplandra. The sequence continues at coordinate 205,442 of JADLZK010009641.1, read as the reverse complement.
CCCTCTCCTTTCCCTCCCTCCCCCGCCGCTGCCGTCGCCTCTGCACCTCCACCCTCCCTCCCTGTGCAGCCTTCTCATAGCCATCGCTCAGGCATGGGTTCTGTGGCACCGCGACACGGGACGCACTAGATCCTGAAGCGCTTAATCGGGGCAGACCTCGCCGGCCCCTCCCTACCCTCTTCTCCGCGCGCCGCCTCCAAGCCGGCATGAGTGCCGTATTTGCTTGGAAGGCATTCACGGTGAGGTGTGGCACCGCATCTGCCCTTTTCGGTCAATTCGTGAAGGAGAGGTCTCCGCCTTCCTCAGCTCGCGCCCATGGACTAGGTTCCCTCATGCAAGGTTGGTTCTGCTGGTGAGGTTGTTGTATCCAGTTCAATGTTCAGCACGGTATATACACACGATCACCCCTTACCTTGTAGATGGCTTTGGATCCAGTGGATTCATTGTTGAATTGATTGTATGTGAAATCCAGTGGATTCATTAATGAATTGGTTCTGTATGTCGAAGGACAGTCATCTGGTTCTTCCTGGAGTAATATTCAGGACTGATGTTTATGCGAACCAATTGCCCCTTTTTAATTATAGAGGTCGTGGATTGGACCTAATAAGCTTTAGTTAACACTTAGAGTTGATGTCCTCTGTATATTCCACTGTGCCCAACGTTTGGTCTTTCAGATTTGAGTATCAATAATCAACTAGAACTGCCATATTTTTTAATCTATTCATTTGCAACTTGTGTTCCAAATCCTGATACATTTAACTATTGTTACTGTCTAACAATAGATTGCTTATAAGAATTATGACTGTATGAGTGACCTCACCTTCATATATTCAGCAATGAGCAGGAAATGGTCACCTTTTTTTTTTATTGATGTGTGACATCTTATGTTTAGGAGATCTAAAAAATGATGGAAATTGATTTGAGTCAGCACTTTTAATCTGTGGCACGCTTATGGATTAGTAAAATATGCTACCATGGTTCTTATGGAACTACCAAAATCATGTGTGTTTTCAGGAAAGAAAGCTTATCGCCAGAAGGTAATGAAGATGGACTGCTGACAGCTTCTCATTCAGGAGCTTGGTAAGATGGACTGTCGCGATTTCAATCTTATGTTTGGCTTCATAGAGGGTTATATGCGAAGAAGAGGTAGCCTTACATCTAGAATTTGTAGCGCATGTGTCTGTAGGGGCTGTCATAGATAGTTAGAGAGAGCTTATCTGTACCCACTATTTTCAGTAAGAGCCTCTTTTTCTATAAGAGCTTATCTGTACCCACTATTTTACTTATGTGTCAGTGCTTTGTAATTTTGTTTATCTGTACCCACTATTTTACTATGAGTTGCTAATTTTGTCTCTCACTACAGCAGAAGTATAACAATGCCATATTGTTTGTGCAAAAAGGTAAATATCTCTTTCCAATGTTTTATCTCCTGAATCTTACCGTTCTCAATAGGCTGAATCTCAATTCACCTTTTTAAATAGGGGCCAAAATACCTGGAAGCTCTCATGATGAAACAGCCACAGTATGATGATTGGTAATGGTCTTCTCAGTTTGCTTTGGTACTTCTCAAATGCATATTTAGATAGCATATGCCATATTCTTATGTAAATTTATTTATTTATTTATTTGGAATTTATGTTTTGTCATTCCATTGGTCAATAAATCATTATGTCAATATTTTTTAATACTTCTATTCTCTTTCTTGTTCACCAGCATCTCAGAAGTCTGAACCATTCTAAAATTACAATTATAATGAATTGACTAATTTCTTTATACCAACGACTGTATATCAGTGTTATAAGATTTAGTGACTGTTACCATGTTTTTGGCCCGTTGCTTGTGTATTTCTAATTTTATGATTAGTGGTTACATGCTCACTACAATTATACGCTGGATCCTTATCATTCATTATGTTAGCAAATTATGTAGGCAAAATTAGCTACCCAGCCTATAACTCTGTACAACATGTATACCATTTCAGTGGCCTTGTCACCAGTGATTTCGGACTAGATTGCAGAAAAGCCAATTTTCTAGACAGCTAATAAGATGTTTCTTTTCAAGTTTGGATAAGATTAATTTTTGTTTAGTGGTCTTGCTCTTGAGTTGTGAAGCAGGTACACGAATATGCGGTAAAGACCCTCTGTCGGGTGTCAAACGACTCCTCTGCCCAGCCGCTGTTGCAGGATTTAGAGTATAAATTGATTTTAACTGCATGTCAATCAGAGATCTTATGAGTCTTTCTGTTCTGTACCAAGTTCCGGACAAACTCTTTTGAAGTTCATTATGGTTGCATATATACTTCCTAATTTCAAATCTCACCCCTAAATTGATCTCTCATATTGTACAATGACCCTTTTATATATTGTGATGCCTGATGTAAGAGAGTTTTCAAAGTTGTCTGATGATATTCATACGATTTATTGTGTAAGAATCATAGTGTATTACGTGCAAAAAGATTTCTTCTTAATTTTATTTTCTATGAAATGAGAAAAAGGTTATTTTAAATTTGGCTATATAACTTACTCTCTTTTTATTAGTAAAAGAAGTCGTTTAGGAGAGTGACACGCCTCCAAAATACAGCTCGACCTTTTGTTATAATAATATTTATGGAAATATTTTATATGTATACTTTATGAAAGTATTTTTAAGACAAACCTGTTCATATAATTTTCACATTTACAAACCACAACTTAGATGTTATTGATGATTTATATTTTCAAAGTTTGACTCAAACCTTGTCCAAAATAACTTCTACCAATACGGAGGAAGTATTTAGTGTTTATTTAATTTGGCTAAATGGTCAAGATAGGGCCCAAAGGGCGCCTAATGTTCTAGTTTTCTACAAGGTGGCAAACACTGGTAGCATGAGGAGTTTCCTTGATTGAAAGGGATGCGACCGGCGAAAGTATAGTATATGAAACAGATGAAATACAAACCAGCACGCGAAAGTGAAAACAACGAATGAAATATGTAACTTACCCGAGCTCTTATTTCATCGAGGCAGAGAAATTACACCCCGAAAGGAGATCCTGTTTCCTGCTATTCCAAACCTTGAAGGTCAGATGCCCTGCATATTATACGCTGTACCTGTATAAAAAGAGGAATCAGTACGGAGGCAGTAATGTTTGGGGCACACTAGCACTGTAGTAGTTTGCCAGAATGGAAAAACAAAGTTGACCGCCCTGAATGAAAAAAAAAAAAAAGAGCAAAGGGAAATGAAAACCCAAAAATGGAGATCGAAGAAGCAGACAAGGCCACAAAAACCCTACGCCGAAGCGATGAAAAGCAAATGGCAAAAACACAGAAAAAGAATTAAGAATCTGTTAACGTGAATTAGAGTTCGCACCAAACACACTAGGGTACGCCCCAAGAGGATGCAAACAACCTACAAGCAGCGAGAACTGCAGCGTGATCGAAAAGAACGATCGAGAGACCGCTAGAGCCGATGTAGAGCTTGGTTTCGACTGTGATGACCTCCGAATGCCCTCCGGAAAGATCCGTCGGGAGGGCGCACGTGAGGGTTGCCCTAGGATCGGCAAGCCCACCTAAATGCCGACGAAGTTCGCGGAGAACGTCGCCAGACAACAGGGTAGAGGGATTGAGGAGAGAAAATTAGGGTTTGGTAGTTGTGTTTGATCGATTAGATATAGATGGGATCAGATCGGCCATTAACCTCTCATGCATTATATAGAGGGGTGGTCTTATCCTTAAGAACCGCCTTAGATACGCTTTCTAAGCACCAAAACTTCCTAAAAACCGATTAGGAAAGAGATCGGTTCGGACAAATCACGAACACTGCTTACAGTACCACGCCACGGACGCTTAAGCGCCGCTCAACGCAGATCCAGGCGACCCTCGGGCACACGCCCGCCGGACGCCGTGTCGGGCGCCGCCGCGAACGGCCCCGGCGCAATAAACCGACACGGTCGAGAAGGCCGCGTGTGGTCCCTTCCATCGGACGCTCATAGGATGAGCGTCGGACGCCGCGACGTCAGCGTCCGGCCGCTACACCGCGACGCCAGAGGCGTCCGTTGCTCTTGCATCGGCGCCCCCGGCCCGAAGCCCGACCACGCGACGTGTTGCGATGCAGAGCTGGTCGTTCCCTCTTCACCGGATTTTCTCGAGTCTTTGGCCTCATTGTTGCACTCCGAACATGTCCACGATCTCTGGAAAATTACTGTGCCTTGGCCCAAGCCAATTTTGCATCACTAAAAATCAAGTCCGACCATTTTGGTTGTCAACGTAATCCATCCGAGATCAACCGTCGTGGCGTTGATGCCGGAGAAGCCCCCGCCACCGCGTCGGCCAAGAAGCTGTGATCTTCCTCCACGGACAAGAAGAGGAAGGAAAAGGGGAAGGGGCCATCGGACCCTGCTTCGGCTATCGAGGCCCCGTTGCCAAGCCTAGGACCTTCGATGCGCGCACGTCAGCAACCAAGCCCCCTAGATCAGTGGTGTCATCGCCGCCGCCGCTGCTCACACCACAGCACCGCTGCCAGTGCGGAGGTCCATGCCTCCAAGTTTCCAACACTAGCTGCCATGGCCCGTGATATCCTAGCTGTTACTGCTTCTACTGTTCTATCGGAGTCAGCTTTCAGCATCAGTGGTCGTGTGATCAATAATCACATGACTAGACCTGTAGGCTCCACGATGGAAGCTTTATTATTCTTTTAAGATTGGTTTCAAACAGCTGGATCTTCTTATTTGGATATCATATCGATTGCCAGCTTATCTGGTACAGTCTGCTCTCCGCTGTATTTTTGGTACAGTCTGCTCTCCGCTGTTTTTTTATTTCTATTGATGCAGCTAATAATTAGTACAATCTATAATAAAATTTGTTTTTTTTCTCTATTGATCTATATTTTTACTTTGCAGAGAACAGTGTTGGCAACTGGTGAGTGGTGACTGGCTACTCAGTTCGAGTTTAGTAGCATATACATACTGTATGGATCAGTTGGAAAAATTGAACATACAAATCAGTTGTAAACTTTCAGTTGATCATATACATTAGTTAGCTACAAATAACAGCAACGACCTTGTAGTTGTGTTACAGTTAGGCTCCAAATTTTGGTGCTTGGAAAGTACATCATCCATCAATGTTGCATTGCATTAGATTGGCACATCATCATCAAGCATGCAACATATAGTTCTACTTGTAAAGATTTGCAGAGAGAATTGATGGCAATATGCAACTTTCATTTTATTCCCCAAGCATCTTTGTGCAACAGAACCACTCTTTGAAAGATGCTTTTCCAAAAAGCCTTTTGTATACAATTGAGCAAGTAGGGTAATTTAATTATGTTCAGCACCAGTTATGTCATATTTTGTACTTATTACTCTGAGTAATTTATGTATTGTGGCTTCCGGTCCAGATGTAATAATACAGTCATTTTGTACTTGATTTTCTTTTGTATGATTTGGTGATATTGATATTGTAAGTCAATGCATTAATTTGGTGTTATCCCAGTCATTTACTAAAAAAATTTTTGCGGGTCATGCTAGGCCTTGCAGGATTGACCACTGGGCCTAGTGGGTGTTTGTGGCCGGTTGCACTGCAGCCATTGGACACCTTCAAATTAATTTTGCAGGCAAGATGTTGCAGCCTGCAGGCGTCTGCAAACCAGCCCACTTGCATTCTGAGGGTGTGTTTAGTTGGTGAAATATATTGAGTTCGGCTACTGTAGCACTTTTTGTTTGTATTTGATAATTATATTGTCCTACCACGGACTAACTAGGCTCAAAAGATTCGCCTCGTACTTTTCAGTCAAACTATGCAATTAGTTTTTTATTTACCTATATTTAATGCTCTATTTATGCGTAAAAATATTTGATGTGACAGATTCTTGTAGCACTTTTTGGGTTGTCTTCTCACCATCTAAACATGGTCTGACTTACATCAAATCCAGTGGTGTAAAACTTCTTTGGCGACGCGTCCCGATAGAATGAGTCTAGACCGCAAGCGCTCATCTCTCATCTCCTGACAGGAAATATGTTTTTGATGTTGGATGGGTTGACGTGTGCCAGGTCCTGGACCAGTCTAGCTCCTTGTCCACAGTCACTCTAAAAAGGCATTAATGTGATACACTTCAAGGTTCACAGTTCCATATAAAATAATAAGGTGGGAAGAGCCCCACCGAGAAACAAGGTATATTGTCAAGACCTAGTGAACTAGGATCCAACTATGACTACTGCCTAATTTAGATACAAGATACATACATGAGCATTGTCTATCACAAGTACTACGTCAAAGGGTTGAATGCTCTAACACCCACCGTCAATCACAACTTACCTGCTAAGTTGAGATTGTTTCTAAACTTGGCGGTCAATTTTTCAGGGAGTGCCTTGGTAAACCCCTCGTCTATCTAATCTGCATAAATGTGATGTCCAGAAGTTTTGCTACAACTTGCTCTCGCACAAAGTGAAATAGCCACACAGAGAGAGAGAGAGATTCACTACTTGTTTGCTCAACGGCGAGATTGTTGGAAACTAGAATATAGTATCAACCCCTTTGGCTCTTTATTTGAAAATCACTGAAGGACGGAGAAATGCGACTACAGGAGGGGGGTGGTAAATAGGAGCCTCAAAATTTCTTTCAAAATTTGTACTTGTAGCTCTCACGTCCCTCAAAGCAAATCACACAAGCACAAGGGAAGATCACGACCTAGATAACTAGGTGGATGCTATAGGAGGTGTCCTAGAAGCACAGTGGATCAACCATAACGACCTCCAAGCAATCGATAAAGCAAACACAAGAAATTAGCACAGGCTCAGACAGTCCGGCGGCACAAAGATGATGACCAACAGAAACCCAACATCGCACTATACGCTGCTGAAAAATGAACTACGGATAGTCCAGGCTCAAGGGCGGACAGTCCGGTGTTCAAAACTAAAAAAATGCAGACTCGAAAACAGGTTTTTTGGACACGTCTTTGAAATGACACGTAGACGATCTCGCACGGGGCAAACAGTCCGCAGTTCAAAAATTTTGCACTGCGGACAATCCACACCAAGATTCCGGACAGTCGGCGGACAGTCCGTAGTTCAAAATTTGCATTGCAGACAGTCCACACCGAGATTCCGGACAGTCCGCTGAACAAAATCCTAAAACTCGAGTTTCTGGAAGAGCTGCTGGACACCAAAAAATACAAAGTCCGGACTATTCGGGCTTAGAAGCCGGACTGTCCGCACTTGATGTACTGAGTTGAGTAAGGAACTGGTCTGGCTCAACCCCGATGGCCGGACTGTCTAGGGTTTAGACCCAGACTGTCTGCACCTCGCTAGAACAACAAGAACAACCACGAACTCAAAATTGCCTCATCCCCAAATCCGACCAAAACTCGATCAAATCTCAATCTCAAGTCACTAAACTTGAGCCAGGTAATCTAGGCATGTGGGTGACCAAATTCCCCCAAAAAATTTTGGATCTCAATCGAGCAAATCGAGAGAATTTCATATCTCACCCAACACATGAAGAACACAAACTCAAAAACGCATTTCTTCCAAATCCGAGAGCACAAGTGGTTTCAATTGATTTCCATCGGTGAAAGACTTTAGTACTTGGCCTATAACGGATTGGGACAAGAAGAATCACTCCAAACCAACAAGAATCGAATGAATTGAAGATTAGAAGGGGAAGGGAGAAAATAGATGAAAATCACAGTTCAAGCACACGAATCACAGCACAAAGACACAAGCTCTTGATCCCAAAAGCCTAAAGGGCATGCACACACTAAGGGGTATCTAGACCTCTCCCACTCAGAACAACTACAGACTGGGAAACCCTAAGGATGAACTGGAAACTGGAGAGACAATTTGAGATGGAGGGCCGCCCTCTCTATTTATAGTCTTGGTCCGAATGACCATCCTACCCCTATCGATACATGGGCCAATACCGAATAGCAAGGGGCATATTGGTCCCCACCCAAGAATATTGATCCAACGCCACCGTGCCTTCTCACCAAGCCGCCGGCCGACGCGAACTCCACGATGCCACCACATGTCGCCCTTCCACATCGAACCTCTCGCCTGGTTTTGAGGCCCAAACCCATGAAACCCGTCGCCGATGGTTTTGAGACCCAAACCACCAAACTGGGCCACAAGTAGCGTGTCGGCGTAGATCGTTCCCTACGAAGCGCATACGTGCAGTATCATAGATTTGTTCTCGACAAAAAAAGAGAACCACAGACAGGGAGACAATTACCTATGTACCATTATAAAAGATGATCGTTCCCAACGTAACACTAAAAAGTTAGGCTGCACATAATTCTTGATCAACGGGGATTTTGATCAGCCTCTATGGCATGAGGGCAAGCATGTCTTTTCTCCACACCTATTAACACTGTTAGAGTGCAAAGTCGATGGAATAACATGAGAGATAAGAAAGTTTAGGCGGATGACACACAGTGTAGCCCAACTTTTCAATGATACTGTAGGAAACGACCAATCTTTATAAGTGTAAGGAATTTGGTTTGAAGGAATTCCAAAAGAATTTTGGAGGATTGAGTTTCTGAGGATTGATTCCTATGGGAGCCTTTGGTTGATGGAAAAAATAAAGGAACCACTCCTTTGGATTCGGTTCACTATGGTTGATTCCATAGGAAACTAAACATGAGCTTAGAGCTCTTGGAGATTTTCCTGCGCGAACATTGCGCTGCTTTCAACCCTGGACTTCTTCTAGAATGACACCGATAGGGTGGACAAAGCAGAGTTTCGAGGCGAGACCGTGAGGCATGGAGCGGCGGCGTCGAGGTCAACCACAACCCATCGCCTTCCCCACCCACGTGCGCGTCTTCCTCGCCGCCGTCGTGATGGGGTTCCACGGCAACAACCTCGTTGCGGGCGCGACGGGGCTCCACGGCGACCTTGCGCCTCGGGCTCGGCCGGCTCCCCGTGGCACCCCTGGCCTCCACGGTTACCCCATTTGCCGGGCCGCGGCGGGGCTCCCCCATGGCCTCCACGGCTACCCCCGCGCCCCGGGCCGCGATAGGACTCGAAGGATCGCCACCATAGCCACCTTTGACGCTGCTACAATCTTCGTAGTGAATTGGTAGCGCCGTCATCCGCCGGACGCGTCGCGGGCGGAAAGAGGTGAGGGCGGATGGGGGGAGACGCCGCCCACCGCGAGGTGGTTTCGGGAGGGCGACACATTGGGTGGAGGTGGGGGCGCAGGGCTTACAGAGATAGAGTAACTCGCCCCTGTGTATCCGAGAAGCAAAGGGTCTTTTGGTTATTTTCATGTGAATCTCTTTCGGATTAGAGGAACTTGCCACCTACAATCCTACATTTTCCCTTCTCCTATCCTTTCCCATTCCTATGCTCCAAATGAGAGAGTCTCGAGCCGAAGCCGTAAGTTCAAGCGAGCAGTGTTTGAAAAAAAAAAAAAAAAACAGCGCAAGTATATCACAGTTCGCCCGTTCGGTTCTCAACCAAAGGATTTGGGATGGCGCTGGCTAGGGTTTCACCGTCTTCATTAGCCAGCTATCCCTCCCCCTTGCTCCAATCCTTGTTCCGGCCTTTCTCCTCGGACTTTCCCCTCTGCAGTCCCCGCCGAAGAAGCTCTCTCGTTGCTGCCGCCTTCTCCCTGGTTTCACAATCTGCCCACGCTGCAAGGGAGGGCAGATCATGGAGGCGCCTGCCGAGCTCCAGGCGTCCTTGGAAGCCCACGTGCTTGTACTACACCCAAGGCAAATGTACAATGGTGAGATTGCTTCTCTCCTTGCAATGGTGGTCGCTTTTGGCCTTGTTGAAAACAGAGTGGTTCCTATCATATGTCTTGGATTCTATTAGTTTAGTGCAGATATATTCTACTGTTGACATTTAAATACCTAATGTTAGCACATAGAACTAAGATGGATAGAAGTTGATGCTGGGAGGAGATTTACTATTAGTCGGGTAATCTTAATGTGTTGAGCAGCATGTACGAATGCTGGAATTAGGTGTTGCTCTAGTTTCAATCAGAGGCGCATAGGATGCTAGCCAGGGAAATATTCCTTGTCAATTTGAGTTGCTGTTATAATGTGCTTTTTATGATATAATAGTCACTAAAAGAGTTATATGGAATGCTGAGTGATGACACTGTTAAGAGCCTTTTTTGATTTATAAGAATGGTAGGCACAACCCAACATTCAGATGAGTGAATTCTTGTATACACTGTAGGAATCATGTACCATATGGATTCACTGAGACAGAGAGAATAATTTGCTTGCTGTTTAAATGTCCACATAAGTAAAACTGTAAAAGTAAAGCTTCTGTGACGCTTCATATGAATTGTTAAGTGTTAAGGAGTCAGATAGGTTTGTTACTCTACATTCTGCGAGCCCAACTTATCGACTAACATTAGAATAAACTATGGGCAATATTGATGACCTTGGTGTCAACAAGAATGTATAATCATGTATGAGGCTCAAGTCTTAACAGCAGGCAGATGAAGACAAAGATATGAGCCATTCGAAAATTACAATGATGGAACCATCGATGGTTCACACGCTGACATGGAAAAAGGTAGAAATCACCATGGTGAGGAACAGTGAGGAACCTTACTGCTCTACCATATAAAAGAAAACACTACAGGGCTTAGCGTTTTTATAGACAAGAAGATTTTTTTTTTACCCGTGATGATGATCTTGGATATACAAGCAACTCCAGGAGGGCCCCTATTTAGGAGCAACCCAGCAGGGGCCCTATTTAGGATCCCATCCTACTTTTAACACCGACTGACCGAGAGGGCAGAAACCTAATGCAACATGACCCTGAAAGTAGGAGGCCCTCAAAATCATCCCTCAAGCCCCGAATCCTGGCTCTGGAGCACAACCTAAGCCACTGACACAGAGCCCCTCCCCGTTGCCTAGGGCCCTTGCCTTGTGGTCCTCTCTCCACTGAGCCTACTAAACGAGAACCTGAGCGAGGACAAGGCATGACACCACTGCCACTGGGCACCAGGGAGCATGCAGCAGGGGGAATAAGAGATGGGAGAAAAAAAAAAATAATAAGAGCTATGTGACTGGGGTGCATCCCAGAAAAGTAGGGGTGCAGCAGGGAACAAGAGCATGGGAATAAGTGATGGGAGAAAAAAAGAATAAGAGCTATGTGTCTGGCAGGTGTGTCGGTACCCTTATTGGTTGCTAGAGTTGAGACTAGAAAACTGGGCACCCAAAAGTAGAGGACGCCTCCAAATCAAAAGTAGGGGCCCTGATTTAGGGGCTATTGCTAGAGTTGCACTTAACCGCAAAAAGAAACCAAAAGTGTATTGTCTAATGGGTTTTGAGTTTCAAGCAGGACTGAAAACTTCTTTTAAAAATTAACATATTTATAGGCTTATAAATCTCTTTTTATTTTCAAACCATAGCTGCGTTTATGATTGTGCCATGAAAATTATTTCCAACTATTATTTTTTATATTTCTTTTATGGAATATGGAACTAAAGGCTTGTTGTGGTGACGGAAATATCTAGTTTTATATTTTTGAAGCATACATTTGTTATTAGGCCCTTCTCTAGAGTTATAATTCTCAACATTTGAGGGAAAGAAATTAAGCCAAAACAATAAATCATCTGTCCTACAAAATGGTATTGACTGTGGCTTTAGTGCATGGCTATGTGAGTTTGATGTTTGGACATGTACTTGGTGAGTTATTTTGGAACGATATAAAATTTTGTCCATTTTACTCATTCCATTGACAAGACAGAGAGGAGTTTATAGTCAAGTGTGGAGTAAATGAACAATGAAACATATTTGAAATTAGTTTTGAACTTGGTGGCACTTTGTATTTTTCTTGCTTTGAAGTAATCAAATTCAGGCATGGCCTGTGGTGGGGAGAATGTTTAATTTCTCAAATACTTTTGCATTCTTGACAATGTGATCTATGTGCACCTTAAATAGTATACATTATTTTCTTAGATGCCCAATTAGTCACGATTACTGTCCAAGGCTACACTTTTACAACTGTTCTTACCTTGTACAACATGACTATCATTTGGACTCGTGCTTTTTGAGCACAAATAGAACAAATATATTGAGCTAATTTTGGCTTTGTTACATTTCTCTTATATTATTTTTGTTGGTTTACAAAGACACTAGCTCTTACCTGTTAACTGTTACGATAAAATGATTTTAGACACTTTGGTAACTTTCAATTTTGGTCCTTTTGCAGTTAAATATTTTTATCATCGCCTTATTGATTGAAGCATTGTTGTTTTATATAGTTGTTAAATGTTACATTAATGCTTTTTGGGCAGTTAAAGGTTTTAATACTTTTCTTAACTAGCAAAGCACTATCATAACTAAATATTTAGTTCTTCAGATGAACGATGCTATGCATCTGGAGAAGTTCGGTCATAATTTGAAGATGGACCTTCCAGTGAATGCATCAGCCACAGATAAATTCAAGCCTCAGAAACTGGAGTATTTTTTGATTCTTGATTTAGAGGGTAGGGTTGAAATTTTGAGTTCCCGGTCGTGATGATTGATGCTCAAAGTGCAGAATTTATTGATTCATTTCACAGGTATTACCTCATTTCTAATTACTGATAAGAGATACTTTAAGCTGTATATAACTTTTTAATATAAGTGATTATATTTAAAGTTTGATTACCTCATTTCACAGTGATTATAACTTTAATACTGGTGCAAGGTTCAAACTTAATGATTAGTGCACATCATCGTATATATATATAAGTCAGTCCATACATATTGTACACTTAAAGTGGATTCTGATATTATTGCTGTACTTCTATTATTTTTTTCTGAATTGGCCTCTCTCCTCTCTTGTATGTTGATCATAGGTTTGTGCGTCCTTCTGCAATGAGTGAGCAAAGAATAACAGAATACATAGAAGGGAAATATGGAAAGTTTGGGGTTGACCGGTATGGCATCTGTTACTATTATGTTCTTCTGTTCAGTGTGATTTATATGATTCAAAACAACTTCAGCAAAGTGATACATTGACCTCTTCTGTTAAACTAATGGTCAAGGAGTTTTGTTCAAATTAGTTAACTTGGTAGCGCGTTTGGTTGGGAGTCAAGGTGGGGTGGGACAGTCCGTCTGTGGGATGGGATGGAGACGGGATGACTCCATTTTCTGTTTTGCTGACAATGGATGGGATCGACCCATTTTTTATGTTTGGTTGAAGGGATAAATAGGAATCGGATGGATGATGGATTTGACGCCATCTCCCAGCATATTTGCGGGTAAGACTGTGCCTTGGTTAAACCCTTCCTAGAACCCCACTAAAGTGGGAGCCGCGTGGCATTGGTTCTGCCTCTCTATTGTCTTTCCACGTTATCTCTCCACGCTATGTGATAGTCTGGTACCTCGTCCACACAGCACCACACGACTTGTCCTTGGCCTTATCCTCTCCTCTTTTTTACCCGACACATGGCCCCACGCCATGGACAGAGCTCGTCCTCCACTTGAGTCTCCAGCGTCCACCACTCAATGAGACCAGTCCTGCTCATCTCTGTCACCGTCTGCGTCACCCTTTCCTTGGCATAGGCCTCTGCCTCCATCTGCGCCGCGCTTGGGCCTAGCTCGCAAAGGCCGCAACCCCGCCTGCCAACGCCCGACCGGAGCTCGCTTGGCCGGGCGGAGTTTGCCTCAGCAGTGGAGGATGGCCTCATACAGTCCAAGAGACCTTTGGATGTGGGAGATATGGTCCGTTTACTCAGACGATGTCTGCCTAGAATATAGTTGAATATGGACTGAATGGAAGGATGTTTTTCTTCTATTCTTGGACCTGTGCTATCTTGACATCTTGAGTGGCATGACAATGAAGCCTTGAATAATTCATGAGCTCCATGATCTGGTCCTAAATCACCTAGATTGCTCCTCTTCCTCAACACTTAATTAGCTTCACATTGCTTCTCTTCAACCACACAAGGAATTGTGCCTATTTGAACATAAGAATTGTGCGGCGTATTGCAAAGCACATCCATGTAAAATGGATAATTTAAAGGAGCCGTGGGCTCATCATCTTCTCCCCTTGAAGCAAAGCCGCCCCTCGGCTTTGACACATTACCACAAAAGCGTCCCTTTGTTGAAAGCTGAGTTCTTATCATCCACAACCTTTAAATTGGCAACCTTAAATATGTACTTGCTAGTCATAACTTTAGATATATTTTTCCTCTTGCTGTTGAATCAACACATTAGGAAAATGAACCAAATTTCAAAGATATGAAGAATAGAACTAGTACACTTGCTTCAGCTAGGCAATCTGAATATTGACTATCCACATTATTCTCTTCACCATGAGAACAACACCATCCTTTGCTTGAGGCATTCTAGCCAACTCATGATTCTTTCACCATGAGACAACATCATCCTTTGCTTTGAGGCATTCTTGGCCAACTCTTTTACAGCAGAAAACATGTTCACATTTATATCAATGGGTGGCATTCACATTATCCTCATCATTCTCCCCATCTTTCTCTTCACCAATGGATTTTGACCAATTTTAGTTTCACTAGCAAATAGTTAAGGCTCTTTTGGTTGTAGATATTCTTGGCCTGGAATACCAATGCCGGTGTTTTTTTTTTGACAACAAAACATAGAATCAGGAAAACAACCAATTCAATATTTGGATGTACAATGCTAAATTGTATGTTTTGGAGAGTACAATGCTTTTTACTCCCTTGAACATATATTCAAATGATTATATATCATTCCAGAAAATAAAAACATAATATTTAGGAAAATAGTACAAACTGCATTAAAATAATATAAAAATGGAAAAATAATTCTTTTTGTGAGAAAAATGGATAAATTTTGATAAACCATCACATAAATTTGATTTTCCATCCATTATATAGTCAATACTTGATGATTAAAATTCCATGTTCTTACATGTACCAACGCATCTCCAACACAATTAATATTAAAAGGTTCGAAGTGCTATATTACATAACAACAAGCCCATCCCCAGCTACCATTCCTCCTCTAATTCAGCGTAAGGGAGCCATTCCTTCCTGAAGTCCATAGGCAATTCTACAAGCACTTGGAATAAACGCTCATTAACAATCAGCTTCCCATAAGATTGCAAAAGGTCACATCTAGCCAAATCTGGTATCTGCTCAAGTGCAGCAAGGATTTCAGCAGGACTAGTAACCTGAAGCATTGGTAAAGGCTCAGTGGATTTTAAAGCATCCTGAAACGAAGTTTTCATATCTCCAAGCATGCAAAGAATTGCTTCACTAGTTTGCTGCCTTTTTGGGGGTACATCTGGGGTTTCTTCAATAGCTTGTTCATGTGAAAGTTGTGCAGTCTCAGCTCCTGTCTGGGCACCATCACCATTTGCATGATCTGTTGAATAAATTGCGCTGATTGCATCCCAATTCTTCACCACCTTGTTCTTGTAACTGTTACATACCTTGGGATTCTGCGAGTATGGGCGGCTCCTGAAGAGGATATGGATGTATATATAGAGGACCAGAGGCCGTGTTGGGTGTTGTGATGTTACAGTGCTTCTTACGGTCCTAGCGTGTTGGATGCGAGGCAGTGTTGGGTGTTGTTATGCCACATGGACAACTGCAATGGGGTGGAGTGCTTCTTACGGGCCTAGCGTGTTAGATGCGAGGCCGTGTGGGTGTTGTGATGCCACATGGACAACTGCAATGGGGTGGGCCTGATGCTGGCCGGCAAGGATGGAGTGGACAAACCATGTAGGCCTCTTGCTGCCTGGCAGGTTTAACTCATATGAAATCCATGCCCGTTGCATTTCAGTGGGATCCAGGAGTGTAGCTTGTTTTCGTCTAGGGTGCTTCTCGTCTGTCTGTTCTGAAATGCTGCAGTGGACAACGTGATCTGCGGCGTGCAGCGCGTCTGTGCATACAGTTCCCAGTTCGTCCGTGAGGAGATGCTGCCTTAGGTGGTTTGATTTGCGAGTGCAACTTGGGTTTATGTTCTCAAAGGGCAACATGTGTGACAATGCCGTGCAGGAAGGTTGGGCTTTTTCGTACCCAATCCCAAACCTCGACGTACCAGAAGCCATGGGCGGCCACCACGAGTAAAGCTGGAATCCCAAAACTCTAAATTTCTCAACATAAGGTCTCTTGCTTATGTGAGTAAGCCTCTCTATATAAATAGAGATGTATCCATCTAATAAAGCAAGAACAGATCTATTATCCCAGTCCCTTTTCCTATCCATGCCCTTGTGTTCCGGCTGCCGCCTATCGGTGGTCGGGTTGCTTGGGTTAGGGCCATCCAGATCAGATCAACATCAATAGGATGTAATGTCTTAGAAAATTCTTAAAGAGAAGACCCAAATTGTTGACCTCCTTGTGGCTCTGGTTGGTCAGTGCCATGCCCCTGCAGCTCCATGCAGCACACGTGCTTCACAAGGAGTTACTAGGATTTATTATGATAGTATTGATGAGCAGGGCAATATCACCCAATGAAGCTCAAAGAATTTTAGAAAACAAAAAAATCACAACCTTAGAAAAAACTTTTTATACGAGCGCTTGTACCAAAATAATCTGGAAGTGGAATGCATAGTTTTTAAGGCATCGCCTAGGCGACTCCTTGTCGTCCGGGCGTTTTTTGAGCCATGGCGTTGGCCTTGCCGTGACATCCTCACCTATGGCGTCGCCTCTCACCCCAAGTCGTCGCCAAGGCGTCAACTTCCTCCAGGCGGACACTGTGCACGGGGGAGGGAAGATTGCGCAGGCAGAGCAGGAAGACAGGGATAGCGTGCAGGAAAGGCGTGGGATTGCGCGTGCTAGAGAGGTGGGGGATTGTGCGCGCTGGAGAGGCACCAGAAAGGTAGGATCTGCGCACACTGGAGAGGGAAATCATGCCCGCGCTTGCATATCTTGCGTCGTAGTTGCCTCGCTTTTCTTTGCCCCTGCACTCTGCTCTGCTAGTACTTATGTTAAGTGTTTGTATGGCAAACGCCTTGCCTAGTACCTTAAATGCCTAGGCTTCTGGAAGGGGTCGGGCGCCTACGCCTTACCCCCTTAAAAACATAGGTGGAATGTTGATAGATACCAATATGACAAATCGTTAAGGGGATGGCTCGATCTTCACAACAGTAGGTTTATGATCAAAGGATGATTTATAATGATCAGCGGTAACTAGCTTTATACCTTGCCACGGTTGGAAGCGGCGGGGAGAAAGACACTGAAACCTTGAGGACTTCGTTTAGATCTCCGAACAATCTCAGAACCACAACCGGGACTAATCCATGCAAAATGGCGCAACCTAACAAGAAGCCGTGAGATTCATCGGCGTAGGGGACCTCAAAGAGATTTTTGTTTAGCCCATTTAAGAACTTCGCAAGAACAAAGGTGCATAATACACATCAGCAGCATTGCTGCAATAACATTTTGGGTTTGAAATGATCAAAACTTTTTTTCTGAGAACACATAGAACCATTTATAATCCATGTAAAATGTCCACCTTGGAAGGTGGAAGGCAAAGTAGTGAAGCATTCACATAAGCCCACGAAGAACTTCTTCAAATCCTGTGTAAGACACACTGGGCTCCTGCACAGCTTCCATTAAACAGGCCATTAATCCCTTTTGGAGAGCACATAGAGGGTATTTAAATAGGATGCCGTTTGTTGGGTGTGAAACTAGACTGAAGACAAGATTTCTTCAAACATGTGTCTTTTGGGTTCATGCACCACTTCCACTAAATATTATAGAATGGTACAGTTTTGCATGAAAAGTTGGTCATAGTGAAATTCTCGAGAAGGCTCTTGACATTCTGACCAGTCTTCAATGTTTTGTCCATAACACCTTATTGAAAGGTCCAAACAATGTGACGTTTGTTGGACTGGAAAGTAGACTTGATAAACTTTCCAACCATGTGTATCATGCATGGTGAATCTTGACCATTTGGCGCGCGGCTCTTGGAACTTGGTTCAAAGTCCCAAGCTGGAGTGGTTCAGAAGTCCGCAAGCAGTGGAGTGGTTCAGCTTCTTTGTAACTCACCCCCCTCGATCCTGCAGCGACTTCCTCTTGTAGAAACCTTAGCAATATATATGTAGAGTATTTAGGTAGTATAAAATTCTCATCTATAGATGCATTGAATGTTGTAAGGACTGAGTTCACCTGCTGTTGTAGTTTCTTTGCGACTTCTTGAATCGATCCTTCCATTACTTGGTCACATGTAGCAGCAGTGGTGGAATTTGGTATAGTCATGACTGGGATGTTCTCATCAAATGTATTCCTTAACTGTGGTTATTTTTTATCAAAATGCACACTAACAGCTCTGTTGTTACGTATTAGTGTTTGGCATGACACTGCTATCCCTTTCAAGGAAGTGCTGCAAGAGTTTGAGGAATGGCTTGGTAATCACAACCTGTGGAAAAAGGAGCAAGGTGGATCACTCAAACATGGAGCATTTGTTACTTGGTAACTTAATACATTTGTAGCTACATTAAAGCAAATTACTCATGAAACTTTTTTTTTTTAACCACGTCTTGAAATTCTGTCCATCAAATCATTCAGCAAAATATGTCTGAGTTGGCTAATTGTTTTTTTTTTAAAGAAAAAGTGGCTAAACTTCTCATCCTCGAAATATGGCAGTGGAAACTGGGATTTGAAGACAAAGGTCCCTGAGCAGTGCAAGGTTTCAAAAATAAAGTTACCTACCTATTTTATGGAGTGGATTAACTTAAAGGATATCTACCTCAACTTCTATAACAGAAGGGTAATTAAATTGTACCATGTAGTGCTTTTTTACCTATGTTAACCGAACTTGTAACTCATGTGCATTCCATCTTTAAACAAAATCGCGAACCTTATAGATTATTGCTGAATTTCGTTTTTCCAGGCAACTGGAATGATGACAATGATGAAGGAACTTCAACTGCCAATTATTGGAAACCACCATCTCGGGATAGATGATTCCAAAAACATCGCAAAGAGTGGTTCAGCACATGCTTGCTGATGGTGCTGTGGTTCAAATCACTGCTAAGAGGCAGTCAGCTACTGGGGATGTGAAATTTCTGTTCAAGGACCTAATTAGGTGATCGAAAAGTGTGACATACCCCCAATTTTTAAAGGTGCTGAACTGCTGATACTATTGTTGGCCGAAAAGGCATTTCAAGATTTTGGAGCAAGAGGGACCAAACTGAGAATGCTGAATTAACATACAAATCTGCCAATACATTTCAGTGCCCTAACGAAACAAGATCAGACTACTTTGTCCTCAAGCTCATCTTAGAGTAGCAACCAAATTTATGGTCCAAATTAGTGGAGGGACGAGGGACCTTTACCTTTAAGAGCATCTCTATGAGATATAGGGTGCTTCAAGGGTTTAAACTCATCCTACCCCAACTTGCTTGGGACTGACAGGCTCCGTAGGACAGATCCTAAGAACACATGAAGCATGAGCTTTTTATTTGACATGGTATAAGAGTTTCGTTACAAGGCTCCGGTTGTTGTTGTTGTTGTTTATATGATTTCTTATATAAGACTTGGTATGTCGAACAGAAGATCCTAAGAACACATGACAGGCTATGGTTGACTTGGTATCTATATAAGGAAAGAGAGATGGGGTTTCGTTAGGGTGAATAAACAGAAATGAAACACCTGCGGGGATTGATTTGTTTCATTCTCATGTGCTCTTAGGCTTTGGTTGTTGTTGTTGTTGTTTATATGATTCGTTAAGCACGTGCTCTGGTTTACCCAGTGAAGCTCTACTTGTCATGTGTTAGTTGACCCCAACGTTCTTTTTATTTGACTTGGTATCTATATAAGAAAAGAGGGATGAAGTTTTGTCAGATGAATAAACACAAATGAAACACCCGCGGAGATTGATTTGTTTCATTCTCATGTGTTCTTAGGATCTTCTGTGCGACATAAACAATGAATGTATGTAATTTCATGGTAGTATATCACACGTGCTATATTTTTTTAGAGTTCAAGGGCCGTCACCCCGACCTTTCAGTTAACAATTAAAAGACCACATCCGTTACAGCACAGTTCAGAGTATTTTTTTTTTTAAAACCGGGTCCATCCGGCAGCCAGCGACACAAGCATGAACTAGAAACTCCCAGCAAGGATAACCATGCTAAGAACTGAAAAACAGAGGCATCAACCTCAACCAGAACACCAACCAACCCTATTACATGAAAATGCCTCCAATGTGTTAGTGCCCAAGATTATAACGAAAAAAAACACGGTGTATATCATCAGCGTGATAGTTACAACACACTAGGTATCAAGTGATACGAAAGAGGAAAAGGCAGAAATTTCTATCTAACGAAGGAAGGAAAAGTAACAAGCCATGCACGCACCAACGAACGCTCGAGGCTAGACTCTCCAAAGCCATGTTCTGATCCTGTCAGTGCAAACAGAGCACGCACAACTGGTTGTACGTGGCATCTGATGCCTAGATGAGAAACTGTCGTTTAAAGGCAGATCAGAGAGAGGTTTCGACTGGGATACCGATGCCCAGCCAGCTTAGCTACCTGCTTGACCCGCGTGCGCCGAGCTTCTTGACCTCCACCTTGAGAGACTTGAGGTACCTCACGGCCTCATCGAGGACGGCTGGCGTATCCATCCGGTCGCCACCGGGATGATCCCCTTAAGCGTCCGCACCATCTTCTTCATCCGTTCCTTCTTCTTTTCGCCGCCACCGCCGGCGGCGTACCCGGACGAGCATGTAGAATCCGGGGAGCCACCAGCATGGCACCCAGGCGTGCGGCCCGTGCTGAGCACGTCGTCCTCATCCTCACAATCCTCCGTGCTCATGAGGGCGTCGATCTCGTCGGTGTCCTCCTTCTGCCGGATCGAGGCCCCACCGTCATCGTAGTAGGCGCTCTTACCGGCGTAATTCTGCTCGTAGTCGTAGCAATGGCGATCGTAGTCGTATCCGCCAGTAGAGGAGCCGAAATTGTTGTTGTTGGCCAGGGAGGGGTGGAACATGACCCGGCTCCGGTCGTATGTCTGGTCGAAGATGACGTAGTTCTTGGGGCAGGTGTCCGACGGCTGGAACTCCAGCCCTGTGAGCGCCGAAGGGAAGTCGTTCTGCCTCCGACCGGCGAGCGGGTCCTCATAGGCAACCGGCGCGGCAGGGTAATGTTCGTTGGCCGAGTAGTAAGCGCCTCCGCCACCGTAGCCGCCCATGTCGTAGTCGTAGCCACCGGCGCCGGCGCCATAGCCGTAGCCGTAGCCGTAGCTACCGTAGCCGTACCCAGGATCTCCCTGCATCAGGGCACTCGTGCAGTGTTGCTTGATTTCTGGCCTGGGTGGGAAATATAGGAATTTTTCGATTTTGGTTGGAAAGAAATGAGCAAATTCGAGAGATTGTTGTGAACTGAAGATGGTGGTTGAATACAAAAATGTTTGGGTTAGTTTGGTTTGTGTTTGAGCTTGTTTGGAAGGATGACAGAATCTACGACACGGGCTTTAGAAGCTGGCGGAAGTATTCGGCCTGCAAGATGTGATCAATCGGAAACAAATTAAAATGCTGTAACATGACATGTAGCAACATACTATATCTTTCAAACTAACTCGTAATTAAGAAAATTATTGGTCACAAAAAAAAAAAATGCACTTCGTTGTAGCAAACTTAAGGATCTGCTTGCGCGGTGAGACCAGAAAACAGAGAGGGTAGATCACTTTTGCAAGTTATTATTTTGCAACCTATTAACCTGTTAAGGTTAGTTACAATGTATGTTATGTTTTGCTAGCTAAGCTGGACGACACATAAATTAGCTTCTCATAGGCCGTCACTGACAATAAGAACGTAGCAGAGCAGAGGAAGAACAGAGTATTGTACTAGTAGTATATAACTAAAGAAACAGACGAGCTACGCATTCAAAAAAATGCAGCTTCAATTAATACCACATGTATGTATGTAAATTTGAGGTGGAGTAGTTTGGTTTACCTTTTAATGAGATGATGTAATTTGCTTTAGTATTAATGGAATTTTTCCTTATCACAAAAAAATGTATGTACGACGGCCACACAAGCGCATTGAGTCACTGACCGTGTAGTGCGTTTCAGCACGACTCACACCGATTTTTAGATAACGGATATAAAATCCGGCTTCATCTATTACTCAAATTACCGCATGCATCCAGATAGAATCTGACCACTTATTATAAAATCTTGTCAAAATAAAAGAAAATTGTCTGCACGCACCACAGAGATGCAACCTGGGGCGCATCTCACACAAATGCTTGGCTTCAATTATATTACTCCAAATTGCCGGCACGGTATGAATCCATCGTCTCCTCGAGATACTGAAATATACCAACACCTGTGCATACATTTTCGAACCTAGCTAGCTGCTAGCTATAGCAGGCCGGTAAATATTCCATACAGGTAGGTAGAGAATGAAATGGCAGAGTATTCAAGGAATGAGATTAATTCAGTCGACTGGAGCGGAACAAGATAAGCTGAGTTCCTCCAAGTACCAGCAAGAATGGCAATTCAGAAAGCAAGCAAAGAAGGAACAATTCAGAAAGGAACTGAACTTACAGCAATGCCCGGCAGGCTATGCAGGCGGTAGGCGGCTGGCCCCGTATGCTGAGAGCTGAGCGAGCGGGACGGTGGATGGCAGGCAGCAACAATTCCATACAATTCAGGTTCCCTCCGTATGTTTTATAGGTGCACCAGGCTGGATCGGCTACGGTGGATGGCTGCGCCTGCGCGTGCCCCTGGGGCCATCGATGCGCGCCTATGGACGCTGCGCGGTAGGGCCGCGCGGACGCAGGGGCAGGCGGTGTCCGGGGGACAGCCATCATGCTGCGGGAGTTGAACCGAGCTAGGCTGCTGCTGCTGCTGGCAGTGGACCACCGGACATGCAAGATTGCTCGTCCGAATTGTACTCCACGTGCTGTCTGCTCCCCTGCTGCAATTTGCAGGTTTCCTGCATTGCAATTCCCGTCGTGTTCATCTTTCATGGGATTAGTACCTTGTTCGAGAGATTTTGTACGATACGCGCTCGGTTTAAAATACTCGTACGTCCTCCCTACTAACTCCGGTACGTGGTTTGAACCACTGCCGGTCCATTTTGGAACAAACACTTGGGGATTTTTAAATGTACCAATCTCTTAGGCTGTCCTAATTAGAAATCGTTTCTACGCAAACTAATTTATTTGGTCATTATATATGTACCAAAACTTTGTTTCTAATGGATAAAAATATTTTTATCCAATCACATGTCTTTTCCTATCACATTCTTTTGTATTTGGTTCTCATGTAGTCATGTTGGTTATCTATATAACCAACTTCCTCATTCTCTTCTTTAGTTACACAAAACTCTTGTCATGGAAATAATACAATTTTATCTATAATGTATTAAGTCGATCAAACCATTTTGTTTTGATCAATTTTCAACAAAAATTATTACTGATATTTATGATATAAAAAGTAGATCTACCCCTCTCTAACAATAGAACAGTTCTGGCCTACGCGACCTTTTACAGACCATCATATCAGAAGTGTTGATATTGTTTCGTGCAACGTCAGTCAAAATTACAATAGTTGGACACAGTCTCTTAGTGACACATGAAGAAAACACGTCCATAACACAAAACGGCGTCCTTGAAAATTAGCTAGTTCGATCAGATTTAGAATTGTATTTAATGGAGGTTGGCACTATGTCGTCTATGTTAGTTTTCTTCTTGTTTATTGCTGCGACCAACGACAGTACGACACAAAACACTGCAAAATACGGCACAACGATTACTATGTGTGGCAGTGGCGTCATCTGGTCGTCATTGGATTGGAAGCACCCGATTGGTTGATGGAGGCTAATCCGAGCCCGTGCGACGTTAGAATCATGGGAAGCACCGGAAGCTTGTCATGTTGTCGACGTACAAGGGAGCGGCCAGGCGCAGAGACCATCATGCCATGGCAGTGGCGTAATCCCAGCTCGAGCGATGCGAGCGCCTGTCGCCGGGGCCAGCTCCCAGGGCGCACACTCCACCTCGTCGGCGTGCACCTGTCGGTCCGCCCGCCGTGGAAGCCATCATCGCCGTCAAATATCATCATGCGTCTCGTGCGACCGAGCGCCGAGCCGAGGCCAGCAGCCCTGTTCCGTGAAGCAGGCCGGCGAGCACTAGGAACGCGAGTCGAGACCTCGAGGGGGCCAGCGCCAGCCGGAGCCCGGCCAAGCAGCAGCAGGCAAGCAGCATTACGAGCGGCACACCAGGCGCACTCATGCAGTATTATACTGCTGCGTCGTCCCGACTTTTAGAGCGCGGGGCCCGCACCATGATCCGAACTTGAGGTGACCATCGAATGTTGTCTTTGCTTGCACTCAGATTGCAGGCCGTACTGATCTGACCTATCGTTCCTTACTCCCTCCAATTTAAATTATGAGTCACTTTAATTTTTTTATTACATCTATTTTGTTATGTATTTTTTTCAAATAAAAAGATATATTAAACATCAGCCCAATACATCCTTCCCTATTACAAATTAAACTCCAAAAAAAAAGAAAATTACAATTGAGTCCTTAGGATCCAATCTCATCTTCCTCATCTCCGATCTCCGTTCATCATCGACATCACTATGATGATCTAAGTCCATCTTTGCTTCCGCCAAGGAACACCAAGCATTCAAAAGATGCATCATCCATCGCCCCGGATCACCAAGCAAATCAATTCCATGAATAAAAAATCGGCCAGCCTCTTCGCATAAGGAAAGAGAAAAAGAAAATCCGCAGCCGCCGGCTTGAGGACCGGCCACCGCCGAAAAAAACGTCCACTCATGAAGATGACCGAAGAGCTCACATACCGGATGTCGATTATTCATTAGCACGTAAGCACACAAAGATCCGCGGTACCGGGAACTCTATTTGGCGTGTCGGGGCGACGCCACCGCCGAACCCTAAACTCCATCACCGATGACAGATGAGTAAACCTAATCTACTAGACTCCACACTCTAGCCCCGACGCCGATCCAACCCGCCCCCACCCACACTACTACAGAATTGAACTTGCATGGTGTTTAGTTTTTTATTTTTCGTGGCGGGCATTTAGAAAACCGCCACGGAAAATAGTTGGCCTGGCGGCCCCTCGGCCGTGGGGAAAACCGCCAACTGTTAATTCCCATTAACCGTGGTGGTTTTATTACAATGCCCGCCACGGAAAAAGGCCGGGCTATAAATACACCCCAACCTTCTTCTTCCCCACGGGATTTTAAGCCATTTTCTAGGGTTTTGAGCTTCAAAACTCTAGAAAACACTATTTCTCGGGGTGGAAGGTTTTGCCCTTGGTTTGATTGAAGTTTGGCACCGCTAGGGGTATTTCTCCTCTTTCTCCCCTCTTTTCTCTCCCTCTTTCTCTCCCTCTCTCTCTCCCTATGCATGGTCCTCCCTCTCTTTGAGATCTAATTGAATGTGGTTTGTGCTCTCTCTCCCCCTCCCTCCCCTTATCTCTCTACCCCCCCTCTCTCTCTCCCCCCCTCTCTCTCTCTCTTTCTTTTTGAGATCTAGTTTTGATCTCTCCCTCTCTCTCTCTCTCCCTTTCAAGCTAGCTCCTCTCCCCTCTCTCCTCTCCTTCTCTCTCTCCCTCCCCTCTCTCTCTCCCCCTCTCTCTCCCTCTTTCTCCTCCCCTCTCTCCCCTCTCATTTGAGTGTACGTGCTCTCTTTCCCTCTCTCTAGCTACTCCCCCTCTCTCTCTCTCTCGTATTCCTCTTTTGCACTTTAATCATCGATACTTCGATCTCTAATCATCGATCGCTCTCTTTGCTTTGGTTTAATTAATTTGAGCAGGCCGTCATGGCGCCGAATAGGGATTGGATGTACAGGCGAGGATGAGTTTGGATTTCGTTGATGATGTGTGAAAGAAGTTTATGCCCGTCGCGCGAAGCATCGAATCGGTCGGGGTTCGAAGTAATGGTGTGCCGTGCTATAGCTGCAAGCATATGTTCTTACACAAGGATGACGTCGTCGTGGAGCACTTGCTTTGCGGTATGGTTTCATCGGGGAGCCGAGGTACACCGTGTGGAAGTATCATGGTGAAAAAGAACCGAGTGTCGCGGCGGTTTCATCTGGAGGACCCCAAATGACCGCAACGAATTTTAAACAACGGTGGTGGGACGAAGGGCGAGAACAAGTTGATAATCGTGATTACATCACCGTAGATGAACTGGCGGAAGACATGCCGGAAGACAATGCGGGTGGAGAAGATGGTGAACGGTCAAGTAGTTGATGACATGTCGCCCGAGGATCTTGAGCTTTTCGAGGATATTGCTAACCTCAAAGATGAAGATGACGTGTTGTTTGGCAATCCAAGATGGCTCGAGAATTTTTAGACAGATGAAGCGGGGACGGCAATTGACCCTCTATACAAAGACGGCGGCAAATGTCCGGCATTGCACGCGGTGCTACGTTTTAACCTTACGATGTTGATCTTTGAAGGCTCGCCACGGGTGGTCGAACCACGAGCTTCAATGACTGTTATTCGGGTCCTCGGTGACACTTTTTTACCCGAGGGGAATAAGGTGCCCGCCAATACCTATCGGGCGAAGAAGTTGATTAGATCCCGTGGCTATGAAGCTTAGGAAGTTTCATGCGTGCCTAACCACTTGTATTCTATACCGGGGTAACTATGCGGACTTGCACAACTGTCCCGCGATGCGGCGTGAGTCGTTACAAGAGGAATCTTGGGCTGTCTTGCCACCGATAAGGAGGGACCGCCGAGAGGGCCCAAGAAGCGAAGACGGGCAAGAAGAAGCAGATGCCACCTCCTCGAGGGCGAGGAAGAAGAGGGTTACACCCCGAAGGAAGATCCCCGCCCTCTATCGGTGTGGTACCTACCCGTGCTCGATCGCTGCGTGCAATTTTTTTGGGAACCCGAGAGGATGCCAAGGCGATGTCCCGGCATGCATCGGCCGAACGCACGAAGGGCGATGGCAAAAGTGCGACACCGCTCGGATGCCAAAACGTGGAAACACATCAATGACATGTTCCCGAGTTTAGGGACGAGCCCGAGAACGTAAGGTTCGCTTTGAGTACCGGCCAGGATGAATCCGTTCGAGACCTCGCAACGCACGCACGGCACCTGGCCGGTCACCCTCACCATATACAACCCGCCTCCCCTACGAGTGTGCGAGCGCAAATATCTTCTATTGGCCATGCTCATTTCCGGACCAAAGCAGCCGGCAATGATATAGATGTGCTCATTGAGCCATAATGGAGGAATTGGCGGAATTGTGGAAAGGGGTCAAGATTATGGATGCGTCCGAGAAGAAGAAGTTCACTCTAAAGGCCATGATAATGGTCACCATCGATGATTACCCCGCTCTCTCTTTTCATTGTCGGGCAGATTAAGGGGAAGACAGCTTGCACAGTTTGCATTGAGAATACCCGCTCCATTTACCTTAGCGGATCCCAAAAGACGGTGTACATGAAGCATCGTAAATTCCTCCGCAAAGAACACAGTACCGGGATACTTCGATGGATGAGTACTTTGACGGCGAGCGAGGCTAAAACGGAGGAGCCGGAAAGGGGTAAAATACGGGCCAAAGGTGTTTGAAATGGTGAAGAACATAAACCACGAGTTCGAAAGAAGAAGAAAGCCGGTGGGCCAAAGGCAAAGAAGAAGCGGAAGCGGAACAAAACGCAAAGTGGAAGAAGAAGAAGAAGAAGAAGCGTAAGCGAAGCGTAACCCAATCCGGCACCGCCAAAGTCCCATTCAAGAAGCGGTCGATTTTCTTCAAGCACCGCCATACCGGAAGATGCTCCATACACCCCATGCCATCGATAACATGCATCTACGTAAGAATGTCTTCGAGAGCTTGGTCGGGATTTTCCTAGACATCAAGACTAAGACGAAGGGACGGTGTCAAGTCACGTCGGGGATCTTGCCGACATGGGCATCGGGCCGAACTTCACTCGATACCCTCGGGAATAGCGGAAAAGTCGACCTTCCAGCCGCGAGCTACAATCCGACACGGGATGAAAAGAGGGATTTTGCAAATGGCTCGGGGATGTCAAAGTGCCGACTGGTTTTACTTCCAACATGAAGAGCATTGTATCGATGAAAGACCTCACACTTTGTCAAACTTCAAGGCCCATGACTGCCATGTCATGCCTGATGGTGTTCCTTCCAATTGTGATTAGGTGCATCGGCCCGAGTTCTTGAAGATGGTCGTTACACGCGTGCTACTTTTTAATCGCATCACGAGAGAAGGTCATCGCTGAAAATGACCTCCCGCACCGAAAAGAGTTGATCGCGGAGACTATATGCCGCCTCGAGATGTGCTTACCAACGTCTTTCTTCGATATTATGCCGGACCTCATGATACACATAGTCGATCGGATAGAAGAACTGGGGCCTCTCTACCCGCACGAGATGTGGATCCGACGAGCGGTTCATGTCCTCTCTTAACAGATCCGTCCCTTAACCGTGCATACCCGAGAGGGCTCTATGATCGAGGCATACACAACACGGGAGGTCTGTTAATCGCTTCTTTGCACTAGATACATCCGGGATGGAAATGCAATCGGCCTACCCGACCACCCGCACGAAGGCGGGACCGCGGGGGATGGGCTGCGCGGGAGGAAAGTACGGACCGATATAGACCAAGAAACAATTGAAGAAGCCCATGACGGCGCTCTCGAACCGTTAGTATCAATGGAAGACCGGGTTGAGAAGCATCCGGAGGAAATTCGCGGCCACGGCCGGCCGGGCGCACGGAGGGGTGGGTACCGAGGCAACACCGGATGAATTTCACAACGTGGATCCGCGAACAAGGGATACCCCTAAACGCGGAGACTGAAGAATCGATGCTTGCATACGGCCCATCTTGCCAAATCATCACATGGCAAGGTTACGACATCAACGGATACAGGTTCCACACGAAAGAAAAGGACAACAAGAGCGCGTCACAGAACAGCGGCGTTCGGTATGAGGGCATTGACATGGCCACCAAGAAACTCAAGACATACTATGGGCAAATCCAAGAGATTTGGGAACTTGATTATGGCGAGAGCTCACAGATACCCATTTTCCGGTGCCGGTGGGTCAAGCCAACAGCGGTTGGCGTGGACGGTTGGGTTAACCACCGTTCAGCTCAAAAGTACTGGAGATGATGAGTGGGTACTGAAGTCACGCGGCCCGGGTAGCCTACTACCCGGTGCCCAAATCGCAGGGCAAAAGCAACTACATGCGGTCGTGGGAGGGAAGCAAAGGATCGTGGGAGCCGATGGAGTGCGAGTCCCTGAAGAGTACAACAACTACGCGAGTTTACGCTCTTTACCGATCATCCAACCAAGATCAAGGAAGTCGAGACACGCGTGTGGGGAATGTCATCGGGACCAAGACAAAGCCCCGGTGCCGCACGGACGGTCGAAGAAGAAAGTGGCGGCCCGGCAAAAAAAAATAAGTCGATCCTTTTGTAATAGAACCAAATATGTAATGGAACCAAATATGTATGTCACGACATTTATGTAATGGAACCAAAAATGTATTGGAGATCGCCGCACTTTCTCGAAACTAACTCCCCGACTCGATCTACATCTTAAATGGCTCCAAACTTGTCAATTAAAGATTGTATTTTTAAATCATGCAAAAACTATTCAAAATTCAAGTTTCACATTTTCATGGGTACACATACTCATAGAAAGGCCACACAAAAAATTCAGAATTTTTTTAATCAACATTTGAATTGATATGAATTTTTCAAATTAATGTTTTGAATCTATTTTTGCGTGGTGGTCATTTTACAATGCCCGCCACGGAAAATAGATGAACCGTGGCGGGCATTGTAAAATGCCCGCCACGCAAAATGGATGAGTATATATATGTGACATCAGGCCGTGGAATCGGCTAAGTCCTCCAAATGTTCATTTTCTCACCCCCGAAGGGCTGCCAAATTTTTCCGTCGCCGGCCGCCGCCGCCGTCGAGCACCTCCCCGTCGGCGCCGCCCCGTCCGCGCGCCTCGCCTCCGCCGCCGGGCGCCTCCTCTTTCGCCGCCGGGCGGGCTAGGAAACCCTAGTGTTGACATTTCTTAGCGCAATCAAAGGAAACAGTATAAAACCCATCCCCAATAACAATGCGCCGAAATGCGCCGGCGACATTCCCAAATAAAACCACCATGTCGGTGATCCGAAAGGGATTGTCAACGGGATAGATCTTGCCATCTTAGATATTTCATCCGCAAGCGCCGCGGATCTATCATTGTAGCATTTCACCCGGAAGTATTCGAGGTATCGTTATTTATATTTTCCCAAAGGAAGGCATGTGTTTAATAAGCTAGCATGGCATCCGAATAGAGGAACATGTGTTTGCTTAGACCAAATTGTTCATAACAGGGGTAAGCAATAATGGTTTATGGATAGTGTGACACACACTTAAGAATCCACCAAAGAAAAAGGATAAAGAAAATAGACAAAGAATAAATGAATAACCTAATGGAGTAATTCTAATGTATCTAGTCATGGCCATACAAATGAATAGTTAGGATCATATGCAAACCGATTTAGGCATGGTTAGGTCTAGGATACCTGGGGACCCCACCAGGAAGTCTGCTTCCCACCAAGGCATTTACGAACTCCTACAACACATACGAACGTGGGGGGATTTCAAGGGGACGGTCAAGGCTTGTCACGACCAAGCCGCCTACCCCCTCAACCGTGGCATGCACTCATATTCGCGGTGTCGTAATACCCGGGCACCATGCCCGCATATCCAGAGCACTACTCTTGTCCCCCAGGATCCCCACTCGTCGAATGGACGGACTAGAACAAGAGCAAACCCGAAGGAACAACGAACCGATATCCCACCTCTAATCAAGTTAGGCATATGATGATCGATGAAGAACTGAGATGAACATGTCAAGATTATGATATGTAAACTATATGCTAGTTCATATACCAACACAAGAACATGAACAAGACTATACTCTAGTTCATAAGTTAGGCCAAGAACATAGATATAAGACTTGCAAATAGAAGAATGCTCCATTGAGAAGATATATTACCAAGGCACTCTCTTCTAGGAGACAAGCCCTCCTTGTAGCTCTTCTACTCCAAGTGCTAACCAAGAACTAAGAAGAAGAAGAAAGAAGAAGTAGACAAAGAGAGAGAGGTAGAGGTGGTAGAGAGAGGAAGATTGCTTTGGTTTGTTTGGACTCCAAGTGGTGTGTGTTGAGAAAAAGGAGGAGAGGGAACTACTTATACACTTGGAGGAGGGGCCTAAGTGCTAATTTACACCAAAACCGACCTGTAAACCTTCCTAATCGAGCAAACCGACCATCCCACGTCGGTAATCCCCATTTGGCGGGTGCACGAACCGCCTCCCCGAGGCGGGGCGAAACTCGCCTCGGGGAGGGTGCGGCCACACCGGGTGGTGCGCGCGCACCCCCTCGGCTCGGCCCCGGCCCCGGGTCTCGGTGGGGTGTCTTCCTTCGTCTTGAAAAGTTGTGGGCCGGGCTTGGCTCGGCCAAATTTTGATGTTTTGGGTCGATTTGCTCACAGGCTTGTGTTTTGCAATAATGCGCTTCCCCGGATGGCGTACTTTGGTCGATTTTTCCACTTGCTTTTATTATAAATCTGCAAAATAAAATACTAGACACTACAAGTGGAATTTTATTAGTGATAAATGCATATGAGTATAAAAAGGTATAGTTTTACTCCCTTTATGGTAGAAAGTTGACGGGAAAAATATGTCATTGGTGACCGTCAACACCTAGCCGCCGCCGTCGGGCGCATCCTCCGCCGCTGGCTGCCTCCACGCTCGAGATCCGCGCCACGCCGTCGAGCTCCTCCCAGTTGACCTCCGATGCCGCCGTCGGCGCCTCCCGTCGACCTCCCGGTCCGCCGAGGGCCTCCCCCTTCGACCTCCACGCCGCCCTCGGGCCTCCCGTTGACCTCCGCGCCCTCCTCGTCCAGCTCCTCCTCTCCTCGCCGGCTTCCACCCCGGCTCCGACATCCCCGCTCTCCCCGTCCTCTGCCATCTTTGTGAGAAATCCCCGCCACGTTTGCCTTGTGTGTTGTCCTGTGATCTTTGTTGCATTTGCTAAGTTACCTGTGATGGAAATTCATTTGAAATTGGAGCTGCCTGTGATCTTTGTTGCATTTGCTAATTTTTGTGATGGAAATTCATTTGAAATTGGAGCTGCTTTGCGGATCTTTGTTGCATTTGAAATTCAAATGATTTTTTTTAGCTAAGCACTATGCCACTTTGCCTATGATGCTTCGCCATATTATTGTCCTTGAATTTTGTTCAAATTGAGATGAATGTTGTCCAAATTGAGATGAATTTTTTCCAAATTGAGATGAATTTTGCTTGAACACATGCTTACGTTCTATGGCGTCGGTCGACGAGAAAAATTTTAGCGACCCTTCGCGTTGAGAAATGAATGGCGGGAGGACTTAGCCGATTCCACGGTGGATGTCACATATATATGGTGGCTTTGTATCTACCTCTTTTGCCTCCCAAACTTAGACTCTATTTTCACTACTCAGTTGAACTTCCGTGCCATTTGCAATGATTTGAATCTTAGTCTTTGGCGGTGGCATATACGATGATGTGAATCTATTAATGCTTTGGCGGCGGCGATGATGAAATGTCCCCATACTTGTGGCGGCTAAACTAGGGCGGCTTGTATAACATATACAAGCAACCAGTTTTAGACGTGATGTGATAAGGATAGTTGGGTACTTCCGAGCCAAATACACGTTTTACACATTTTTTTATTTTTACACATTTTTTTGTATTGTTACACATTTTTTTTTTTTTTTTTGTATGTACTATGTAAAAAGGAAAATATGTACCTATTTTATCTATTTTTGTAAATTTTTTTGTAACTACTCTATGTAAAATGGAAAACTATATATGTAATCATGAGAGGAATACAATAAATATAATTTGAGATGACTCTGTGATGGCTCTACTACATACTACCGCTGTACTTTACTCTTTCACTATAAATTACTATAATAAAATGCTCTGTGTGTTCCTGTAGAATCCAATGGCATCCTAACCAACCGATAAAAGATCGTGCAATCGGTGGCGGAGCGAGGAGGATGTGGCCTCCACGTCCGATTCTTCCTCCTCGACAAATGGATACGTGATCGAAGAGTTGACACCACCGAGGCCCACGGAAGAAACGTCCTAGGGAGGACGAAATTGATCCGGGCCGGGCAACCAAAGGAGCCCAACACACGGGATTCTCGAGTGGACGACACGGAACCAAAAACGTAAGTATACGACAAACACAACGTCGTGTGCCTCATGTAAGTACATGACTAATTTTAGTTGTTGTCGTGGACGGTTACCATTGGTGCCTCTGCGTCTAGAGTTTGGTGAAGAGAGAGCTCGGTCGGAGGGGCGGGAATCGGGTCCCACCCCCAAACACTTCAGCGACCACCACCTCCAAGAAGTCCAAGAAGTCGGGCTTGAAAAGAGGCCGAAGACGGGAGGCACCGAAAGGCGAGGTGGTGCGTAATATATTGAGGATAGGGCGAATGGAGATCCCGTGGAGCCGTAATCTATCGGGGGCCACCTATAGCAAACCCGATCTCCGTTATAGCCAAGGAAACTGTGCCCATCACTTACCTAGGCGGAGGAATGTCCCGAAGGTGCTGAAGAAGAAGGTGTGGAAAGGCGTGAAAGTCCCTGTTCCATTATCCAGGGGCGAGGCGTGGCTTTGACAAAAAGAAATGCAAGAAGTATGTGCTAACCGTTGCAAGCAAAGCGCTTCGCACCTCTGGAACAATCTCTACACAAACTATGTGCGTAAGGGCAAGTCACCACTTCAAGCCTACAACTTCTTAAAGCAACCCGTGCAGGATGAGTTCGTCAACCTTACGACTAACGAAGAGTATGAGGCGAAGTCGAAAATGGGTAAAGAACTCGCAAAGAAGAACGAACTTAGGCACAACCTCGGCATGGTAGGATATTTTGGTCATAAGGGTGGATGGCGGTGGAAAGAAAGGGAGGACGCTGAGAAAGGGATAGAGAATCCGTTGCTAGACCTTCCTGAGAGGACACATGACTTCTTCTATGCCCGTCAGCCCAAGAAGCAGAAGACTGGCAGCACGTCCAAGTACAATGACCCAAAGGTCGACGAGGTGGAGAAGAAGGTGATGCTTGTCAAAGAGGCCAAGGCGCGCGGGGAGTTCCAACCTAGGAGGGAGAGCACACGACGAAATGGCCGAGGCAATCGGAAGACCCGAGCACCGTGGCCAAGTTCGGGGCCGGGGCTCGAGGTATAGCTGGAAGACCGTGGATTCTTGGGCATTCGACGCGCCAACTACCACACGAGGGCGAGAGGTAGAAGGAAAACCTTAGGATGCAAGGCTATGAGGAAGCCATAAAGGACATAGTCGAGAAGAAAATAGACGAGGTATTAACGACAAGAGGTCTTTCCAACATCCAAGGTGTGAGTACGAGTGCTGGAGCTAGGAAGAACCCAATCGACGTTCTCGTCGAACCCGCGGTTGGCAAACTCTATATACCCATTGGCGGGAAGGGAAAGAAGAAGGAGGTGGCCACGCCATAGTGTCTCCGCACCACGGAGAGAGATGTTGTACAATAACGAGCGGTCCCCACCCGACTATGCCTTCATTTATCTGGAATCCATAGAACCAGGCCTTGGTGATGAGGAGATCGATATCCTAGGTGAACAAGGAGAAACAGTACTCAAGGACCTTCGGGTGGAGAGGGAGTACCTATGGAACAAGGAAGACATTGTCCTGTGGAAACCGACGACACCACCTCCGACGGTAGCGGCCGCAGGTCCTCCTCCTTCTCCCCCGGGTGGTGGTGGCGTTGACGATGATGATAACAACGACGATTGTGGCCGAGGTGGCGGAAGTCCTCGTCCGAACCCACCTCCGGAAGAATCGGAAGGAGGAGACGGCGGCAAGACACCCCTGTTACGCTGATGGCGCGAGAGGACACCTTCTCCTAAGCGTGACAAGGGGGCTCGCCGCCCTCCCACGCCGTTCAAGCGCCCAATGGTCGAGGAGGTTTCAGAAAATGTGACAGGTATAGAAACAAAAATACATGGCTAACTTGTACTATGCATTAATTGGTGGCTAATGTAGTTCAATTCCACATGCATAGGATTGTCAACACCGCCTCAGAGCAGTCAGAAGGACGATGAGGTCGAATGTTCCCCCCAAGCGCCGAAGAAGAAGAAGCTATCAAAAGAAGATGAGGAAGTTCTTGCCCTGACCAACAAATACTTAGATGATGAGGCCAGGAAGGAGCTAGCGGAGAAGGAAAAGGACCTCCGACATTAAGGGGGGCCCCGGGGCCGTGAAGACCGGCAGTACTAGGTACGTATATGCGTGATAATCTCAACCAAACTTAGCGAGACATATTACGTATGCGTACGTAGCTAGAAGATGCTAACATACATCTCCTTCTGTATAGGAATTATATACCCCATCGGGGGGACAATGGGTCGGCCCGGACCGCCCGCACTACTTTGAGCTTGGCAAGTTCATGGTGCCCAAGGGCCAGCCTAATCGAGGAAGAGGAGTGGGACACTCGCGCAGTTCCACCGATTATATCAGCATGCAGTTGATCGGGGTGACGGACTGTTGACGGTAGAAATATCCTGTTTTACATAGTCAAACCGTCAACAACAAAGTACTCCTTTTGGAAGCTAACATACATATAAACAATGATTTCTTATGCAAATAACCTAGTTCCACATGTAGATGTCGTTCTTTGTATACGAGATGTGAAACTAGTGGAACTCGGCTAAAATGACACATTTGGTCACCATCCAGTCCAACACCCCAAGAATGGCCATTGGACAATTTGACACCACCATCATGATCTCCATGTCCTATGAAGCTTCCACACAAAATTTGAAGTCATTTGACCACAAGACCTACATCGGCCGATGCATGACCATTTCATCCTGAGACATCCTGACATGTGGGGACACCTTCTAGAAGAGTTGGAGAAGGCCAAGGCCCAATGGACCAGCATCGGCCGACCATGATACTTTGGCCCAAACTCTTCCAATGCGACCTGCCACATCACTAATCCGTGGGGGAACAAGAGAAGGCACCTGATTGGTCCGTCAATACGTCCCATGGATCGTGTTGGTACAAAATGAACATCACGGCAAGTTCCAGACTCAAGACACGTAAACCCGGCGGTGGGGCCAATGTTCCCAGCACCAGGGGGTGGCCCACAGGTCATGGACCATGGTCGGCCGACCATGGCCCATTTGGCCAAGGACGTCCTCCCACGCCCATCACATTGTCCACATGCTGAAATTACCTCACACGTTGATCTTAAGGCGGTTGCATGGCGGTTTGATCCAACGGAGGGCAATAGAGGTCACGCGGATCGATGATGTGGCGTTGGGTAGCCCCCTACTCCACCTTGGGGCTATAAATACCCCCCCACCCCTTCACTTCCAAGATATGACCACAAGGAGAACTCCACTCCAATGTAGTAGGCGAAGCCCTACTCCTTTAGTGTAGTAGTAGAGTGAGAGAGGGAAGTCTTACGGAGGAAGCCCCGGTTGCATCGGGAATCTCCTCCGAGGTGTACCTCTGCGGGTGTACTTCTTCTAGTGAGTAATACATCCGAAGTTCTTTTATACTTTGCATATCTGGTTTAGTATAGTAGCTATTCACTGTTCTTCATTGGTACATTGCTTTGCTTTTTTAGTAGAGTGTTCTAGCCTAGCTAAGTACGAGGTTAGAATAGTAAGAGTTAGCGTAGACGTGGTGTCTAGGCTATACCTTACCGGTGTATGCCGCTTGTCGCACGGATGGATTGTGATAGCCAGTAAGGTAGTGACAGCCCTTCGGTCTCGTATAGATCACCACGTGTTTAGGCAAGTTCTTAAAAGGTAAGGCTCCAAGAAAATAGTAGTTTGGTAGTGGTGACTTTATTCACCGGATTATCACCTACCGCCTCCAAGTGTCCGAGGGCCGATAAAGCCACGTTTAGCTACCTAGCCTATCCGGATATCATAGCTATAGAAAACCTCTCAACTCAACTACCAAATACACACCTTGTGTCATCATAGGACGAGTCTTGATTCTTTGTTAGTTCACTTCACGTTCCTCGTGGAAATCGATACACGGAATACTCACGGTGAAAAGCTACACCGACGGCCGTAAACTTGCGGTTTCTTCAAGCCATACTTAGGTGTATCAGTCCTTTAGTGGTAACACTAAAGAACTGTCAACAAGCTTTTCTCTCGGCGCCGTTCTTGGGAACGGTAGTCGTCTTAACATTGAATTGGGTCGTCCGAAGTTATCTTTTATTTTTACCTTTCTTTTCTTTTTTTTTTTTTTCCTTTTCCACAATGAACCAAACACCCATATCCCATTTCGCCGCTCCAAAGGGCGCTTGTTTGGAGCCTCCACCATCATCACAACCCATCCATACATCTAGCTATGAGCTTCGCCCGTGCTTCATAGCCATGGTTCAGAAAAACCTTTCTCCGGGGATAAAGATGAGAACCCCTATGCTCATTTGCGTGAGTTTGAGCAATTGTGTTCATGTCTTCACATTGAGGGCATGACACGAGATACCCTTTTCGTTGGAAGCTCTTTCCGTTCTCGTTAACGGAAAAGCTAAACAATGGTATGCTCGCTATGTAGAGAGTATAGGAGGAGAATGGGAAAAGCTTCAAACCAAATTTTGTCTTACCTTCTTCCCTATCTCCCGTGTTGTCCATCTTCGAATAGAGGTCCTATCCTTTAAACAGAAGGAAAAGGAATATCTGGGCATAGCCTGGGCCCGTATCACCGATTCAACATCATATGGCCCTGACCTTAGTATTTCTAAACCGGCATTATTGCAACATTTCTATTGCGGCCTTACCAAGGAATCAGCCCAAAACCTTGACATAGCTTCGGGGAGCTTTCTTGCGTCTCCCCTTTTAGTGAAGGGAAGAAAGTTCTCTCTAGGATCTTTGAGAACACCCCTTACACTAACATCTACGATGAAGCTTTAGAGGAAAACCCAATCCCCAAGCAAAAGGAGATCTCAATGGCACAAACACCACCATTCCTATCCAAAAGTCCTCGCCATCAATCCTGAACCACAAATACCCCTGAGTTGCGAAGGAAGAAGAAATTCAACCTTCAAACATCCTTACAAATTCGAAGAGGATCTATTTCCTGATTTTGCTGATTATGGAAACACCTTGAATCACCATTTCCAAAAGGGACCTTCAAAGAGACACCATTCTAAATCCCTAAATGAAGGATCTCGTCAAAAGCATCCCAAATCATCATCATCTTACCTCTCAAAACCTCAAGTGGGGCATAAGTCTGGCCGAAGAAATGTCGAGTGAGCCCATAGAAGGAGAATCAAAACATCAAGAAGAATCTAGCCTCTTCCCTTCTATGCCCACAACCGATATATTCTCAAGACCCAATTCTAAACCAATCTATCGCCCGAGCACCCCCATTGTACTTTCCCCTTATGAGTCTTATGATCGCCCTGATCAATGACTCTAGGAATGCAAAGGATGAGCTCAAGTCAATCTCTTCTATCCCCGTGACTCATCCAAGTCTACAGGAGGACTCAGATAGTCATGAAGAAGAAATTGCTCATCCTCTTATAAAGCTCAGTCCGAGACCCCTCTATCCAAGAGAAGTCTTGGACGGTGAGATGACCATGGAATGTCATAGGCATGGAATGACGTAACCAAAGTGTTTACCTATGGAAATTCATGAGACATCAACTTTAGAGCTTGAAAACAAAGAAATCATGGATGATCATGGAAGCTATTTTCTACCCTTCTTTCAAAATTCATGCTTCTTTGATAAATATTCCAAATATATCCTCCACTTTACCACCACCAACCATAAGAGCTACAACCCACTATTGTTCCTTGTCCATAAAATATTTGAAATCATGGTTGTAGATGCTTATGTTTATCATAAGCATTCCAAATCTCATAGTAGTTTGGCGTGACGTAAAGATTGGTGTTGGAGGGGAAACGCTATCACCAATATGAGATTTTTAGAGGTTTCCCAAAGACAAGCTTATGTCTTAAAACAAGCACTTCCTAAAGACAACTCGAGATTTCATCACACTAATAAAAGTTGTCAAATGACTCTGTAAAGAAATCTTTGAGACATAATTGTGAAAGTTTCCTTTGGGTATTTTTGTCACTAACCCTTTCAGGTTTACACAAAAATAATGAAGGATAGAACTACAAGGTAAATCAATCTAAACACCCCCAAAGCATGTTCGATGGAGAACTCCATCACCTACACTTGGTATTGCTTTGCATCAAACGCTACAAAATCCAAGTGTGGGGATGGAAGTCTCTAAAGAACTCATGACATGCTTCATGTGTTGTTTAGTTGTTTCTACTTTGCTTTTGCATAATGTCTTGCTCACTTTGCTTAGTCATAAAAAAAAAATGTATCATTAGTTCACCATTAATGTCTCATCTTAATTATGCAAATGAATCTTGTTAGACCTTTTACTGCTCTAAACATGTTGGGTTTGAGAGTAATGTATACAAGGCTCTCATAGGTTATTTAAATTAAGCATGGTGCTTAGGTTAAATGCCCTTCCTTAATCAAACAAAACATGGTGTCAAGTTTGATTATTTGAACCAAAAAGATGTTTTGCATAGAATTAGGATGCAAAATTTGATTCATGTTCTTAGCGTAAGTTCTCGAGAATGTTTGGTGAACAATAAATGATTGATACTCCAACAAGGGAAAGTTGATCTCTACTAAATACTAAAACCTATATTTGTAGCATGGAATATCACCCTTAGCTAGATAACACCATTACCCCAACTTTGCTTCCTTTGGGTGTGTGTTGTCCGCTAATCTCTTTTAGGAAAGATTATGGACACGCCATGGCAAGATGATTAAAGGGTTCAACTCCAAAGACAAGACGATCCTCACATCCAACCCAAGACCCAAGCTATTAGGACACCAAGATGCTAGAACATCAAGATGGCCATCCCTCATCATCAACAAGTATGATGACAACTTCTTTGAGGTAAGTGGCTAGCAAATTAATTTTTTGTTCATATGCATAGCCAAAAAGATGACATGACAAAGTACCCTTTCAATAATGATTTAACTAAACTGAAATCACATGTCCTATTTTTGTGGTTTGCATATGAAATTTGACTAGCTCTTCTAGATCTACATAGTTGAAGTATCTACCATGCAAAATTTGAGCATGTTTGGCCATCAAAGGTGCATCGGCCGATGCACTAAAAGTGGCCAATAGGGCCCAACTTTGGTGAATATGTAGAGGAGAGCGTAGAGATGAGTGTGACGGAGTCTGTTTTCCCAAATCCAAAAATATGAGGGTCGGCCGACCTAGGAAGTGAGCCTTCTGAGCTCACGGACACTTGAGGCATTTTTGGGAGAGTTCAAGGATGACATCCCAATAACGGTTCAGACCCGTTGGGTCAAACCCACATCGGCCGAGTCATCCATTCTAGTCATTTGGCTCGGGGGTGAGTGAGATGAGTATAGAAAGTCATAATGATCATGCTTAGACCATTAGGATGGGTCAGGACATGACTTGGCACGTCGGCCGACCCCCTACTTGGGCCTTTTGGCTTGAGGGCAGGTGAGGTATGTTCTAGACACACTATAGAACACGTCTAGACCATTGGTTCGACTTCGTGTTTTGGTGCATAGGCCAACCTGTTCACTTCACACCAAATTGGTCACCTAATGTTCAGAGGCCTCGCTATCATTGATGGAGGAGCGTCTGAGCTCGGTGTCAAACTGGGAGTCGTTGGCACACCTCTCTCCTTAAGCCTTTCTCCCCTCACTTCTCTCTTCACCACCAGCCATACCCACCACCACATTTGGCGCCCATCAATGATCTAGGTAAGGAACCCAAGGGTCCATCCATAAACCCATAGCGCCCAACATACATCAAAATAACATCATGATCATGGACGTCATTGATGTGACTCCACTAGCCATAACCCCCTACTAGAGACCAACCTAGGCATCAGGATGTGACGGTCGACGTGACCTTAGGTTGGCCAATGCAGTCCACGATGCCAAAACACACATGTGGCATGCCTTGAGCCCGGTCTCCACATAGGGAGGTGCCTCGAGTTACGTCCATCGTATGAAATCTCTAAGAAAAAATGAACATTTGAGTTACGCTGGTGTTTTTCCACTAGCGTAAACACCCGCACTTGATGTTTTCTTTGCCCATGTGTCTCGGGCCGTGCAAAAGCCGGTGTGGGGGTGATCGGCCGACCACCCAACCGAAGGATATCAACGTTTGGACCCCCGCCACGTTGATCACCTTCGCATCAAGAACACACCTTGTGAAAATTTGAGCCCGAATGGCCATAAGAGGCACATCGGCCGACCACCCAACGAGGAAGGATCTCAACGTTTGGACCATGCCACGTTGATCACCTTCGCATCAAGAACACACTGTGAAAAATTTGAGCCCGAATGGCCACAAAAGGTAGGTCGGCCGACCAATGAATTTTCAAAAATTGGAAAAACGTCGGTGCGGGGATTGATCCACCGATGATGAGAAGAAGAGCACCACGAAGGCCAAATGGTCAAATCCTCCAAAAGTGGGATCGGCCGACCCCCACCTTGGACCCCTAGACCCACCTCGGCATCTAGGACACTTCCACGCCGGTTTGCAACCCCTCTCTTCTCTGTTTTTACATTTATTTTGTATTAATTTTTTGTTA
The DNA here is from genome assembly GCA_015847255.1 of Hyparrhenia diplandra. NCBI lineage: Eukaryota > Viridiplantae > Streptophyta > Magnoliopsida > Poales > Poaceae > Hyparrhenia > Hyparrhenia diplandra. The sequence goes on along the minus strand of JADLZK010009641.1, from coordinate 163,891 downwards.
GTTATTTTTATAAAAAGAATAAAACTAGAAGAAGCACCTGAATATAAAAACTTTGAAGAAGTAACATTTTCATGACATCTTGAAGATAAAATCTATCATAAAGTTTATTTCTTTTGCAAACTTATGTTTGTGGGAAAAAATACATTATTAGGGAAAGTCATATTGACTAAGATGTTGTGACTTGTGATATAGTTCGAGCTTGTGCATCAACCTTTTCTATTTAAAGTTCTTGGAGATTTGTCTTGATAAAAAAAACATAAAACCATAGTGTCACATTCTCCTCGATGATGAAAATAGCCACCAAAGCCATACGCATTACTCATACATGTTCGAGCCCCATTTATGCTACTTGCGGTTGTATTGAGTTTTGGCAAACCTAGTGACCCTTGTTGAGAATTATATCATGCTCCCAAGATCAAGTTCATGTACACTCCACATCTATATGCTACTTCTACACCGAAGTACGCACAACATACTTTTTCCCAGTTCCACCATCAAAATGCTCTATGCTTTAAGTTGTGATCTCTCTCTAGATATATAGATGATCAAAAGAGACATGAGCTATGCAAAAGTATATAAAAAAAGAGAGGAAATAATGGACACAAGTCCGAGGGTGAGTAGAACCCACCTCTCCAAAAAAAAAAAAAAGTTGGACACATGAAGGTCCAAGTAAAAAAAAAAAAGTTGGACACATGAAGGTCCAAATATATATATATATGATACCCATGTCTCAAAACAATAAGATAGAGAGAGATCATATCCAATAGAAGAGCAAAAAAGTTATCCATAATTCACACACACATGCACATTCTTGATCTAAGGGCATGATACTTTTCTTTTAGGATCCTAGTTTTGACTTTACAATATATGCAATGCAAGTATGCAATCATGTTTATCCCTACCTCAGCTCCACATAGACCTTTGTAGTAGGATGAAACAAAAGGCACTTTCATGTTATGCCGTGGTGAGGATCTATACACTATTGAGTGACTTGAGAGTACCCAATCGAGGAGTATAAGTGATCTATGTGATTTTCTTTTTTTTAACTTATATAAATAAAAAAAAAAACTCCAAGAACTAAGATGTGAATGCGGAAGATGACTTGCTTTGAACTATTCCATTTCCCAACTTCTCAAGGATTTATGATAGACACAACCACATATCCCACTCACATAGGAAATGCTTAGAAATAATCTTATGGTAGTTCAATATCTCATAAGTGTTATGTCCATGTTTACTTCAACCTCCCTCCTTTGCTTGAGGACAAGCAAAGATGTAAGTGTGGGGGATCTTGTTGACGGTAGAAATACCCTGTTTTTACATAGTCAAACCGTCAACAAAGTACTCCTTTTGGAAGCTAACATACATATAAACAATGATTTCTTATGCAAATAACCTAGTTCCACATGTAGATGTCATTCTTTGTATACAGATGTGAAACTAGTGGAACTCTGGCTGAAATGACACATTTGGTCACCATCCAGTCAACACCCCAAGAATGGCCATTGGACAATTTGACACCACCATCATGATCTCCATGTCCTATGAAGCTTCCACACAAAATTTGAAGTCATTTGGCCACAAGACCTACATCGGCCGATGCATGACCATTTCATCCTGAGACATCCTGACATGTGGGGACACCTTCTAGAAGAGTTGGAGAAGGCCAAGGCCCAATGGACCAGCATCGGCCGACCATGATACTTTGGCCCAAACTCTTCCAATGCGACTTGCCACATCACTAATCCGTGGGGGAACAAGAGAAGGCACCTGATTGGTCCGTCAATACGTCCCATGGATCGTGTTGGTACAAAATGAACGTCACGGCAAGTTCCGGACTCAAGACACGTAAACCCGGCGGTGGGGACAATGTTCCCGGCACCGGTGGTGGCCATTGGTCATGGACCATGGTCGGCCGACCATGGCCCATTTGGCCAAGGACGTCCTCCCACGCCCATCACATTGTCCACATGATGAAATTACCTCACACGTTGATCTTAAGGCGGTTGCATGGCGGTTTGATCCAACGGAGGGCAATAGAGGTCACGCGGATCGATGACGTGGCGGAGTAGCCCCTACTCCACCTTGGGGCTATAAATACCCCCCTACCCCTTCACTTCCAAGATATGACCACAAGGAGAACTCCACTCCAATGTAGTAGGCGAAGCCCTGCTCCTTTAGTGTAGTAGTAGAGTGAGAGAGGGAAGTCTTACGGAGGAAGCCCCGGGTGCAGTCGGGAATCTCCTCCGAGGTGTACCTCTGCGGGGTGTACTTCTTCTAATGAGTAATACATCCGAGTTCTTTTATACTTTGCATATCTGGTTTAGTATAGTAGCTATTCACTCGTTCTTCATTGGTACATTGCTTTGCTTTAGTAGAGTGTTCTAGCCTAGCTAAGTACGGTTAGAATAGTAAGAGTTAGCGTAGACGTGGTGTCTAGGCTATACCTTACCGATGTATGCCGCTTCTTTGCACGGATGGATTGTGATAGCCAAGAAGGTAGTGACAGCCCTTCCGGTCTCTCGTATAGATCACCACGTGTTTAGGCAAGTTCTTAAAAGGTAAGGCTCCAAAGAAATAGTAGTTTGGTAGTGGTGACTTTATTCACCGATTATCACCCACGCCTCCAAGTGTCCGAGGGTCGATAAAGCCACGTTTAGCTACCTAGCCTATCCGGATATCATAGCTATAGAAAACCTCTCAACTCAACTACCAAATACACACCTTGTGTCATCATAGGACGAGTCTTGATTCTTTGTTAGTTCACTTCACGCCTCGTGGAAATCGATACAGAATACTCCCGGTGAAAAGCTACACCGACAAACCGTAAACGCTTGCGGTTTACCGTTGCCATACTTAGGTGTATCAGTCCTTTAGTGGTAACACTAAAGAACCATCAACACCCGTGATAAGGAATATGCTCAAACAGTTTCGACACGAAGAGGGGGCAGGAAAGGAAGATGAAGAACCAAGTCCTGAAGAAATTCGTCGGATGGAGGAGATTGTTGCAAATGCCGTTGGGAATGCAATGACCAATCACAACACGGTGTTCTTCAACACTTTTTCGCGATATCATGAAGGCTAGTTTTGGACCCGAGTTTGATCAACACTTTGAGGCTCGGCTTGGTGAGCTATCGGGGCCAAGATACATACAAACGCCTAAGCCACCACCAAAGAAAGGAGCTACGAATCAAGAATGCGGAGGAGAGAACAAGACACCCGAGAAAAACCGGAGGGATCCGGAGCCAAGACACATGGAGAAGCGGCGTTGGTACACACTGGGAACCCTCCAGTATACAACACGTATTCGATAGCTCCAATGGCCATTGGGTTGCGAGAGAAATCCCTTTGGCCCCGGTTACCTGAGAGTTCATTGACTATTCCACAGTTCATGCTATGCCAAATCCTCGGGTATTGGCCAGCTAGACATGTCGGGGACAATCTCATGGACCACAAAACTCAAATATGGATATACTCCTAGCGAGGATGGCGATATGATGCAACACCAATTTGGGATCAAGCCCAAGAATGTTGCCCTATGTGTATCGGTCTCCATATCCCGATTGGTACAACAGAGTGGCGCTTCCTTCAAGACTGAAGCCTCCAACCGACTTGACCAAGTTCTCTCGACAAGATGACACTTCTACTACCGAACACATCGGTCGGTATCCGATTCATTGGGAGAGCTTGCCAATGATGAAGCATGGAGGATTAAGCTTCTTCCCATCATCCCTTACGGGGCCGGCTTTCACATGGTTTGCCGTTCTTGCCGGCCAATTCTATTGGAACCTAGTCTGAGCTTTGGAAGATAAGTTTCATTCATACTTCTCAAATTCCAATGAGAAAGAGCTTGTTGACTTGATGGGGTTGACACGAAGTACAATGAAACACCACAAGAGTTCTTGCGCAGGTTCAGAGAGATAAAGAATTCTGTTACTCTTTGAGCTTGCGGACCATCGATTGCCGGTTTGTAGCCATTCGGGAATGCATCCAGCCATCGGGGAGAGGCTAGCCGACATGGAGTTTGATGACCTTGGACAACTCTCAAGGTGCCTCACTCATGGCCAATCAGTTCGAGCATCAAGAAGGACACCCGTTTTTGAAGGGGGAAACGTGTCTTATCGGACATACAACCACTTCTGGAAGAGGGAGAAGATGAAGATGATGGCTAGGAAGATGTAGCATTGCCGAATTTACTTGGGGAAAGGAGCCTGTCCAAAGTTAATCAGCGGATGAAGACACTCAAGGGGGCATACGACTTGGCGTCTCCAAGTCGGAGAAGCTCTTTGAGTTTTTAGTCAAGGAAGGACGCATCAAGCTACCGAAAACCATTCTATGAAGCGTCCAGTGGGTCAAGATCGCGATATTGTGGCTTCCATGATATGATCACTCACAACATCACTGACTGTCGAATCTTTAAACAGCAGATTCAGAGGGCCATACAGCAGGGTCTCCTCAAGTTCAACAACAACATGAAGGTGGATATGGAGTCCTTCCCTGCAGGCATGGTTGCTTTCGATTAGTGCATGGTTTTACGCCCGGTGATCCCTAAAGGCAAAGCCCCAATGAAAGTGCCGACTTATGAAAGGGCAAAGCAAAGTGGTTCAGTTGACCCTAGTCGGCAAGTGTCTAGTGTGGAGCTCCAGCAGCATCGTGTTCGGTTCCCAAATAGCCGAACAGAGAAAGGAGAAACCTCCAAACCAAAGGTGACATCTCGTATCTTCTTGAACAAATGGCGAGACAGCAAGAGAAGCGATATCGCGAGGATCGGCAGGCTTGCAAGAGAAACGTGAGGTACGCGAAGAAGAGATGTACCACCGAGAAACGGGAAGAAATACATGACGGAAAGAGAGGAGTCTCATTGGGACTGTCCTTTCTTTAGGCATTCTTTGGAATGAAGGCTTGAAGTTGCTGCTAGGAACAATTGCCCTGAATGCGGTGAGCAATACCACGGTGCAGGACAGGCACGAGTCAACTGCCGTCCCATCCAAGAAAGATTCATGGCACGCTTCCCGGAGGGATGACCGACGCTTAAAAATAAAGACAATACACCTCACGTCGATGTAAAGGATTGCGATCAAGCATGGGGTTTGTGGAGGATTACGATGATGACATGGACTCTCCTTAGGAGTATGAGTGGCAAAAGGGACAGTGGTGCCCTCCTGGTCTGAGGAAGAGCCAGAAGAGAAGAGTCCAACGTCTCAGGAACAAGGAGCTCAAGGAGGCAACAGCCGAACGCAAACAAGTGTGGCGCCCAAAGAAGAAAACTCAAGAAGCCAGTCGTTCGGCAGAAGGGTATTCGGCAAGTGGGCGTTCGGCAGATGTTAGCATGGTCTTCTACATCCCAATAGAGTTTGCAGCACCTACTGAGCAAGCTACTGATGATCCAGAGGAACAAGATGCTTATTCAGATGAAGAGGCCTATTCTGATTTTGATAACAAAGAGATGATTGATCTCCTAGGACAGTTGGCTCTATCAAGACAGGCTGTATTCGACAGGCCTAGGAAGCACAACCATCTGAAGCCTCTTTACCTGAAGGGATATGTTAATGGAAAACCTCTGACTCATATGTTCGTTGATGGGGGAGCTGCAATCAACATCATGCCATATACGACTTTCGAGAAGGCGGGGATGACCAAGGAGGATTTGCTCAAGACAGGACATTGTGCTCGGGGACTTTCTTTGGAAATCCTTGAGATACCCATGGAGCCGTTCACATTGAGTTGATGATCGGCTCGAAGACTTTGATCACTACCTTCTTTGTGGTCGGCGATAAGGGGTCCTACGACTTATTACTTGGAAGAGATTGGATCCATGCTAATCTGTTATGCGTTCCATCCACCATGCATCAAGTCCTCATCGATTGGAACGGTGATGATGTCGAGATAGTGCAAGTTGGTGATTCGGTAAGCATTGCGACAAATCGAGCCATCGTGCAGGGAATATGAAGGCGTGGAATGCTTTTCAGGAAGAGAATGGGAAGAAGGTCCTGTCAGTACTCGCTACAAAGACTAGCAGCCGATCGAGATAGTCGGCTCTCATAGTAATTTCTAAGGGAAAGATTACGTGTCGGCTTCTAAAGGATCAATTATTGCAAGATATGATTGGCCGACACGTATAGTTTATTAGTTGCGAGCAAAGAAAGTTTGTTCTATTCATAAGAGATAGCCGATGTGAAAATCATCGCCTTTAGCAGAAAAATACTCCATAGAATTGGAGAACAGCCGGCATAAACATTGTTATGTCGCCTTTAGTGCAAAATATAAAACAACAATATCAATATAAAGACAAAGGAGTCTTTATTCAAGAGCTTCAAAAGTCTCAAGAAAAAAAACATTGCGAATGCAAGGGATTGTGGGTTCAGATCTGTTCATGTTTAAACCAGTATACCTATTTTCTCAGCAATAAAAGTTGACGATTTTACTGGAGTTACTTTGTTCGGCAAGGCTTGTTAAGAGAAAACATTCAATACAACCACGCAACGGAAGGTAAAGTCGCAACCGAACATCAGTTACAAAATATCAAGTTCAGTACTTGGCACCCAAACAGGAGAAGTTTCAACAAAATTACATGTTCAGAAAGGCTTTCATATCAGAAACGACTGAGGCTTGAAGAGAGCTTGCTTCACTAAAAACCTTCATCATCTTCTTCTAAGATTGCCAGGTTGGAAACTTTGGCTTTGAATCTTTTATGCTCTTCATGGTTCTTCTTGATTGCTGCCTTAGCTGAACTCAAAGACTCTGGAAGACCAGCTATTTTCTTCTTCTTTTCTTCAATTGACTTGGTCAGGACTGCCAGCTGTTCTTCAAGCAAGAGTTTCTTCTTTTCTTCACTATCCAATTCAGGCTGTAGTTGGTTCAGAAGCTCTTTATCGATTTGAATCTGGAGTGCGGTTCAGCCGGTACTTTTCTTCGTGATCTCCATAGCGACCGGCATAGATGATTTCGAGTGGAATGCTCATTAGCCAGGTTTGATGGCAGCAATTGTTGACACTTGTTATCATATAAAATTATTAATCAATTAAACATGAGAAAGGGGTATAAATAATAATAACAACCTAGAATAGGGGGTCACTAACATATTTCCATCAGTTTTGGTAATGTTTGAATTGCGGGACTAAACAAAAACAGCGAGTTCGCGAGCCATACGACTACGCGACGCAAACGCAATCCAACTCCGAGAAAGACTCTAGAAGGCTCCGGATTAATCCCGGCGTGGACCAAACTTGACACCGAAGAAAACATCATCTAGAAGACTCCGAAGCCACGGCGCGACGGGGACCCGGGGGGACTCCCCACGGGCCGATCGCCCAATAATGGGGCCGATCGGCCCTACTTGGCCGCCAAGCAAGCCCCCTGTCTCCGGAACCTTCCTCCACCACCTCTAAGACGCAATCTAAACCCGGTTGTTTAACGTCGGTTTGATCCGAGGGCGTCGGTAGAAGCACGAGATGAATCAAAGATTAGTACCACATCGCTGTTGAAACCGAAGGGACATAAGAAGACCCATATATATAGACCCCTAGACCCCCTTTTCCGATCATCAAGTTCTCAATTCAGCAACAACGCTTCAAGATCCAAGTCATATCCCACGCTTGTAGAAACATCGCTTTAGGAAGAGTAGCAATCAAGACTAGAACTAGTAGGAAGGGAGAAATCCGCTCGGATCGTCGGAGGCCGGCTCAAGATCAGGCCTCGTTCTTGTAAGTTCTTCATTGTAAGTAGTCTTCAAGTTCCAGACACATGCTTAATATGAATATCTTGATCATGTTTATATTCGAGATTATTTGTTCTAGTATTTACTTTGATTACACGTTTAGCATAGTTGAATTACTGTTATGTTCATACATGGATTCGTATAGCGCTCATCTATTGATATCATGGGTGAGTGGTAGAGATGATGTAATCGTGGTGATTAGATCTTATTTACTGCGTTTGCACCCTATGTGCCGGGTCGTGTGGTAGATCGTGGTGGTGACACACCATTGAGTCCTTTGCAATCCATCCCCGTATGTAGGCCTAGCGGATGATATTATTCGGGTTGTTCTAAGTTTCGGCCTTAGTCTTCACGGATTACGTCCTCATGTAAGGATTTAATTAGTCTTTCTTCAATGATTGTTAGATGTATTGCACTAATTGAGTAGATCCTAACTTATAGTTTAGAGTTACATATTGGAGTTTCTAATGCTAGCTAGCCTATGAATTGCTATCGTCCTTTGTTTGACACTTTCTATTTTAGCCCACTTAGATATGACTTTGGTTGAATCTATTTATCAAGAACTTTATCATTATCTTTATTGTGAACTTTGATCCTTGTTTAATTAATTGATAAGTTTAACACTTAAGCTTTGCACACGAGAGATGATTAAGATGTTTAGCACCTATGTATAGTTAATTCACGATAGAAGACTTCTTTCCCCTGTGGTAGAATATAAATTCAACACCTGGTTCTTACTCCCTGTTAAAATGCTACAATGGTATATTCATATCACTGTAAACTGCGGATACCCAGTTATAATTGTTTATTTACTTATTAAGAAGTTATTAAGGCATAGTACGAATATTTTATTCCTTGCATATTAGTAGTTTAACTATAGGGATGACAACCTTTTCGGATATGCTATGAACAAAGAATGAATTATTTCTTTTAGTTTTATCTCGAAGCAACATCGATATTCTTTCTAAACGCCATTACTAGTTAGTGACGTTAGAAATACCAACAAGCATTTTTGGTGCCGTTCTTGGGAAAGAAAGTCTATAGCCCAATAAAATAAAAAAAATAGGATTAACTTGCATACATCTCTCTCACGCATTGTAAAGTATTAAATTTATCAATTGCTTAAACAAGTTTACCCTCGTTATTATTCTTTCTATCTATTTCGGGGTAATGTATGAAAAGGAATCTTCCCGAAAACTTCCAAACCGATCGGAAAAACTCTTGAAGGAGGCAAGATCCAAGTTGAAGTCTCAACCTAAGATCACTACCTCGGAAGACTCCTCCATCGCTGCTTAGCACCCGTGTTCAAGTCATGGCAAACAAGACCCTCACGCGAGTACTCACTTGCCGACTACGGCCAACATCCGCACTGGGCCGACAGTCGATGTGGGAGACAAAGCTTTTGAGCTCAAGCCTGCACTCATCAACATGGTACAAGCTAGCCAATTCTGTGGAAAAGCCCATGAAGATGCCAATGCTCACCTACAACACTTCCTAGAGATCTGTGGCACCTTCACCATCAAAGATGTCTCAAGTGATGCAATCCTACTTCGTTTGTTCCCATTCTCACTCTTGGGACGAGCGAAGCAGTGGTTCTACGCCAACAAAGACAAACTCACTACTTGGGCACTTTGCTCTACTGCCTTCCTGGCAAAATTCTTCCCTATAGGCAAAACCAACGCCTTACGGGGGAAAATCTCAAGTTTCCAGCAGCAACACGATGAATCCGTTCCAGAGGCGTGGGAACGCTTCCAAGACTACATCACTGAATGCCCACACCATGGAATGGAGAACTGGCTACTCATGCAGACCTTCTACCACGGGCTCAACAACAACACCCGTGAGACCATGGACGCTGCTGCTGGAGGTGCTTTCCTGTCCCTTACACTAAATCAAGCTACTGACCTTGTGGAGAAGATGGCATCAAACCAAGCTTGGAATGAGGACCGTCAACCCCGCAAGAAAGAAAGAGGAATGCACCAGCTGAAAGAGGTAGACATGCTGTCTGCCAAAATGGATTTAATTATGAAGAAGCTTGAAGACAAAGCCCCCGAGAAAAAGGAAGTCATGCAACTCTTCGATTCCCGCATGACATGTGAAGAATGTGGCAACACTGGACACTCGGGCAGCCAATGTCCCGAGCTAGAAGAGGACGTGAATTACATCAACAACAACAACAACCAGTATCGTCCTCCGAATCAAGGATGGAATCAACAGAGACCCAACTACCAAGGTAACTACTCAGGTAACTATCAAGGTAATAACTCTTTCAATAATTTCCCACCTTTAAGAGAGTTAGTACAAAACCAAGGTAGACTCATGGATAATCTGTCTAAGAAGTTAGCTTCCAATGATAAAATGCTAGAAACTATTAGTACTAAAATGGAAAGCTTTTCTTCTGCAATAAAAAGAACCAAAGATAGCTTTAATAAAATGATAGAATCTCAATTGTCTCGGTGGCTTTATCTGCTATGCCTAACCAGGTAAGATTCGGGCCAGCCTTAAGAATTAGAATCTGCAAACCTTGTCTATATTTACTATGCAGGTATTCAGACCAAGGATGCACGAGGAGGACCGAATTGTGTTGGTAGGGGTATGCCCACCAAGAAAGGAGATCGGGGAGACCCGGTCGTCACCATTGAAATCGGCGCCCGCACCTCACGACGCGCTCGTCGATTTTGGCTCAAGTGTCAACATCATGCCTAAGGTAAACCTTGAGCGGATCAAGATTTACTATACACAACCATGTGCCTACAACTTGCGATCGGTCGCTATGCTATCCCGAAGGCATCCCGGAAGACGCGTTTGTCTTTACATCGGTAAGCTCTATGTGGCCACCGACTTCGTGGTCTGGATACGGGCAAAGGTAAGAACGCCCCGATTATTGTGCAGGGCGCCCTTTCCTTGCCACCACCAAGGCCATCATCTACGCCGACACCGCAAAGGTCGTCTTCACCGTCAACGGACAGAGGGAGAGATTCAACTGCAAACACAAGACCCTAGCTCCCCCTGCTCCAACTGTACCACTACCGTACCCTGAAGTACACGTACCAGCTGTCGAGAAGAGGACAAAAAGAAGAAGCAAGAACAAGAAGAACCGTCAACCTCGACCACATGTGGAACGAGTCTTGATGATCAATCAAGTCCCAACAGAACGCAAGACTCGGCGCATTCCACCACCATTAGAGAAGCTAGACGACCCTGGAGTTCCGTCAATCCATTGCTCCATCAATCAATGGAACTTCCAGCAAGTTGTCTGCGACACGGGATCAGGCATCAACTTAATGTCAAAGGTAACGTATCAATTAATATATGGTAATCTGCCTTTGTGTTCCACCTATGTAATGCTACAGATGGCGGACCAATCATACCGAGTCCCGGAAGGTATTGCACGAAACGTCCCCGTCAAAATCAAGGACTGCTACGTCCTCACTGACTTTTTAGTCATGGACATGGGCGAAGAAGAACAAGATCCTCCCATAGTACTTGGAAGACCGTTCCTGAACACTACAAGAGCTATCATCTACATCAGGACGGGCGAGATCCACTTCCAGATTCAAGGTAAAAAGATACGCTGTTTCTTCAATACTTATACTAACTATGAACAGCCCCGAAGAAAGACCAAGAGCCAGAAACGTCTCCAGAGACTACAACAAAAGATGGACTCGAAGATGGAGCACATTGAGAGAATAGAAAAAGACATCAAGGAAAAGTACACTCAGCTCCTACCCATCTTGAATGCTGCACCGGCTACACCTGAGAGGTCTCCACCAAAGAAACAATCCTGGAAAAAGAAAGAAGCTGCGCCTGCTAAGAAGAGCAACGAGAGTACACCTTCGGAGACCCAACCAGCGCCGGCATCAACAACTGAACAATCGACTTCCTCGGCCACTTCGCTCGCCACCCTTTGAGATCATTGAAGGAACCTTACCAGTACAACATTTATACGAGGGGCCCATAGACGACACCACGCCATGGGAGTAAGTGCTTTAAACTCTCGCCCGAGAGGTAACTTCGGTATTTATCTCGCATATTTAATTTTACGCAAAGCATATTTCAATTAGCATGTTTCCTTTAGCATATCTACTTTTTCTAAACCTACACTTAGAAAATCTCAAAAATATGTTTCTTTTGCATCAGTCTCCTAAGCCCCATGCAAGCACTCCTTGCTGTGGTGGCATAAATATAAAAATACAAAATTTTTGCACTCATATGTTTTTGCATTAGCATCCCTATTGCATAGAAAAATTTCAAAAATATGTGGGCACCCTGAAGGTCCACACCTTTAATAATAAAAATCCAAAAGACATGAGCACATGAAGGCTCACATTAACATCCTAAGATTTTGTTCCTTCGGGTATGTGCAAAACTAATATTAACAGGGAGAACATTAAAGGAGACCCCTCAAAGAGGAGCAAGCTCAAGGATGAACAAAGAACTACTTCAAGATCAAGCTTGGGGGCATCCCCATTTACCACTATAAGTATCACTATCCTATGTCTTATTTATTAGCTAGTTATATTTGCTTAGAGTTAATGAGTCTTAGTTAATGAGTCTTAGTTAAAAGTCTTAGTGTTAAAGAGTCAAATAAATGCTGGAACTTGCTAGATTACTTTCTTTTAATTATGATCTTGATGATGCTAAGGAGATGATGAATAGTTGCTCCGCCCTAATTCCTCTTAAAAATACTTACACTTTGGACTTAGATTCTCCCAAAGCTTTAAATGCTTAATTTGCTCTAAACCCAAACACACATGGGAAGCACATGCTTAATCTGAGTCTTCGCATTAAAAGATAAAAGTACATGAAAAGTTGAGCTGCTGTTTATCATAATCTTAGAGATACTTGACTCCTGGTTTTTATCTTTAAAAATTATAAAATTACATGATGAGTTCCTTAGCTATGACCCTTAAGAGTTTATCATTCACATCAAGATCATCCCACTCCATTAAATACGCCGCTTCTAACTCGTATACGCCTCCCCATACTCCATCAAGCCGCTAGCCATAAATATAATTATAAAAATAAACTCTTGCAATCTTTGGATATGTCTCTCTCAATGTTTTTATAAAGGCTGGGCTACATTCGAAAAAAAAATATATCTAGAGAAAAGTGAGACGAGAGAGGGAGAGTAACGGACAAAAGTCATACTAGGCGAGAAGGGCCTACCTCCCTAATAATAAAAATATATTTAGAGATGAATAATGGACACGTGTCCGAGGGTGAGTAGGGCCCACATCTCTAAGGAGAGAGAAAAAAATGGACACAAGTCCGGGGCAAAAACCCACCTCTCCAAGAATGGACGGCCCTGTGTCCTAGCAATTTTTAGAAAGAGAGATATAGTCTAAGATGCTTGAGAAGAAAAATACTAGAAAAAGGCTAAGGCTATTTACTACCTTTCATCCTCACCCACTTCACCACTATCATCCCACTATGTATGTTCCGCCACTTGTATAACTCCATTACCACCATCCACTTAAGAGGGTCATACATAGGATCTCTGAGTTTTCTTTTGAAAAATACTACAAAACCCCAGGATGATAGTTGATCAAAGAACTTGAGACATGGTACTTAACTTGATTGTTTTATCTTGCTTATGATTCGTGAAAAGGCTACGCCTCATGGTAAACAGGTATGAGAGAGCAATCTGGTTAAGAGGAGAATTTATTTCTGAGTAACACAGTATTTCTGAGGTATGAAAGCGTAGTAGCAACTCCTGATCCTACTATAGCATATAGCTTTGCTAGGGACTAGCAAAGGGTAAGCTTGGGGGAGTTTGTTGACACTTGTTATCATATAAAATTATTAATCAATTAAACATGAGAAAGGGGTATAAATAATAATAACAACCTAGAATAGGGGGTCACTAACATATTTCCATCAGTTTTGGTAATGTTTGAATTGCAGGGACTAAACAAAAAAACAGCAGAGTTCGCGAGCCATACGACTACGCGACGCAGCGCAATCAACTCGAGAAAGACTCTAGAAGGCTCGGATTAATCCCGCGTGGACCAAACTTGACACCGAAGAAAACATCATCTAGAAGACTCCGGAAGCCATGGCGCACGACGGGACCCGGGGGACTCCCCACCAGCCGATCGGCAATAATGGGGCCGATCGGCCCTACTTGGCCGCCAAGCAAGCCCCCTCTCGGAACCTTCCTCCACCACCTCTAAGACGCAATCTAAACCGGTTGTTTAACGTCGGTTTGATCCGAGGGCGTCGGTAGAAGCACGAGATGAATCAAAGATTAGTACCACATCGCTGGCGAGAAGGCGAAGGGACATAAGAAGACCCATATATATAGACCCCTAGACCCCCCTTTCAGATCATCAAGTTCTCAATTCAGCAACAACGCTTCAAGATCCAAGTCATATCCCACGTAGAAACATCGCTTTAGGAAGAGTAGCAATCAAGACTAGAACTAGTAGGAAGGGAGAAATCCGCTCCGGATCGTCGGAGGCCTACTCAAGATCAGGCCTCGTTCTTGTAAGTTCTTCATTGTAAGTAGTCTTCAAGTTCCGGACACATGCTTAATATGAATATCTTGATCATGTTTATATTCGAGATTATTTGTTCTAGTATTTACTTTGATTACACGTTTAGCATAGTTGAATTATTGTTATGTTCATACATGGATTAAGTATAGCGCTCATCTATTGATATCATGGGTGAGTGGTAGAGATGATGTAATCGTGGTGATTAGATCTTATTTACTACTGTGTTTGCACCCTATGTGCCGGGTCGTGTGGTAGATCGTGGTGGTGACAAAGACCATTGAGTCCTTTTGCAATCCATCCCCGTATGTAGGCCTAGCGGATGATATTATTCGGGTTGTTCTAAGTTTTCGCCTTAGTCTTCACGGATTACGTCCTCATGTAAGGATTTAATTAGTCTTTCTTCAATGATTGTTAGATGTATTGCACTAATTGAGTAGATCCTAACTTATAGTTTAGAGTTACATATTGGAGTTTCTAATGCTAGCTAGCCTATGAATTGCTATCGTCCCACCGTTTGACACTTTCTATTTTAGCCCACTTAGATATGACTTTGGTTGAATCTATTTATCAAGAACTTTATCATTATCTTTATTGTGAACTTTGATCCTTGTTTAATTAATTGATAAGTTTAACACTTAAGCTTTGCACACGAGAGATGATTAAGATGTTTAGCACCTATGTATAGTTAATTCACGATAGAAGACTTCTTTCCCTCGTGGTAGAAGAATATAAATTCAACACACGGTTCTTACTCCTGTTAAAATGCTACAATGGTATATTCATTCATATCAAACTTAAGGATACCCGAGTTATAATTGTTTATTTACTTATTAAGAAGTTATTAAGGCATAGTACGAATATTTTATTCCTTGCATATTAGTAGTTTAACTATAGGGATGACAACCTTTTCGGATATGCTATGAACTGCAATGAATTATTTCTTTTAGTTTTATCTCGAAGCAACATCGATATTCTTTCTAAACGCCATTACTAGTTAGTGACATTAGAAATACCAACAGCAATGTGTTGATCCGGATGGAGAATACGATTCATAGGCGATTTCAAAGAAAATGGGATCTTTGTTCAAAGAGTTCAGCCAATTCTTTTATCCCGGAAGCATTCTCGAACCAAGACACCTACGTCCCCATCAAGAAGAGAAAGGATCTCCTTAAGCCTTGTTTGGTTGGCTTGTAAAGGCTATCTTTGGGATGTGGCTTCTTCTCCTTGCTCGAGCGTATCCTTGAGGAAGAAAGACATGCTTGGTTCATCCTCACCCCGACAAAGACAGGAAAATGTGTCAACATAGGCGGAAAAATTCTGTACTTCAAGAACTATGTATTTGAGGGGAAACAAAAAATACCGTTCTATGCGCTCGTGAATAGGAGGAGATCGGGGAAGCTCATTCACATTGGTAGCATGAGGCGACTTGTCACCCTCAGGACGGCTCTCTTTAGAGGACGAACTCAAGCGAATAGGAGATGGTTGAGAAGGATTAATCTGATTTCTTGATTGAGCCTCATCATCCCGAAAGAAGCACCGGCAGAGGATTCGACTCTCCATGGTTAGAATTGATAGGCTCGGCACGTGGATTTTCCTTCCTCCCCATAGATTGGGTTTTCTCGGAAGAATTCAGCTCAACCTTCAAGGGATTTTGCTTTGTCGATTAGCAACAATTTCGTCGCTGCTTTCCAAACATACGGAGAAGGCCGAAATAAAACATTTGGATACTTTCGGCCAAGAAAATAAAAAGAAAAAAAGGAAGTATACAATTACCAATTTTTTCATGAGTCTTTTAAATTTCTGGATTGTCGGGGAAAAGGAGAAGCATTATCTTGCACTTGTGCAGTATTTGAACCAGAGCCAATCTGCAGTCGAGAAAAGGATTAAGCAAAAGTAAAAATCAATCATTGCAGCATACAAAGAGTGGCATACCATGGAAACTTGCTTGATTCTTGGAGATCTTTTCTTCTTAGAGGACCGGGGACTACCGACCAGATGAGTGGAAGCTTTCCTCTTCTTCATATCCTTCAACTTCTCCTCGAGAAAGACCATATGTGTTCTCATGAAAGCCTTCATGGCCAGTCCTTCATCACCCGAGGGCGGACGAGGTCCGCCGGATAATATCGAACTTCTCTTGAAGGAAGGGTTGGCTCAATGTCCCACAAAAGAAAATTAAGTTTAGATGAAGGAAAAGGAGCAAGAAAGGAACTGAAGAAAAGGCGGTCACCTCACTATCGGTGACAAATTCTCGCAAGAGTGCTTGGCAAAGGGGATGAACCAACGAGTTGAATATATGGTCGCGTGCAATTCTTCCCACCAAGATTGAAACAGAGGGATGTGCAATGTCAATCAAGACAAAAGGATCGCCCTGTATTCGGTAGATCTTTTCCTAAATTGAAAATCTTTTCAGCTTGCGAGATGCTCGATTACCGCCTCCCTTGGCTTGATGGCTCGAAAAGAATAACCTCGGGGCAATTGACCACATCCCAATTGTCTTGCTGCCATATTTGGGTTGTAAAACTCATAAGTAGGCTTCACCAACCTTCCATGATGAAATTCTGCGCAGCAAGATGCATGGCTTGATGATTGCATTAAAGATCCCTCTGTTGATAGATTATCACCGCAGCCCGAATCATAGTTAAATTTGCAAGGAAAAGTGAAATCTTCACATTCTTTGAAAGGAAACCGAGAACTTCTTCAAAGCCTTTGTTGAAGATCTTGAAAAGCCGGGCCAATGTTCTTGTTGATAGTAATGGCGGATGCAGCTTCTCCATATGTCCGACAAGCTTTGGATGTTGCTTCTTCATCCTCGGATAATTGATCAAGGAAAGGACAAGGAGTGCAAATCTACTCGATCGGTTTGTGCATATACAACTGTAACCACATCCGACTAACCACCAAGGACCGCTCACACAGAAATTCCTTTTTCTCAAACATTTGGGTGGTAATTTGATGCAAAGATATGGTAGGTAGCACCTAGAAGATACTTACCAAGGGCAATTGTCTTGTTGGTGCGGATCTTCTTGACCATGACTATGTGATTCAAAGACAGGCTCATTGGACTTGCCGAAAAACACAAATCTACATAGCCGTAAATTTAGGAAAGCCTTGTATTCTTTGTCGGCCATCGGGCCATTCTTCATATAGGACTCAATATGTTTCGTCCAAGGGTCGGCGGTTTTGATAGCTGTTTGGTTACTGCCATACTGGTATTTCCAAGGGTGCACCTCTTCGGTGATGTTCGGGCCGCTTATCATGAAGACATCGGCCCGTGGTGATAGTCATTGGGCCATGACCAAAGATGAAGGAGTTAGTGGCGTTTGACCAAAAGTGAGTCCGCCATCGTAAGAAATCTTCATTCTTGGGGGTATTGGATAAAGACAGTTTCTAGGCATCGAGATATGTCTTGAATATCCCAATTCTCACTTCTAGATTTGGCCGAGGAAATTCGCTCTACTGCGCTTGCGCCATCCAAAGAATTGGGGAAACGGCAGTCTTAAATGTCTTTTTCCAATCGTTTCTTCTGAGAGACACCGAATTTGAAGGAAATCCTCGACTCTCCTTCTCGATAAATTCAAGTGGACCGAGTTGCCTTTAGGGCCCAAGAAATAAATATCGGGTTGGCTTCGCCGAGATCGGAATTTGGTCCTCATTCTCCTTTAAGGAAAAAATGAGCGCATATAAGAAAAAACGAATTTTGAAGATTGGAGTTGTTAATGAATTAACGAGGGGAATATGAAATTACCTCCAGAACCAAGCTATGGGGATCCATGAAGAAGGTTGAATCGAGATCTGGCGGCAATCTAGGGTTTCAAGTTTTCTGGAGGGGGACGATTAGGCGACGAACTACGTAACAGTCTTCGCTTTGAGCAAGAGAAAGGGTAGATTGGTCAATTTTACAAAGAAAAGGAGCCTCTTTTACTCTAAAATTGAGGGGGGTATATGTTAACACCAAAATTTGGTAAGAGCCTGGATGACGGATGGGCCGCGACGCGGCCGGTTCGGTAAGAGGTCATTCGGTTAGCGAAAGAAAGCAAAGAAGAACATCAGTAGCATTCGGGAAGCCGCTATTATTCGGCTAAGGAGCCCGAGTCCGAGAAGGAGTTGAGCAAGAGATGGTTCGGCAAGCCTGGGACGTCAAGAAGAATATCCAAAGGCGAGGGCCCACATCGCGTGCAATTCCCACGACTCCGAGAAGACTTGGAGGACAATGTATCTTAGCTAGATATTTCGTTATATTATTCGTAATTAGTTGGGACTCAATAAGCCCATGGTATAAATATGAGACCCCCCGCAATCGTAAAACAATCTACCAAATCAAATACAACCAACCCGGCTCCGTGCCTTGGCTCCGGCCACCCTTCGAGTCCAGTCCGTGTTGTCGATCTATTTGCAAGAGGATTCATCGACCCGCCGACCTCCGTAAGTACCGCAACCTTGCACCATGTCTAGTATCATCGCGGATTTAGATTATTGCAAGAAGTCTTGTTCACGCTTAGTATCGTCGGCGGATTTAAGCTATCGTGGGGCAAGAGGGTTCTTTTGTCGATCATGAGCCATCCGGTGGGCTAAGATCCGGGCCGAGCTAGTTATCGGCTTCATTAGGCTTGGCACCCTAATGAATTCATTAAGTTACCGAGTGGTGCATGATTCTTACTTGATTATCTATTTATTTATTTATGTTTGCACACACTCTTTTGCCCAACCTAGATTGATATAGCTCGGCTTTATCTTTTGTTAGATCTAGATGTCATCAATACTTTCAATGTTTATCATTAAGCTTGTCATTAGATCTATCTCAGGCTTGTCATAGCCGAGCCTAGATCAATCTAGGTTGTCACGTGTTGCGGTTCTTGCGCCGTTTAGTCATGAGTCGTGCGGCAAAGCTAAGGTTTTACGTGTGAGTTTCTTCTTCATGGACCACGGATTCGGCAACCCCCCGCCAACACGCTTATGTGTTTACTTGTATCTTTCATGTGTAAGTCTACCTATCATTAGAGTCTAGTCTCGGCAAGCCGTATCATGCGGTGGATTAGCTTGTTGCGGTGTATCATGCGGGGATTGCTTTGTTAGGACGAAGAGGGTTTAGAACGGTTAAGTCTCGGCAAGCCGTATCATGCGGTGGATTAGCTTGTTGCGATGTATCATGCGGTGGATTGTTGTTAGGACTGATTGGGACGAATCTCCGGCTTTGCTTTAGATTAGGTTTGCATGTGCACTTTATGGTCTATGCATTACCGCTTCAACGAGTAATGAGTATTTATAGATCTATTTAGATGTATGCGTGCTTTTAGCTTATCATGGTTAGATTGTATCATGCGGTGGATTGATCTAGTCGTGGTAGGTGGTTTATATCTCAGAAGCAAGTGGTATCATGCGGTGGATTAGCTTGCAAGAGTTTAAACTTGACGGGTTTAGGAAGGCTAGATGTGCGCGGACTAGTTGGATAAAACCTATGCATGTGTTGTTTAGATTAGGTCTATATTTATGAGTTACCTCGCTTTTTGTTCCATGTTGTCAATTAATTCGATCCATGCAATAGAGCTTTATGATGACATATCATGATGATCGACTTTACTTGTTCAAACATGTCTTCTATGATCATTCGGCAATTGTTATTACGTTACATCTTTATTCATGCTTACCGAATGCATTCATTATCTCGTCGACGATAGCTCTCATAGCTATATGTCTTTACATCCGCCTTAGAGCCATACATGCGCAGAACGTCTTGGTCTCACCGGCATATTCCGGATCTCACGTTTACCTCCTTGTCAATTAACAGTCAAATTGACCGCACGCCTTCGATTCAAGACGCCGAGGCGAGAGTAAAGCCAGCTATTCCGGCTTGTCAGTGTGTGCGGCGCAAGAAGTAGGATTTTTGTGCCTACAAACATGACTCACGCAAGGCTAACATAAAGGAACAATGTAAACATAGCCTTGATTTATCTCCAACATAATATACTTCCAGGGATCATGATAACGAAGTTCTAAGTTCATTAACTAAACTCTAACACCATGTCAAAGTTTGATTAAAGAAGATCATTTTAACCTAAGCACCATGTGTAACACCCCGCCCTCCAAAGCCGCACTGCACAACCCTTCCGAGGGGCACGCACGCGTACACATAGCACCTTGCTTACACTTTCGTCCTCGCTTCGTGTAAAAGGGTTAACCCAAAGGTGATATGGTTGGATGGCAAAGGCTTATAAGTTGGCTCCACCCTTGCTCAACTAGCAAGGTGGTACTAAACATGTGCGCGCAACACTCATAGGCCCCTACTAGGCCACATCCTTATTGGGCCGGGTGTTACATACACCCTCCTCAAAGGACTCGACGTCCTCGTCGAGCGCCAACTTAACCAGGACCTCCCCTCTTGGCACACGCGACCGTGCGCCCAGGGCCGGCACATGTGCCATGCCGTGCACTCCGCAGAGCCTACGCGCGCAATGAACCTCCATGTCCGCGCCTCTGGCCCGCACGCGCCCGTGGCCGCGAAGGTCGGCTCTGATACCACTTGTAACACCCCGCCCTCCAAAGCCGCACCGCACAACCCTTCCGAGGGGCACGCACGCGTACACATAGCACCTTGCTTACACTTTTCGTCCTCGCTTTGTGTAAAAGGGTTAACCCAAAGGTGATATGGTTGGATGGCAAAGGCTTATAAGTTGGCTCCACCCTTGCTCAACTAGCAAGGTGGTACTAAACATGTGCGCGCAACACTCATAGGCCCCTATTGGGCCACATCCTTATTGGGCCGGATGTTACACCATGCTTAATTTAAAAAGATCTATGAATATACCACATGAGATCTCATGGGGACATATCCAAACCAGAGCATACATCATAAACAAGGGAAGTATGAATTGTATAACCTTATGGAGATGAATAATGAGTATGAGATTTGGTGAATGTTACCTTTGCGTACCCGGATAAATTTATCGGCAACACTTTTGGATGAAGTGTGGAAGTTGTTGCCATGGTTTGCATGATGTCCATGTCTAGGCACTTCTCAAGGCTAGGCCACACACACATGATGTATCTGTGGGCCATGGGCCTTGATGGTGGCCGCAAAGGATGAGAGGCGAGCCCTTCTTGCTTGTTGAAGTGATGAAGGGTGGAGTTAGGTGGCACATTTGTAGTGATCTTGATCATGTGGTGCCAACCTCTCCTCTATTTTTTTATATATTTTTTTTTCTTTTCGACAACTCTCTTCCTCTTCTTTTTTTTTTTTTGATTTCTCTTTTTATATATATTCTCTCTTTTTCTTTTTATATCCTCTCTCTCTTTTTAGCAAGCCAAGGGTGACATCATCATATATATATATTTTATTTTTATTTTTATTTTGTATGGCCCCTTGGTGGATGGAACTTGAGATTCTCACCATCTTCCCCCACACTTGGACTTTTGTGTAAAAGTCAAGTGTGCGAGGTCCTGGATCTCTCTTTGAGCATGTTCCATCACACACATGAGCATCAAAGTTTCTTGTTGATGTGGTCCCCATGTTCTCAAGCATTGCGTGCCTCTTGTGATCTTCTTAATCGATCTCCACCTGAAATGGTTAGCGACAAGAATACCCGAAGGTGCATACTAACTTGACAACACGCTCTTGCTTTTTATTAATCAGAGAAAATGTTTTTTTATGAAAATATTAAGAGAGATATATATAATGATTTTTTTTGATAGTCCGGGGTATCTCCCGGCAAAGGTGCTTTGATTATGGTCATAAGCTTGACCGCTGGAATTCTTCTTGCGACTATCAAGGGTGGTGAAGTTCCCAACTTCTCCACTAAGCATTGATCGTTTAAGATCAAGTTTGCAAGGTTAGTGCCAACGTGCTACCATGAGATCAACAAAACTTGTGATACATGAGGACACACACAACCATCCTCTTAGAGAGTTTGTGAACGAGGATCAAGAGGAGGTTGGGATCCTTATAGGAGCACGTAGTCGAATCGAGGCAAGCTCTAAAGATCCAAGAAGGTGAGCATGAAACATGAAGGATCTCGGAGGAAGATTTTTTCATGCTCAATAGTGGTTTCTATCTTGGTCTCTAGAGTTGGTGCCTCGGGCATGTCCATGGCACATGAGTTCTTATCCTCAAAAGGCATGTCATGAAAGACAAATGTTGTATCTTGACCATTGTCAAGAACAATGCCAGAGGGACATGGCCTGTGTTCGAGCGAGGGTGACAGGTGTTTCGTTTCACAAAGATGCGAGAGCAACTTAAGTGAATCGAATGGAGTTATGAACTTCGTGTAACACCCGCCCAATTTGGATGTGGCCCAAGAGGGGCCTATGAGTGCAGAGTGCACATGTTTAGTACCACCTTGCCGGGTTAAGCAAGGGTGGAGTCAACTTATAAGCCTTTGCCTTCCACCATATCACCTTTGGGTTAACCCTTTTACACGGCGAGGACGAAAGTGTGCGGTGGTGCTATGTGTGCCACGCGCGCGCCCCTCGGAAGGGCTGTGCGATGCGGCTTTGGAGGAGCGGGGTGTCACACTTCGCCTCCTCGAACAGGTTTTGGTTGGAAAGATGCTTCGCCTTTGGGATTTCTAGGTGAGAGGCACAGGCATTTTTTTCCAAACTTCTCATCATGGCTCTCCTCTATAGTTTTTTTTTTGTGAAAGAGCTTTTCGAGAGGTAGCTTATCCGAAAAATCAAAATCAAGGATGAGATAGATATGGAAGTCTAAGCACACCTCGACTTTCAAGGTTCTGTCATCAACATTGAATTCAATCAGGAACTCCAGAGGATGAATGCATTCATTCCTTTGGTGTTAGTGGTTCGAGAGAGGGATCAACAGTCGGTTCGAATGATGGTACGGGGAATTGTTCGACTGATGAGGGCTCCTCAAAACTTGACATGCCCTTGTTATGGAGGGGAGTAGGTTCTACAACGTGAGAAGCATGCTTCTCTAGGATGTGATCACGGATTTTCCTCTGTTCCGTTGTAGGTTTACATGAAAACGAACCTCCAACAGTCATGTCAAGGCATAGGGCAGTGTTTATGTCAAGACCCGAATGAAAGATATGTGAAAACATACTCTCGCGTAATGACAGGTCTAGGCCAGCGTGTATTAACATAGTAAACCTGGTCTAGGCTGCACCTAGGACTCTTTTTTTCATCTTATTCAAAACCAAGGAATGTCCTTGGTAGGGAGTTTGATGAGGAAGAATGGTAGATAAAAATTGTCTTTGAGTTCTTCTAAATCCCCGTTCAAACTTCCTATGACATTAGTGTACTATTGTTTTGCTTTCCTTATGAGGGAGAGCGGAAACAAATTCCACATGAGAATTTTTTGTGTCGTGTCAAGAATGTTCTGGCATGAACACATCTCCTTGAAATCTTGTAAGAGGCTAATAAGGTTGTCATAGAGCTTAACCTCTTCGGGCGTGTCATACTCATGGGGAGAGTCTGTCACTGATTTTTCATCTCATGTGACTGTAATAAAAAAAATGTTTTCCTCCCCAGCTTGACATCTACATCCCCGGATGTTGATAAATTAATAATTTTTTTTAGGGATGCCCGTTTGGAATTTCAAATTCTTGGATATCAAAAATGTAAAAATCTTTTTTTACATTCTTGTGCAGAAGAATTCGGTCATGTATGATCTCTTGGCAAAAGCCCGTGTTGTTTGGGTTCTAAAGGATTCCTTGTCACATTTTAGTGCAAGGGATTTGAATGTTTATACCCATAGCAGGATTATACATGACCTCCACCAATCCTTAATAGAGTCATGGAGAAAAGTTCATTGAGGTTTTTTTTTCAAGGTCGGCTGGGATTGGTGGTTTCTTCTATTGTTCGTATTTCGCGGTGTTACTGAATCCTTCAGCAAGGTCAACCTCGAAAAACAGGAGATCCTACCATGCGGTCCCCTTTGGTTTTGGTTTAGGCAAGGGTCTCTCTATAGGTGTATTAGGTTCGGCAATAGCCGAAGAGACTTCCCTTTGATCTACTTGGGTTCTACTCGGATGGGTTGTAGCGGGAGAGTATTCTCAAAAATATGGTTTAGGAAAGCTCCTCCTTCCGCTGGGTTTTTATGTGAAAACAACCCTCCGTAGTTATGTCTCAAGCTGTAAGATGGATGTTCTATCAATGGGTTTTCCTATTTCAAGCCTGAAAAGGTTTGGACCTGAACCATGGCCATAAAGCCAGGGCGGAGCTCAAATCTTGAAGCTGTGATTGGCTTTGAAGAGTGACATGGTTCTAAGAGCTCGCCCTTAGGAGCAAAAAGGTTTAGAGATGGTTGCTCCATAATTAAAAGAAAAAAATAAAAAGAATGGCGAGGGGGGTAGGGCTCACACTGATAAACTAGGTTTGCAAACTATAACGACAACCATTCCCCAAAGAACGACGCCGAAAATGCTTGTTGGTATTTCTTAGCGTAGCGGCAAAAAGTCCGCAAAGCGCCGCGAAAAGTACCGCTTGTAGCACTTCACCAAGAAGTATTCCGTGTATTGAATTTCCACAGGAACGGACACTAAGTTTGTTCTTCCTAACTATCAAGGGTCAAGCATAGGAGGTGATCGTGGAAGTGATGTGTTCCTTCAGCACTTAGACTAAGTCAGGCTACTCTTTCTATTAAGCGAGTATTACTTCGGGCACTGGAGTGCACTTGGTCTGCCAAGCGATGCCGGCATACGGCTCTACTCCGCAACCAAACATGGAGGAATACAGTGGGCGAATAGGGCTGTCACCACCTATCCCCTACCTCACTACCATTGATTGTGTAGCAAATGAGGGTGATTCATAACTTAGACACCACATCTACGTTACTTGTCACTACTCTAGCGTCGATCAGGGTATCCCGTCTTCATCAGGGGCCCTCTACTAGAGCATTCACCGGAAGGTAAACAACGATCCCGTAATTCTCGACATAATAAATGATAGCGTGGAACTTAAGAATGGTAACTGAAGGTAAGACACAAATATCTTTCACCAAGCCGAAAGATTACCCACAGAGGTTCAAGGTATGGAGGTGTGGGAGCCGACAGGTCCAGCATTCCGACAGTCGGATGGGTGTCACAAATCCTTACGCCGCACAAGACCGCGCGGTCGCTACTCCTCTCCCTCTCTCTACCTTTCACTCTCTCACTCCCTTCTTAGTGTCTTGGCACTCTCTAAACCACCCTATATGTGAGACGTGGAGTGTAATTCCCGAAGGAATGTGGGGAGAGTGATGGATCACATGGTGAAGGAATGTGAATGAATTGATCCTTTATTGAATGATGTGAATGGTGAATTGGTGTCTTACAAGAGAGGTGAGTGCCTCTTTATATAGGGAAAAGAGGGAGAGAATGGAGGGCTCTCCATGTTTCTATCCTGAAATTCGAACTCTTGGGCATGCAACCGCCTAGTCTTGGCGCCAAATTAATTCTCATCGCATGCAACCAAGCATTCTTGGCGGGAACGTCTTCTTCCACGCATGCCACCGTCTTCCACCCATGCAACCGTTAATGTGAAGTGTTTTGGCAGGATTTCTTGGTGCCATCCCGAAAAGCACCGCATGCAACCGCCTTCTCTCCTCCGGACACGAGTCAAGGCAAAAGCGTGGCGGGATTGGGCACCGTGCCACGGGGCGGCCGCCGCACCTCGGGCGGCCGGCCCAGTTTGGTCCGCCTCGCGCCGTTTTTGCGGGTGGGCTTGTGGCCCATTGTAGGTTGCGTCCCCGAGGGTGCTTTTTGGTCGGATTCGCGTTGGTTTTGGTCCGGTGGCATTCCCCTTGTCCCAAGCGCAGTTCTGATGTGCGTTTTTCTCTTCCTTTTGGTGTACTTTTACCTGTTTCCACGTTTATGCCTGCAAAACATATTTTCTTCGAATACAAATGGAACTAGATTAATAGCAAAGGTTCATGTGGCAAAAGTACGTTATTCACCATGTTATACAACTAAGTTGGCGGTATAAAGTGTATGATAAGGACCGCCAACAAGCATGAACAACATCTAAGGACATGGTGGTTGCAACACACGATGATGTTTCAACTTTCACACTTCATTTCAAGTGACTAGCGACAACAAGGAGCAAGCTTGGGGGAGGAAGGACAATTCCTCTACAAGATTATCCAAGAAATCCCTTCCACTTCTCAAACTCCCGTCACTCTGACACACCAGTTTGCAATCCCTCTACTCACTATTACTTTGTCCTGTCTAAGTTTGAATGTGTTTATAAATAGCATACATCAAAATCAAACTTAAGATATAACATAAAATTAACCCATTAGAGAAAAAAGTAATGGTGAGCAAATGCTAATTAAAATTTCCACTTGTCGGGGCCAAAATAATAGGCCCATGAACATTCCCTCGTTAGCAACAAATGCAATGGCCATTTACGACAAAGGGGATCTGGCCCAAGGCCACCGGTGGGCCAAATACCCCCAAACCCGACGCAGGCCACGGGCTTGACAGTAGGGAAAGACGAGCTGCTGGTCACCTGATCTACAAGCTTGGAGGAATTAACAAACATGTCACCTTTCGGTCTACAACATGGCCCACAACACGTATGGGCTTGCTACCCCCCGATTGGCCCACAAAGGGCCTGGGAATCACAAAAGGAGCCCATCATAGGTGCTGTTGGAGTCATCAAGAGTGTGGAGAAGAAGAACCAAAGGTAACAACCATACCAGGCTTGATGACATCAGTCGCCACACAGCCCAGTCTAAACTCCATCCGAAGGGGTCTGACCGAACGACCCTACTCACACCACGACTTTGCGTTCCGACCCGAGGGCGGGGAGGCCCCGGCAAGCAACCTCCGACTCGCCCGAGGGCAAGAGGCCCCGGGCGCACAAACTCCATCTTGCCCGAGGACAGGAGGCTCCCAGGTGAACCATCTCCGCCTCGCCCGAGGGCAGGAGGCCCCGGGCGCACCTTGGAGACTCCGGCCGAGTAGTGGGAGGCAGCTGCATTAAATGCTTCTCCCTCACAAGCCATAGAGACAGGGCAATCGATTGCCTTGTCAATTCTCCTGCCCCGTTATCACCTCGCGTACCCCGTTGATGGGACGTAAAGGGGCAGGTTACTTAACACGCCACCGGGCACGAGGAATGACGCCGTCACTGTTCATCTTCTAAACGTTACGCCTCCCCGCCACGTATCCGATGGCCCTCGGAGACTTGACACGCAACCACGACTCTTCCGAGAGAAGCTCACCCCAGACAAGATTCAAGAGACCCCCCTCGGGTCCTCAAACTCTTCTTCCGGCTGTAGGACACGTACTCTGAGGACACAAAGACATGCGTCCACAGCTTCATACACCAACTGGACCATTCAAGCCCATGCAGACGCTTGGGGGTCCGGACAATAGACACCTTAGCACTCATATTCGACACATATTGTATACCATTACCTTTCCTTCCCACTATAAAAGGAAGAGTAATGGCCCGATAATAGGGATCGACTCTTTTAGGTTTTCACACTTAGACACAGCAATCTAGGGGTTGAAGGCCTACTTCACTCCTCGTTACTGCTTGTAATCGCTTCGGTTGAGTGCACATTGGTGCGAGGTAATACAAACAGTCACACTACTGGACGTAGGGCCCCATGGCCTGAACCAGGATAAACCCTTCGTGTTCATCTCACGCACGCCATCTGGTGGGGAGCGCACAACCTATAAATTTATTACCGGTCCTTGAGATACCCCTGTTCTCAAAACACCAATAGTTGGCGCGTGTTGATATTTCTTACACGGTCCAAATTAGGAAGGCGAAAGAAATATATAAGGTATCTATCTAATCATGTTAGCTTGGATGTGGAATTAATCTCACAATCCAACAAAGATGGAGTTAGGCGGTGTTAGTTGTGGGGTGTAATCTTAGTATCATTACCCATAGTGGAGTTAATCTCACTAAGTGTGGATACAAGATCACCAAAGAACTCTACCGAGTTGTTCGCAGGGTTCTATCCTAGCCTGTGGCCACAAACAACTCCCAGAAGGCAATGGAAGCATAGCTACGGTGACTTCTGTTGTAACTAGGATAGAACACTAGTCAGATTACCTTGTTTAGAGTTCGGGTGTTCGGTTCCTCTACGGACAACCCTCTCTGTATCCGACTAGGATCATAGCGAGTTCCTTGGCCCCTTGGACTATAAAAGGCGGCCAAGGAACACCTCGTAGAGGAGAGCAACAAACATACAGGACACAAGCTTGGCTATGACCAAGCGCTGTAAGCTTCATAGCCGATTCCCGGCTAACCCCATCAATCAAAAAACAGGCTCACGCTGACTGGACGTAAAGGTCTTTACTCGATCCTTGATCGAGGCCCGAACCAGATATAAAAACCCCGCTCTCCATGTCACCGCAAGAACAAACCGCCGGGCTCCAGTTTCGTCGAGGCCCAAACAAACGCCCGGTTCACCCCGTGGCGGGCTCTCGGTCAGAAAACATCGACGGTTGCGGCGCGCCGGTAGGGGCTCTCATCGAATTTCAGCATGAGTCCGCGGACCACGACATCATGGGTACATCGGCAAGAAGGATGGTCATCTTTGGATCATGGGCTTGCGAGATCGACGACGACGGCAAGACTCGAAGCTGCATCTTCGAGAACTCCAAGACCGACGATCGAAACTTCGCCGAGAAGCTCCAAAGAATCGACAATTGCCGAAGCCGCCTCGAAGATGGAGGACAAACTCGAAGCCCGCTCGAAACCAACACGGAAGGACCCAAACCCAAAACCAACTCGGGGAAGGTGGACAACCAGGACTCAAGTGCGGATTCCGAAGGCAACTCGAAGTACAACTCCAACTCCGGCTTGGACAAGGGAAGCTACACCAACTCCGACTTGGATAAAGGAAGCTATTTCAACTCGAAACTTTTTTCAGCCAACACTACTCCAACTCGAAGAAAGAAGGCGAATTCGGATATAACCCTGGACACCAGTCCAGATTACCTTTTCAGTTTCCTACAGGACTACGCAACGCAGCATACGCGTATTCGAGGAGCGCCAAGACAACTCTGAAGAGAAGGTTGGAGATTCCTTTGGAGGGCGTGCAAAGAGGGCTCATATTGACAAGAACCCCAGAGGAGTGCATCATCCACTGGCCAAGAACCCTCAACGAAGCCGATCGTCAGGCAACGGGGACGACCAGGGAGGGTCAACATCACAGAACCTACCCCCGACGGAAGGAGTGGCGACCCAAAGCTACGGCCGCTAAGGAAATCTTTATGGTGGCCGCGGCTCGCACCCCACTTACCCGTCCAGAAGCCCCCGACATCAGGTCCACAGACGAAGGCCTATCCAACATCTCGGCGGACGAAAGAACCCTTGAAGACGAAGGAGAACACCAACGTCAAGAAAGGCTGAAAAGGAACAAGCTGAAGGGAGGACGCCGAATCAGGGCAAACTCACGCATGCAAGCCCTGAACAAATATCAAGCCGATCTACATGAGTACGAGAGGCTAAAGTCAGAAAGAGAAGCTGAAGACGATCAACGAGCAACCCGAGAAAGACTACAAGGGTTGATTGACCGCTCAAGATCGCTACGAACCTAAATGACGAGGAAAGGCTCATCAAGGAGGCATTGCAGAAGGCTATCCGGGAAAGAGACCCCAGGACGTCGCAGTCAAAGGCGAACAACTCTCATGTACCAAGGAGTCGGTCCAACGTCTTCGAAAGGCTGGGAAGGCCGCAGGGTTCCAACAACTCCAGGCCACCCCGGAGGGATGGTAGACAAGCACTGCAGGCCCCCGAGGGAAAGTCCCGCTCCAAGACCAAGCCAACAAGAAGAAGTCGCGGAATCAACATATCGGCCGACTGGAACTCATCCAAGAGGAGGAAGAAACTCAGGAGGACTTGAAGAAAGAACAACGAAAAGCTACGACAGGTTTCCCCGCGCGCGTAAAGATTGCGAGGAAGTCGCTACCCCGGTTCAAACCTTCAAACCACTCAAAATACGATGGGAAAATAGAGAGCCCGCACAAAATGGCTCGAGTCTACTCGCAATCCATTGAGCCGGGCCGGAGGAGATGATGACGCGAAAGCCGTCTTCTTTCCCATGGCCCTAGAGGATCTACCGCTCCAATGGTTCGACAAGATCGAAGAGGGCTCAATCCGATCTTTGGGAAGACTTACAGAGCATTCTCAGAGCAACTTTGCAGGAATCATCACCCATCCTATTACTCAGGCTGAGTTGAAAAGCCTCAAGCAGAAGCTAGGATAATCCCTGAGAGATTACTACCGAAGATTTGGGGAAATGAGGTCCCAAGTACATGACATCACAGAGAGAGAAGTGATAGACGCCTTCGGTAATGGGATTTTCTCAAGATGGCAGTTCTTAGATTTCTACAAAGACAACCCGAGGACAAACGAGCAGTTCAAGCTTACTGTTGAGAAGATGATCGGAGCTGAAGAAAGAACCCGAGACCGCTTTCCGAAAAAAAAAGAACTCGAAGGCCCGAAGAAGGATCAGAACAACTCTCAACAAAGCAAAAGAAGCGAGGACCAGACAATACTGTTGCAATGGCGGAGAAGTCAAAGAAACCCTACAAGCAAAGGTTCAACAACAACAACAATGGCGACAGGAATAGAAGCAATATCAAGCTAGAAGACCTACCCTGCATCTACCACCCTGGAGCTCCGCACACGCTCGGAAACTGTACCACATTCCAGGAGAAGTACAAGGGAGGAAACAACTCTGCTCAGAAGGGAAATAATCAAGAAAACAGAGAAGAGGCCAGCGAAGAGCCAAAGACAGGGGATTTCCAGAAAGCAACGAGATCTTTGAACGTCATATTCTCTGGAGTACCCGGTTCAAAGAGCAAGAGGCAAGACAAGCTAGCACTCCGATCAATCATGGCAGCAGAACCCGCAATACCGCGCTACCTCAATTGGTCCCAATACCCGATTCAGTTCACCAGGGAGGATCAATGGACAAGTGTGGGCAACGCCGGCCTGTATCCTTTAGTACTAGAACCTACGATAGCCGGAGTGATTGTTACCAAAGTACTGATCGACGGAGGAGCAGGATTGAACATCATATTTTTAGAAACACTGGACAAGATGGGACTAGACCTCTCCGGACTGATCGCTCCTTCAAGCACTCCTTTCTATGGAATAGTACCCGGACGAGCAGCCATACCAATTGGACAAGTCACCTTGCCAGTTACATTTGGATCTCCATCAAATTACCGGACAGAATACATCAAGTTTGAAGTAGCAGATCTCGAGTCACCATACCACACCATCATGGGGAGACCTGCCATTGCAAAATTCATGGCTATTCCACACTACCCGTATCTTCTACTAAAGATGCCGGCACCTTTTGGGGTTCTTTCAATCAAAGGAGACCTCAAGAAAGCTTTCGAGTATGACGTTCAAGCCGTGGAAATCACAAACAAGATAGGAGAGCTCTTGGAGAAAAAAGAACTCAACCAGATGGCAGAGGATACAAATCCAGAAGAACTCGAGATACCGGCCAAGAAGCAAGCAATTCTGATTCCACCAGAAGAAGCCGACGTCAAGCACATTGATCTACAGACGGGCGATCCATCCAAAACGGCGATCATCAGGGCCCACCTATCTCCAAAATAGGAATTCGCGCTCACCAGCTTCCTTAGGCAACACAAAGATATATTTGCCTGGAAACCGGCAGACATGCCCGACGTACCAAGGGAGCTGGCTAAGCACAAAATCGACATCAATATGGGATCCAAACCCATCAAGCAAAGACTAAGGAGGTTCTCACCAGAAAAGAAGGAGGCCATCAAAAGGAGATTGCAAAACTACTCGCAGCAGGGATTCATCGAGAAAATCCTACATCCCGACCGGCTAGCCAACCCGGTTCTGGTTCGGAAGAAGAAGAACACACTCGGGACCGGCGAATGTGTGTGGACTACACGACACTGAATAAGCACTGCCCAAAAGATCCCTTCGGGCTACCAAGGATCGACCAAATAGTGGACTCTACAGCAGGATCAGCTCTACTATCGTTCTTGGACTGCTACTCAGGATACCACCAGATTGCACTAAAGAAAGAAGATCAGAGCAAGACCTCTTTTATCACCCCCTTCGGTGCCTACTGCTACAAAACAATGTCCTTCGGATTGAAGAACGCCGGAGCAACGTATCAAAGAGCGATACAGACTTGTTTGGGAGAGCAAATTGGCAAAAATGCCGAAGCATACGTAGACGACGTGGTGGTGAAGACCAGAGAACCAGAGACTCTGATTCAAGACCTGGAAAAAACCTTCAAGAATCTCAACAAGTGGAAATGGAAGCTCAACCCAACAAAATGCATCTTTGGAGTACCTTCGGGACAGCTACTGGGTTTCTTGGTCAGCAACAGAGGTATCGAAGCCAGCACCAAGCAAATCAAGGCAATCACCGAGATGACACAACCCCGAAGCATCAAGGACGTCCAGAAGCTCACAGGGTGCATGGCGGCGCTAAACAGATTCATATCTAAGCTTGGAGAGAAAGGGCTACCCTTCTTCAAACTCATCAAGACCAAAGGAGAATTCAAATGGACAAAGGATGCAGATAAGGCGTTTGAAGAACTCAAAAAGTACCTTACAACAGCTCCAGTCCTAACACCTCCAAAGGATCAAGAAGAACTCCTACTCTATATAGCAGCAACAAATACAGTGGTCAGTTCAGCAATCATCGTGGAAAGAGAAGAGCCCGAGCAACCCAACAAGGTCCAGAGGCCAGTTTACTACGTGAGCGAGGTTCTATCTGAGTCCAAAGCTCGATACCCTCACGTACAAAAACTACTCTACTCCATACTGATCACATCAAGGAAGCTACGACACTACTTCGACAGTCACAAAATCACAGTGGTAACTGACTCACCACTAGGCGACATCCTGAGGAACAGAGATTCAACAGGCCGCATATCAAAATGGGTAGTGGAACTCGGAGCATTGAATCTAGAGTTCACTCCAAGAAGAGCAATCAAATCCCAGGCGCTACCAGATTTCATAGCAGAATGGACTGAGCTCCAACAACCCATATCCGACGACATCAAGAAACATTGGAACATGTACTTCGATGGATCGTTGAAGCTAGGGGAGCAGGAGCCGGGATTTTATTCATATCTCCGTAAGGAAGACAACTCAAGTACGTCTTTGCAAATCATGTGGCGGGCTACAAACAATGAGGCGAGTATGAAGCACTCATCCATGGCCTCAAGATAGCAAGAACTCTGGGAATCAAGAGACTACAAGTATACGGCGACTCCGCGGTTGTCATCAATCAAGTCAATAAGAACTGGGACTGCACAAAGGACAACATGGGCCTCTATTGCACAGAAGTGCTCAAGCTGGAAAAGAACTTCCAAGGCCTAGAGATCCTACACATGCTCAGAGATGCGAACATGGCGGCAGACGTGCTAGCCAAACTCGGATCCGACAGAGCACAAGTCCCACCAGGAGTATTCGTCGAAGAACTCTTGAAGCCATCCATCAAGGAGAACCCAGAAGAAGACAACATGGAGCAATCAGCTCTAAATGGAGTAATGATAATCTCTCGAGGTCGAAGAACAAATCCCTGGATCGAAGACATCACAAACTTCATCAAGAACAAGACACTACCCGAAGACAAAGCTGAAGCAACCAGGATCTTGAGAAGAAGCAAGAACTACGTGCTCATCAAAGACAAGCTTTACAAGAGAGCAAAGATCATCGAGTATTACTCAAATGCATAAGCTCGAAGAAGGAAAAGACATCCTACAAGAAATCCACTCGGATCTTTGTGGAAACCACGCAAATACAAGAACCCTCGTGGGAAAAGCATTCAGAACAGGATACTACTGGCCAACAACCCTCAAAGACGCAGAAGAACTCGTCAGAAGATGCAAAGGATGCCAGATGTTCGCAAGACAAGCGCATGTGCCAGCACACAACTTGATCTGCATACCACCATCATGGCCCTTTTCGTGCTGGGGACTGGATCAAGTCGGACCACTCAAGAGAGCAAAAGGAGGATATGAGTATATCTACGTCGCCATCGACAAATTCACCAAATGGATAGAATACAAGCCATTGATCACCTTCAGCTCCACCAAAGCAGTCGAGTTCATCCAAGAGATCATGCACGGTTCGGATGCCCAACGGGATCATCATCGACCTCGGATCACCGCTCACGGCGGGGCGTAATCAAAGACTAGGCACAAGATTGTGGCATACGGATAGATTATGCCTCCATAGCACACCCCCTCAGGCTAACGGACAAGTCGAAAGAGCAAACGGACTCATCCTTGCCGGGACCGAAGCCAAGACTATACGAAGAACTCAAGGACTACGGGAGCCAAGTGGATCGAAGAACTCCCAAAAGTCGCCCGGGGCCTAAGAACTCAAATCGGCCAGAGCAACAGGCTATTCACCCTTCTTCCCGACCTATGGATCGAGAAGCCGTTCTACCAGCCAGAGACCTCATTTGGACCTCTCAAAGAATCGAGCAATTTGAAGAAGGAGAAGGAGAACAGATAAGAAGACTAGAAATCGACCGTGCAGAAGAAGTCAGATCAAATGCCATCCTCCGAAACGCAAGATATCCGCAAGGACTAAGAAGGCATTACGACAAGAGCACATGTCCAAGAAAACTCAACCCAGGAGATCAAGTACTCAAGAGAAATCAAAAGGATGGAAGGCAAGCACAAATTGCTCAAATTTCATGGGAAGGACCATATATCGTCAAAGGAGTATCGGGACCGGGGAACCTACAAGGCGATGACCATGCAAGGAGAAGAAGTCGAAAACTCTTGGCACATAAACCAGCTCAGAAGGTTCTATCCATAATCAGAGAAACTCAAGGCAGCAGAAGAGAAGCAGAACATAAAAACAACTCTTCGAAACTTCAAGAAGAAGAAGATCAAGCCTGAGAAGAACTCTGGACCATCCAAAGAGGTCACCAAACACGCAGCCACCAGGCACTTCAACAAAAACAAGCTGCCCAGAGTGAAGCTGCATGCCTCCTAAGGGAGAAGAACAAGACAGCCTGAATTGGCACTTCACAATAAGAAGTCGACCAAAAGAAGGCAAAACCCGACCACCAGAACGGAGGTGAAATTCCAAGGGTGGAACCACGCGAAGTCCTAGCTCTGGAATAACGTTCACACCTTAAATCCTAGCGGAAGATCGTGAACTTCGACTCTTGAAAAAAGAGGACATTGGGATCGGCCCGTTTAGGTCGCAGAGGCCATCAAGGGTCCAGAAAGCGCCACTATGTCCAATGACGGCAGACGGCCTTTTGAATCGGGCGTGAACGGTGTAGTGTTGTGAAATAGAAACCCATCGTCTCACACAAGTCTCTCAAAAAGCGAGCAGCCCAAACCGGGCAAGGTGGATTGTAGTGTTATGAAATAGGAACCCAACCATCTTGACCTTCAGTCCGCAGTGCACTTAAATGGGCCCGGACTGAGAACCCTTCAAGGGACGTCATGCGATAGTCCACTAGGGACAGCATGGGAGAGCCCTAGCCCAGATGAGGCAACCCTGAGTTAGAACAACTCTTTTAGGAGCACGACTCCACCAAAATACACTAGCATGTCCAAGAGAGGACAAACGCTAGAGGGCCTAAAAGGAGAAACCTAACGGCCTAGAGAAACTCTCCAAACAATCGTGACAAGTCTCGAGAAAGACGCGCAAGTCACACGCCAGAGGAAAACAACCCTGGCAGAATGGGGGACGCCCCAACCATCATCGACAAGTCTACGAAAGGGACGAGCTGAATCTTGAAAGAACAACCCCGAAGACCAAGAGCAATACTCTATCACCTGCAGCAAGTCTACAGAAAGGATGAGCTGAATCTTTAGAAGAACAACCCTGAAGACCAAGAGCAAGACTCTATCACCTCCAGCAAGTCTACAGAAAGGATGAGCTGAATCTTTAGAAGAACAACCCTAAAGACCAAGAGCAAGACTCTATCACCTCCAGCAAGTCTACAGAAAGGACGAGCTGAATCTTCAGAAGAACAATGCTGAAGACCAGGAGCAAGCCTCTACAACTATTTTTAGCTAATCTACAGAGAAGACGAGCTGATCCTCCAGAAAAAAGAAATCTAGAATTCGAGAGCAAAACTCCACTCACCATGACAAGTCTCAGGAAGAAGACAGAAGTCATTTGTCGAGAAAAAACAATCCCGACAAACCGTAGCAAGACTCTACAAATATCCCCAACCAAGTCTACAGAAAAGGCGGGTTGACTCTCCAGGAAAAACAGTACTGGACTTCAGGAGAAGAGCATCAGAACTACCTTCAGCCAAGTCTACAGAAACAAGGCAAGCCAATTCCTTCAGGAAAAAGAATTCTGAAGTACTGAAGCAAGACTCCAATCTATCACGGCAAGATCTATGAACAGGCTAGCCGACGCGTCAAGGAAGAAACAACCCAAAGGCGCACAAGGACAAGATCCTACGCTACCTTCAGCGGATCTACTAGAAGACCAGCTGACAAGTCAGGAAAACAGCACTGACAACTCGAAGCAGAACTTCAACACTATAAACAGCCAAGTCTACTGAAAGGCAAGCTGGATCATCAGCTGAAACAACACTGATGTCACGGAGTACGACTCAAAACTACTCGGCACGAACCTACAAGAAGGATATAAGAGCCGGAAGCCTAAGGAAGAATTCTAAAGGCGCAATCACAAACAAGTCGTCTGAGGAAAACAACCCGGATGACCATCTCAAGAACAAGCAGAGAACGAACTGCAACAAGTCTGCACGAAGGCAGATCAGAGATACTTAAAACCCGCACGGAGGCGGACATGAGCAAGAGTATTTAAGGCCCACAACCAACAGGCCACCAGCAAAAGAATTGTTCATTACAAGACGGATGAAGCCGTCACACAAGCACTCAGGCCGCATCAAAATCCGGCGCATCACCTTCAGGAAGATCAAGGTCGATGGTACCGGCAAGAGTGGCAACAGCTGCATCCACCTCAGGGCGTTCCTCATCCATTATCCTGAGATGCTCGTCAGAAGCAAACCCATCCACAACGGCAAAGAATGGGCGGCTCGCACAAGATGATGGAAGTAAAAGAGCGAGCTCTTCAACAGCCTCCCAGCGACGTCTCCAACAAAGAAGCGGAAACGATCGGGAACCCGGGGAAGAAAGTCCCTCCAAGACACACCTTGATCTTCAGGAAGGCGAATAACCTCCAAATAGGGGATACACAAATCGCCAGAGATCGGTGAACTTCGCGCGAAGAGCAGAAAGAGCATCCCTCTCCGATTGAAGCTCGACCGACAAAAAGAATAGTGGCCGCGACCAGAATTGGTTACCCGAAGACCTGGAGACAATAGAAAGACAAGTCAGAAAAGAAGACTTGACAGATAAAGCGAAAAACAACTCAAGAGGATAAGCAAACACACCTTCAACCTCCCGAGTAACCTTGGCATAGGACTCGATCAAACCCTTCAATGGTAGCAAAAGAGTCCCGAGCCGAGTATATGAAGATCCCCCGTTCAATCCCCCGAAGGCGAACAACCTCGGCCCGCAAGGAGTCACATTCTTGAGCGGGGGGAGGAAGACGGGAGGTCACGCACAAAGGACTACAAACAAAGACAAAAGTCGGGCTCAGGACACCACTCAAAAAGAAGAAAAAGAAAAGTCAAGAAAAAGAACTCGGTGCATACCCGAACTGTTGATCAAAAGCAAAGAAGAGGCGCCGGCGTAGTCCGGAACGCCGTGAGACGAGGGCAAAGAACCCGAGAAGCTAGATCAAACTCTGAAACAACAGAGTCTGCAAGAGCCCTCAGATCAAAGAGAGAAGGATCCTGAGGAGGATCGCGCGGCAACTCCGCGAACAGGGGAGGCCGAAGAAGAAGACTGGCCACCTACAGGACGATCAGAAGAACTCGGAGAGGTAATCTTAGAGAACTTCACAGAAGGACGCCTGCAAAACAACCCCGACAGTATAAGAATCCTCAAAAATCAACGGGGAGAAAGAACTCACATCAGGAGTACTCACCGAAAATGAAGGCGAGGACGAGGGGGCAAGCCAGCAGCAGAAGGAGGTTTCACGTCAACAGCCACAACAGGAACCTGGACGGAAGCCTCAGAAGGCTCAACCTGCACTAACGGCAAACTGCGAACAGCCCCAATAAGGCTACGATACAAAAAGAACCCGGTATTCAAAAGTCAAGAGAAGAACTTACGGATTCCGGGCAAGAGACTCCACCTGCTCCTCAGCATGCTCAAAAAGCAAACGCGAAGCACCATCTAGAAAAACAAAGAAACAGGTCAGCATTACGGAAAAAGAGGGGGACCAATAGAAGATCAACCCCCTCACCTATAAGTATATTACCTGTGGCCTC
Source organism: Hyparrhenia diplandra (assembly GCA_015847255.1). NCBI lineage: Eukaryota > Viridiplantae > Streptophyta > Magnoliopsida > Poales > Poaceae > Hyparrhenia > Hyparrhenia diplandra. The sequence continues at coordinate 125,419 of JADLZK010009641.1, read as the reverse complement.
CTGCAGAGAAGCCTGAGAAGCAGAAGAGCGAGTCCTCTTTGGAGTCACGATAGCAGCAGAAGCAGTGGGCTCTTCAACAGAACGTTCCCGTCGCTTGCGACCTATAAGGGCAAGTACCCGTGGATCTGGAGTAAAGGGAACATACAAAGCACACCCAATGCTCATGCCAGGAAGGACTTCAGACTCACCTGGAACAGCAGCGAAGCGGCGGGGCATCGCGACAACGGTCACCACAAAGACCTCGGAGTAGTTCCGGCCAAGATGCTAAAGAAAAGGATCGAAGAGTCGAAAAGAACCCTAACAGGGCAAGTACAGCCTGAGAGAAAACAAAAGAACTCACAATTGGAGGAGGGTTGTCGGCCAGAGTACTCAACAACCCGAATCGGAGTCATCGATACATCCTTCGACAAAAGAGCGAAGGGATACCATCAGCTCCGCCTCAGGCAACTCAGAAGCATCGCCACCAACACGAGAAGGATCCTCAGGGCCAGAGTACTCGAAGCCAAGCGTCTCTCTCGCCATCAAAGGTTGAACTCGATGACGAAGAAAACTGGCAACGATTCCAGCACCACTGAGACCACCCTGCTTCAAGATCTTGACGCGGTTGACGAACTCAGCAACCTCGGACTCATCAGGAGAGTCAACCTTCAGGCTCTCAGGATCAACAGGACTCATCGAGTCATGGTCCATCAAGGCAGGGGGAGGATTGTTCACATAAAACCATCCGGAGCGCCAGCCAGAAACAGAGTCAGGGAGCTCATAATCAAAGAAAGCACCCTTTCGGCCCTGGCGAGCCTGGATGGAAACACACCCAAGAGAAGAAAGATCGCCCCATGACGAAGGTGGAAGAAATAGCGAAAGAGCTTCAAAGAAGGAGGGATGCCTATGAAGGTCTCACAGGCATGAACAAAGATAGAAAGAAGAAGAACCCCATTGGGGGCAAGATGAGAAAGAGCAATCGAATAGGACTGCAGAAACTCATGAAAGAAATCCGAAGCAGGCAAGCAAAGACCAGCCTAAACAAAAGAAGAAGCCGGTCGCCGCTCCAAGTCCTCAAGATCCCCGGCGACGACGGAGGACTCCGGCCAAATCTTCATGGCCGCCTCCACCTCGGGGACCATCTCCGCCTTCCCCTTAAGGCTCCTGGAAGACGAGCCCTTCACCATAATGGAGAACGGCGGCGAGAATGGCGAGAAAACAAAGGGCGCAAAAGAACGGCAACGGGGGGAACGAAGTGGCGGCGCAAGAGGATTAGGGCAAGAAGGATTGCTAATCACGGATGCAAATGGCAGGCGGAGGAAAAGAAACGGCCATATCCAAGTATTTATGGAGAGGTATTTTCCCACCCGTTACGGAATAAAACTCTCTGTAACGGGAGCCTTTACAACTTCAAAATTAATTTGAAGTGACAACGGCACTCCTTTTTATGCGAACGATTGCAACGATCGACACAACGGTCGAAAACCTCGAAAAAAAAGAACTCTTCAAAAAATACCAGCAAGCAGCGCGGAAAACATCCCAGAGAACAGATCAAGACAAAGACAAGTCGATCAAATCATCAAAGAAGAACCCGCCAAGAAGACAGAAGAACCCTGGTAGACGTCGCAACAACCCAACAGAAGCAGTGACCACACGGAAAAAGAGAAATGGTCAAAATCCCGGGTAAAATGAAGAACCCCTAAGAGCTCAATCTACAGAAGAGCTCTTAGACGCTCGGGGGCTACAGGATACCCGGGGCATGATTTTTTACAAAAGAGCTCCGACGACGAGAAGAACTCGAAGACCTTCCAGCTCTTTGTACCAAACAACAAGAAGCTCGGGGGCTACACCCTACGGGTGCACTTTTTTCAGAAAAGTGCACACCGTATGAAGACAACAAGGACCGCATCAAGATCGCACCCGAGAAGAGCAAACAGCTCTCATGACTCAAACTTGAGATGCTCGGGGGCTAGCGGAACAAGGATCTCCCTTCAAGAAAGAAGAGCTCCGACGACGGGAAGGACTCGAAGAAGGAGGAGAAGAACTCAAAGACCTTCCAGCTCTTTGTGCCAAAAAGCAAGAAGCTCGGGGGCTACACCCTACGGGTGCACTTTTTTAAAAAAATTGCACTCCGTAAGATGATCTTGAAGACCATATCAAGGCCTCGCCCGAGAAGAGCAAGACAACTCTCATGACTCGACCTTGAGATGCTCGGGGGCTTGTGGATACAGGATCACCAAAGAACTCTACCGAGTTGTTCGCAGGGTTCTATCCTAGCCTGCGGCCACAAACAACTCCCAGAAGGCAATGGAAGCATAGCTACGGTGACTTCTGTTGTAACTAGGATAGAACACTAGTCAGATTACCTTGTTTAGAGTTCGGGTGTTCGGTTCCTCTACGGACAACCCTCTCTGTATCCGACTAGGATCGTAGCGAGTTCCTTGGCCCCTTGGACTATAAAAGGCGGCCAAGGAACACCTCGTAGAGGAGAGCAACGAACATATAGGACACAAGCTTGGCCACAACCAAGTGTTGTAAGCTTCATAGCCGATTCCCGGCTAACCCCATCAATCAAAAAATAGGCTCACGCTGACTGGACGTAAAGGTCTTTACTCGATCCTTGATCGAGGGCCCGAACCAGTATAAAAACCCCGCTCTCCATGTCACCGCGCAAGAAACAAACCCGCCGGCTCCCGGGTTCGCCGAGGCCCGAACAAACCGCCCGGTTCACCCGTGGCGGGCTCTCGGTCGTAAAACATCGACAGCTGGCGCGCCAGGTAGGGGCTCTTGTCGAATTTCAGCACGAGAGTCCGGTGGACCACGACATCATGGGTACATCGGCGAGAAGGACGATCATCTTCGGATCATGGGCTTGCGAGATCGACGACGACGGCAAGACTCGAAGCTGCATCTTTGAGAACTCCAAGACCGACGATCAGAAACTCGCCGAGAAGCTCCAGCAACTGACACATTTTTCCAAGCCTATATATATCTCAAAGGGTTTTCCTAATCTAGGGAGCATGTATATATGGTTGTGGTAGGAGGTTCAAACACTCTATCACACAGGAACTTATCATGTGCATTTCAAATTTTCAAAAGTAAATCTCCAGAAATCCAGTGTCACTAGGAGTAAGATCAATAGTAGCTCAGACTATCTTATATCATATCCGTCAATTTCCTAGACTTTTAGAGCAAGCATTTGCAACCCACAGGTTTCAGGTTTAGAGTAAATATCAAGTCAAAATAATTTTGCAAATGGAGCTCAAGAGAAATTAAGCTTGAAAACTAGGTACTAGAAAAGTATTACGGCGGAGCAACTATTCATCATCTCCATGTTGGCAAATTTTGGGGGTTCATTTTAGTTGAGCAAAGCACACTGGTGTACACTCTCTCTTGATCCTTTTATTCACACTCTAAACAAAAAGACTCTTTAAAACTAGACTCTTAACAAACTCTATAGCAAACAAATTATTTAGCTAATACTATTAATACTATAATATATAGACACTAGAGATACTTATCGGGATAACTGGGGGTGCATTCCCCCAAGCTGGATTGAAGTGTGGTCTTTGATGTAGAGGTTGAGGTAGTTGGCAACAAGAGTGGCGCCTAGCATGTCTCTCCTCCTGCTGAATTCAAATAGACAACAAAGCTAGTGGAACTTGATTAAGCATTTAGGGGTTAGCCATATTGCTTTGAGTTGTGCAGGATAAATATATTTTTGGATTTTTATTTTTATATGCAAGAAAAGATAAAGTACTTTATGCATCTTTATTTTATTTTTTTTATGCCACCACAGCAAATAGCTTAGAGGGTGTTTAGGCCTCAGAGTTATTAGCATGGGGCTTTAAGGTTTTTACAAAACAAAGCTCAAAATATTTTTTTGTTATTTTCAAATGCAGATATAAGATGCTAAAATGATAAACATGATATGAAAAGAATAAATATGCAATGCGAGGAATTTTAAATATGGATAACTACTTGAGTTACCTTTCGGCGAGGATTCGGGTTTAGAGTCCTCCCAACAGGGACTTCTAGTTCTCGCTCTTTACTCCCATGGTATATCGGTTGTCTGTCGGTGGCACCGATGATTCTATAGTTTCTTCTAATGATGTTACGGGAGATGTCTTCTTCTTTCTCCATTTTTGCTTAGCTGGTGGACTCTTCTGCGGAGTGGTTGATTCTTCATTCTCCATGGATAGTTCAGGTGTAAGGGATTTAACCTCTTTACTTACCTTATCTTCTGAATCTTTAATCCACTGTCTCCTTTGGCGGCGACGAGCTAACCTGCTCTTTCTGGGTCTCATATAATCATTATAACTATTAAAGAACACATGTACCTTTTCTGTAGGGAACTAGAAATGTATGTCTCCTGTATGGATGTAGATGATGACGCGTGTAGTGTTGAGGAACGGTCTCCCTAGCACTATTGGAGGATCTTGATCTTTCCCCATGTCCATGACTACAAAGTCAGTGAGAACATAGTGGTCCATGATCTTGACTGGTATGTCTTTAGCAATTCCTTTTGGCTCCCTGTATGATTGGTCTGCCATCTGTAGCTGCACAAATGTTGGTTGCAACGGCAATTTTCCAAATAGTAGTTCATATGTTACTTTTGCCATTAAGTTGATGCCGGACCCCATATCGCAGAATGTATTATAGAAAGTTAGAAAACTAATAGAACATGTGATGGTAGGAGTACCTGGATCATCTTGCTTATGAAGCATAGGAGATGGAAGTAGATGATCGTTTTCAGAACTTACCTTGTTAACTACCATTACCTTTGTAGGCTGTGCCTTTTTGTATCTGTTCTGATTCTTTCAACTATTCTTGTTGTAGGTCTCTATCTTTGGTTCTGGCAAATACGAATAAGACCATTGTGGATGAGTAGGAGAGGTATGTACCTTGTTCTTGAAGTTGAACTTCTCCTTTCTCCCATTAATGTTAAAACAAATCTTCGCACTGTCTGCGTAGATAATAGCTTTAGCTGAGCATAGGAATGGGCGACCAAGTATGATCGTCGAAGTCACACAAAGCATTATCGAAGGTGTGCGGTCCTATCTGGATTGTGATGACTGGCCTTCCTAGATCTTCCTTCTTGGGTGGAATCGAGTCATCCAACCAGCAGCTCCCTGAGGTTTCTCTATAGTAGTGACCTGCATTAAAGATGTCGACAAGATTTGCAGATTCTAATTCTTCCGGCTGCCCCGGAATCTTACCTGGTGTGGTTAGTGGAACAGATGTCGCAAGCTGAGAAATCTGAGATTCTATCATCTTATTAAAGCTGTGCTGATTTTTAATAGCGGAAGAAAAACTTTCCATTCTTGTATTAATAAGTTCAAGAGCTTTATCATTGGAAACTATCTTCCTAGACAGATTCTCCATAGCTTTACCTTGGTTAAGAACTAGGTCAAGGTTGATAATTATTAAAGTTATTATTACCTTAGTTGTTACCTTGGTAATTTCCTTAGTAGTTAGGCCTCTGTTGGTTCCAACCTTGATTCTGTTGAGGACAGAAATTATTGTTGTTGTTATTGATGAAGTTGATGTCCTCCATGATCTCTGGGCAATTCATGCCAATGTGGCCTGTGTTTCCACATTTTTCACATGTTGTTGGCGGTCATTATCGACCATTTTATACCGCCAACTTATGTCTTTTTCAAGGTAAACTTGCAACCCTATGACACATATACCTTTACTGTTGACCCAGTTCCACTTGTATTCCGAGAAATATGTTTTGCAGGACTTATACATGGAATCAAGTGAAAAGATGCCAAACAAAGAACAAAGCGCAAAGCATAATACACATTCCAGAAATGCGCAACCAAGGGGAATAGAGAAAGCCCAACTCAAGGCCGGGTGGACCAAAGCACCCCTAAACTACGGGTCCAGGCCGGCCCAGGAGCCCACCTGCGAAAGATGGACGCAAACAGGGCCAGGCCCAGTCCGGCCGGACTGGTGCAATGGTCCGGTCGGACCGGCACTAAGACGGTTCGCGCCCAAATTTGGCAGGCAACCTCCCACCAACGTTGCAATGACGGTTCCGTGGGCGCTTTGGTAAATATCTTAGTCAAACCGCCTGTAGGAGATCGGTTTGGGTCCTTCCATATGAGGAGAGACATCTTCCAAAGAGCCCCCTCTCCTTCACCTATAAAAGGAGGTGCTCTCCCCTCATTCGATCATCATCACACAAGAGCCATCCTTCCTCTCCACTTGTAATCTTTAGTTTTAGACTTAGTTTAGTTGGTGAGCAAGGCAAAGCTTCATTGTGGAGAGCTTGTACTTTGGAGGAGAATCTCGGTATGAATACATATATGATTTATTCCAAAGTCTTGTTCTCATCTTGTTATTATAGTTGTGCTATAGAACTAGAGTATTGTTCTCATGTTATAATCTTGACTTATGAACTAGCATATGGTTTGTATGTTATGATCGTAACATGTTCTTCATGTTGTTCTTTTGACATGATCATTGCATATGAACTAGACTATAGTTTCTATGTTATGATTCCGTCATATAGAACTTTGTGCTTAATCATTCATACAAGATATAACATGGAGTTTAGGTGGCGGTCTGTCGTACCTTTGGGTTTGCCCACATTCTAGTTCGTTGATCCGTAGGGTCAGAGTCCTAGGAGGGTGTGGGTAGTTCCTTAGTACACGCGGGCATGGAGCCCGGGTGTACGGGAGCCTTTGGGATATGTCGGTGCCCTACGGTAGTGAGGTAGGCGGCAGGTGGTGACAACCCTATCCGTCCTTTGCACTCCTCCACGTCCGGGTATTGAGTAGGAGTTCTTAAAGTGTCTATCGGCTGGCAGACCAGCTGCGGGCATCTCCTCGTCCATCTACCTCTGTCTTTATAACTTGTATGATCATTAACTTGTTCTTAGCACAATTATATTAGAACATGCCTGCTCTACTTAGGATCATTCTTTTAATCTTAGTTTTCCTTTTTTCCTTAAGGATCGGCTTAAGTGTGTGATCACACTATCTTAAAACCTATCATGGCTTACCCTTGTATTGAGTGTTGGTATATTATGCAAACATGTTATCTTGTCCATATCCATGCTAGCGTCTTTCACTATGCCTTCCTTTTTGGGAAAATATAAATGAACGATACCCGAATACTCCCGGGTGAAATGCTACAGCTGATAATTCCGTGCGCTTGCGGACTTGTTCTGTAAACGTTCAGAACTATCGTTAAGGTATTCCTTGGCGGCATTGCTAATACTAGCGATGACGCTAAGAAATGCCAACAAGCATTTCTAGCGCTGTTGCCGGGGAAGGCATTGGTTAAAAGAACTAGATGGATATGTTCATGATGATATGCGTGTATAATAGCCATTGCTCATGCAGGCTAATCTTTCATGTTTTCTCCTGTTGTGGATGAAAACAGGATAGTGTATGATTGGTTTGTCCTTGTTGAACAACTACACCACAGATCCAGAGGCACTCCTAAGGAAGAACTGGTCTCATACCACTTCTTCCCCTGCTACTCCGCCGAAAAACAAACCAATCACCCCTACACCATCAGCTACTTCACTCATGGCCAAGTCAATCCACGACTTCTCCATCCCCTCTGTTGCCAACGTGCCCGTTGGGCCCGCTGTCAACACGAGTGCTGAGAACTTCGAGCTTCGACCTGGCCTGATCAGGATAGTGCAGGCAAACCTATTTCATGGTTTGCCAAGCGAGGACGCATATGCACATCTACAACACTTCCTCGAGCTCTGTGACACCATTATCATCAAAGATGTCGCACCAGATGCAATTAGACTCCGTCTGTTTCCCTTCTCCATCACGGGGAAGGCAAAACAGTGGTTCTACAGAGATAAGGAAGCTGTCAACACATGGAGTAAATGCTCCACGACGTTTCTCGCCAAATTCTTCCCCTTGGGCAAAACCAATGCCCTGAGGGGAAGGATTGCAAATTTCCAGCAGAATTCCATGGAGCCCATCCCTGAGGCATGGGAAAGGCTGCAAGAGTACATTCAAGCATGCCCACACCACGGGATGGAAAATTGGCTCATGCTGCAAAACTTTTATAGTGGGTTAACACCCATGTCAAAGGAGCACATCGATGCCACTGCTGGAGGTGCCTTCCTCTCCCTCACCATTGATAGAGCTACGGCTCTTATCAAGAAAATGGTGTACAATCATAGTTGGGGAGAGGAAAGCTTGGAAAAACAACAAGAAGGCATTCATACCATGGAGGAGATGGATGTGCACACTACAACAATGGCTCTCCTATTGAAAAAGCTTGACGAATGTGCCATAGAAGAAGAAGCAACGTATGGCATCGTGAAGGCCATTGACTCACATATCATATGTGAAGTCTGTGGCAATGTTGGCCATTCGGGAACGATTGCCCCGAAACCCATGGAGACACCACCTACACCGACAACGGGTTCGGCCAACAAGGAGGTCATAATGGGTGGAATAACCAGTTGCACCTACACAACCAAGGAGGTAATTCAAACTTCAACTCAAGTTATAATTCGAATTACCTTTCCTTGAAAAACCTGGTTTCAACCCAAGCAAAAACAATTGAAAATCTGACTAAGAAGTTAAAGCTTAATGATAAAATGCTTAAAGACATGAACTCTAAAATAGAAAGTTTAACTTCTTGTGTCAAAAATCAAATGAGCTTTAATCAAATGGTAGAAACTCAGCTAGCTCAGTTTTCTGTTGCTTTACCTATTGCGGGTTCGGGAAAGATTTTGGGGCAACCTAAAACTTCTCTCGAGTCTGTTAATATGGTCTCAACGAGGTCTGGTAAACCTCTATGTCGGGAAAACAATGAGTATCCTACAGAGCCACCATTTGTTGTCAAGAAGGAAGATCCTGGCCGCCCGACAATCACATGCTCAATAGGCCCACATGTCTTCAAGAACGCCTTCTGCGACCTTGGAGCAAGCATCAACATCATGTCCAAGGTAACATATGATAAAATACTGGGTGGACCTTTGTCCATTGCAGATTTTCAACTGTAGATGGTAGATCAATCACGAAGAAAGCCAGAGGGAATAGCCAAGGATATTTTGGTGAACATTCAAGACACATACATCCCCACGGACTTTGTCGTTCTGGACAAGGGCCACAACAAGGAGGTTCCACCTATCCTAGGAAGACCATTTCTTAACACTACAAATGCAGTCCTACACGTAGGATCTGGGCATGTAGTGGTAAGGACATTAAAACGTTCCCATGATGCAGCAAGAGACTCTTCTTTGTGTTGTTTAAAAGTTAGAATTTCTACTCGAAGGCGGGCCACTCGATAGGTGGGAAAGAATTTTAGATAAAAATTGGTGTACAATGTTCCCCAATCTCCATTCACTTTCTCTACATTCGGGTAATACCACTTGTTTAGCTTTTCCCATCAAAGAGTATGCGGAAAGAACTTCCAAATGTAAGGTATTATCGGATATGCCTTTTATTCGAGGACAATCCATAATTAGCTCAAACTCTCGTAGGTGTGAATATGGGTTGGCCTCGCCCTCTCCCGAGAAGGCTAGTTTCTGAACCAAGTTTATAAAGTCAAGGGGTAGCTCATAGGGGCGATGTTAAGATAGGCTCAAGATTGTGGCGTCCTAAAGCTTTCGCTTGTACGTTGATGATATTTATAGATAGGCGTGGAATCCATAATGAAAAAGAAAACAAAAGAATAAAAGGGATAAAAGAATAAAAGAATATGATACAAGGATAAGGTAGATTCAAAGTCAACTCGGCAAACTATTTCCCGAACGGCGCCAGAAAGCTTGTTGGTATTTGTTATGCCCACAGAAATATTGAAGATGAATAATCCGCAAGCGCACGGATACCGTTGTAGCCTTCACCCGGAGGGTTTTAAATATCGTATCCATAGGGAAACGTGTGAGGGAGACTAAGATCTAATCTTAACCCAGAGTAGCACAAGACCTAAGAAGGTTAAAAGTATAGAGATGATTACTAAGATATCTAATCCTACTCGTAGTAAACTTGCCTTCCACTGTTCTATCTGGGGACATCACATAGGGAGAAACACCAACAAAGGATGATTCGTCTAGAGATAAATCCCACGAGTCCTATAGATGGGATGGGGAATACAAAGGATCAACGACACCCCAACTAGTTGGTCATCCAACTAGGGGGCTATCACAGTCGCGATCTACCACCAATCCGGAATATAGGATGAATCTAACGAGATACCCGAGCCTAAGCACCACGCTTACACTACGAATATTACCTTAACCTAATGCCTTAGATTAAAGTACTCAAAAGAGACCCTTGGATCGGAAGAACAATATAAACAATGATGCTTACTAAAAGAAGAAGTAGATTACCAGAGTAACTCCAAGTGTAGGTTAACTTCCACCGAGGTACAAGTTGTAGAGGTAGCAGCACCGACAGCCTAAGCACCTCCTCGGGTTCCTTCCCTCTCTCTATCTCTCTTATTCTAAAGACCGGATCTAATGAGATCTAATCCCTCTTGAATACTAGCTCATCTAGTTCTAGTTCTAGTTCTAGTTCTAGTTCTAGTTCTAGTTCTAGAATTCTAGTTCTAGTTCTAGTTCTAGCCCTAGTTCTAGTTCTAGTTCTAGTTCAAGTTCTAGTTCTAGTTCTGGCGGTTGGGAGACTCGGGGCCTCATCCTATTGATAATGAATGATAATGAATTAGGGGTTTCACCTTGGATTGGGTAGGGGTCTCCTTATATAGCCCTAGGCGAATGCACGATAGCCCTTGGATCAAACCCTTATTTTAGTTTTAAAAACCTTGAGCAAAGGTGTAGATCTCTTCTTAATGGCGGTTGTGAACCGACCTTCGAATGGATCGAGAGGGCGACGGGGCCTCAAAAGTACACATGCTTTCAAACAAAATTTCTCCCTCTAGATTAAAATAAACGGCCAACCTTCAACTCACCCATATTACCTTTAACCATGGAGCTTATAGCCTTTTCTTGGTATCTTGGGCCCGATGGGCCAATCAAGTCAAACACGTGGCTCATGCCCATCATTCGGTGTTTGCTTTTTCAAAATAAAACTCAAAGAATGTTCTTACGTGGGTTTCAAGTTGGATTTGCCTTTCTCGGATAATATGTCTTTTTTGGATGGCGTAGGGGACTTGCAAACTCTTGGGCGTTTTCTGTTTAATCCCTAAGCATAAAATATATAAATCACCAAAACTCATGGAATTAAATGTCAGGTGTAAAGCCCCTATACTATGTTGATATTCATTTTAAGCCCTTATTTTTCAGTTTTAAAACCTATATATTTTATGCTATAAGAGATGTCAACAAGCTCCCCAAGCTTACCCTTTGCTAGTCCCTAGCAAAGCCAAACTTAGCAATGGATCAGGAGTTGCTGCAACGCTTTCACGCCTCAAAAGTACACATGCTTTCAAACAAAATTTCTCCTCTAGATTAAAATAAACATGAATTTCAACCTTCAACTTACCCATATTACCTTTAACCATGGAGCTTATAGCCTTTTCTTGGTATCTTGGGCAATTGAAAGATAGAACAATCAAGTCAAAACTAGCACCATGTCTCTAGACTCTTTGTTCAACCATCATTCCGTGCAGTTTTTGCTAGTTTTCAAAATAAAACTCAAAGTTCCTTTAGTATGACCCTTTCAAGTCTCTCATTTGTGGTATTGGTGGATCCTCACTAAGGCAATAACGTTGTTTTGCCTTTCTCTCATAATATGTGGTATTTTTGGACTAAGGCACAGGAAGTAGGACACTATGCCTTCTTCTCTCTCACCCTATATCTAAAGCTTATATGTGGAGTTCATAGGTGGGAGAAAACTAAATCTACTTACTAAGCATATATTGTAAGTTCAAGCAATGGATCCAAAGTCACGAGTCATGTTGGACTTAGGGTTGCACATGTGCATGTGTATGGTGTAGTGGAATGAATATGGTGGTAGGTGTATAAGGTGAATGTAATGAATGCAATGAGGGAAAGAGCCTAATTCTACTTTAGCTCCTTGAAGAATCATCTCTCTTGAAACTTATCAAAAAACACTTGAGAGAAACTCTAATCCAATGCTTATATAAGGAGATGGGTTGCATATTCTTTCTTTTTCTTTCTTTCTCTTTTTTTTTTTGGAGAGTATCACCACATAAATGAATCGGCATCTAGTACTATAACGTCACCAGAAATCGTCCCACCATTTCTTGTAGTCACCCGAATTTTAAGACATTTTTAAATAGTTTAATTTGATTTAATTATGCATTTTTATGCCATGTGAATATAGGAGAAATAATAATTTTACGAAATTAAAATGCAATATAAGGATAGTAACATGTTGATGCATTCATGCTGCTGCATTTTTATTTTTTTTAGGTGGTGTGGTTTTGACCAAATATTAAAAAGAAATCAAATTCACTTGAAATTTGCTTTTGAAATCAAGTTCAAATAAAAAGAAAAGCTTTCCTTTTACTCTCCCCCCTCCCTACCTCCATTCTGGCCCATGGCCTTTTCCCCAGCCCAGCCGGCCTGCTTCCTTTTCTCCTCCTTCCCTGTCTCTTGGCCCGGCCGGATCAAAGTGGCAGCGGCCCCACTAAACCGCACAGGCCCAGCAGCTACAGGAGCCCTTCTTCTACCTCCCACCGAGCCGGACGACTTCGTCATCGCGAGCATCGCAGGAACCGGGCGCCCCGTCTCGATCCGCTTCTCGCGCGCGTGCCCGCTGTCCCTCGCCCCCTCGGTCTATTATTGGGCGCCGCCACCATAGTCCTCCTTCCCCTCTCCCACATCAGCACCGCAACCCACTCGCCCTACCGAGCACCAGCGCCGCCGAGCTCGGAGTCCGTGGTTCCGCTGCCTACCCTTCGCCGCCGATCTCCACCGCGGAGCCATCTTCGTCTTCGAATTACCCCGCGGTGAGAACCCCCGTTTCCCCTTTGACCCTTGCATGCCCTTTGTTCGTCATCTCGTGGCCGATAGGGCCTCGTTCGTGCGCGCGCCGGCGAGTTGTTGCCGCCGGCCATGGCCGAGTGCCGCGTCGCCGCGCGTTCCCCTCTTGAGATCGCGTCAACTGAGTTCGCGTTCGTGTCCTAGTCATTCTGGCACCATCATCTTGTCCTAACGCGGTCGTAGTCTCGAAATCGGTGAAGTCCGGCGATGCTCCGCCGCGCGGACGGGGCGGCGCCGCCGCCAGGCTACTGTTCCGGTGGCGGTGATGTTTTAATTGAGCCCGATCTAATCTGAACCATCCAAATCCGATCGAACAGATCACAGCAGATGATACCCCTTCGGGTGTCTATTTTGCAGAAAGGCCCTTTCAATTATTTAAAGATCCTGACCGCAGTCCTTTTCACCACTGTACACTGTGTCTTGCATTTCTTACGTGCTAGCCCCCGTAGTATAGCTTTAATTCAGAAACAGTCCAAGCCTTGTTTTAATTCGAAATTAAATTAGTTCAGTCTAATTACAGTTCTGCCACTGCTTTTAAATGCTCATAACTTGCTCATTTTACATCCAAATTGCACCGTTCAAATTGCGTTAGACTCGTAATTCGATTCTCTACGCGTTAGTGTAATTGTTCAGTAATTTTGATACAGTTAATTTTCGTAGTTAGGATTAATTAATTATCTTCCTATTGGAAATCTTGTAAAATCCATAACTTATCCGTTTTAATTCCGCTTTTTCGTGATCTTTACGTCGATGTGATCGTAGCGACGCGTAGATTAGTTTTATACACTTTTTATACTGTTTTATCACTGTTGGTGTACTGTTCTAATATATAGTCTTGTTTGCTTCGTGCATGATTGTCTATGGATGCGTGTATGTTGGTTTATTATCGAGTATAGACGCGGTGAAGCGATTTTCGGTGATCGGGAGCGCGTTTTACGAGGAGCAGCAGTTTCAGCAGGACTTTGATAATCAAGGCAAGTATAGTTTGGGATTTACTAGCTTAATTTCATGATCATGTGACTTATTTAATGTTTATGCCATGAAACATAAAACATGACTTTTAACAACATGGGAAATTATCTGTATTAGAGTCTCCGGGATTTACAGTACAACTGTGAGGGCTACATGGCACTGGTTTTAGCTCAGTACCCAGGACCTTTTCTAGCGAGTTTGGAGGAAGTGCCGAATTGGGTATAGTGTGCCCCCTGTCCACATATATGTGTATAGGCTATGGTTGTTGTTGTGCCATATAGGAAGGGTGGGTTCTATATCTGACGACTTAGCGCCCCAGCTTGTTAGACGAACCTGTTGAAAGGCTTTATAGTGAACCCTGCCGACCTACCTTGGGAGTGGGTTAAGAGGATCGCTACCTCGGGCGAAAGGGCAATTCACGGCTCACAGTGAAAGTGTACACCTCTGCGCAGAGTTTATTAAACTGATATATCAGCCTTGCTCAAGGACACGAGCGGCCTTGGAACTCTTTGCACTAAAGATGAGGACTAATGTTGATTACATGTTTATGGTTTATCGTTTTATCATTTACATTATTTATGTTACATTGATCATGACCTATGGTAGTCTATACCTTGCTATATTTGTTGAGTTCGACATGAACTCACTCTTGCTATTTCCACCACACCAGTCTCAGATCAAGGATGGAATGAGGATTACCGCCAGGAGTACTAGACTTGTGGACCACCAGTCGGCGTAACCGTTCTTGGAGCTTCCGCATGAGAGAGTTGGAATTGTTTTCATTCCTTTGAGTTTTTGTTTTAATTTTATGTAATAAGCATTGTTATGATACATTCCAAAAGTTTGTCACCTTATGTGTGTTTCCGATTTCTGGGCACACATAGGGATTAATATATCCAATTTGTTCTTTTAAATTGGGTATGACAAGTACCCATTGTTTTCATAGCGGACACTTGTCCATTTTTTTAACTCTCCTTTATTCTCTTTTTTAGGGAGGTAGGCTCTACTCGCCCGTAGGACACTTGTCCATTTTTCATCTCCCCTTTCTTCTTTTTTTTTTTTTTTTTTAAATACAACCCAAATCTCTTTTGCAATAACTTTTGAGAGATAGAAAAGAGTAATGGAGCTTTATAAGATTGTTGACTGAATTGATGGGTGTAAGGAATATTTTTGGTTGTTCTCTCCTAGGATTGGAGTGGAACATTTTTGGTGGGTATATGATGGATGCATATGGTGTGTGTGTGTGGTGGATGCTTACTTCCAGGGTAGAAGTAGCATATATGCAAGTGGAATAGAGTGGAGTGAGTGGAATGTAGTGGTATGAGGTGGAGTGTGCGTGATTAGCAGAATGACAAGTTTCTAAGGATCGACAAAGATTGACCAAACTCAATGCAAAGTAAGCAGCCTATATATATCGAAAAGGGTTTTCCTAGCTAAAGAACATGTATATATGGTTGTGGTAGGAGGTTCAACACTCTGTCATACAAGAACTTATCATGTGCATTTTATAATTTTCAAAAGATAAATCTCCAGAAATCTAGTGTCACTAGGAGTAAGATAAATAGCAGCTCAAACTTTCATATATCATATCCGTCAATCACCTAAACTCTAGAGCAAGCATTTGCTACACACAGGTTTTAGGTTCAGAGCAAATCCCAAGTCAAAGCAGTTTTGCATTAAAGGCTCAAGAGAATGTAAGCTTGAAAGCTAGGTACTTGAAAGGAATTACGACGGAGCAACTATTCATCATTTCCATGCATGAGAATTAGCTTTAGAGTTCGTTTTATTTTGGCAGAAAAGTAACCTTTGGTACACTCCTTCTATTTATTTATTCCCATATCTAAAGATCACACTAAAATTATATATATATAGCCTATACTTTTTATTTGGTTTTCTATGGTTATACATCTTTTTATTTCTTCTTTTTTTTTATATAAAGCAAACATATCTAGCTAATATTAAAACATAGGAAAGAGATACTTATCGAGATAATGGGGGGTGCTCTCCCCCAAGCTAGATTGGAATGTCGGGTTGATGATGTGGAAGTTGAGGTAGACAGCGATGAGGGTGTCATCCTATCATGTCTCTCTCCCTTGAATCCTGCCGAACTCAAATAGACAACAAAGCTAGTGGAACAGATTAGGCGTTAGTGGTTGGCCACATAGGCTTCATGTGCCTAGATATGGATCACAATTAGTTTAAGCAGAACTTCAGCATGAAAATATTTTTGGAGTTTTATAAATTTATATGCATGCAAATAACTATGCAAATGCAACTAGATGAATGCATAATTATTTTTATGCCACCACGGTGAATATCCTTGTGGGTTGTTACACACCACAAGATTATTCACATGGGGCTTTAGAAATTTTCAATGCAATGCTAATGCAGAAATTTAAATATGCTAAAGGAAAATGATTATGCAATGCAAGGAAGTAAATATGGAATGCATTAAATATGGATAACTACCGATCTTACCTCCGGCGAGGGTTCAGTGTTTTAAGTCTCCTGAACAAGACTACTTACCTTGTTGATTTCTTAAGTGTATCTTCTGATCTTGGTAGGTGCATCTCCGAGATGGTGATTCTGAAGATGGTGTCACCCATGTTCTATTGCTGGTCCAACACTTCGAAGTGAAAATTTGATAGTGGGGGTTGGCAGCCTCTTGTTTCGTGTGCCCGCTTTGTGGTTTAGGACATTCACTCATAGAAATTTGGGGGAGTGACAGACTCCTCAACATTTTTGCTCGAAGTGTGTCCTGTTTGCAAAGATAAGGTAGAGATCAAGTGTATGGGCCCTGTTGGTGGGAAAACACCAACAGAACCAAAAATTCATTGTTCTTTAAAACCTCAGGCACATTACACAAAATGTATTTGATGTATTATGTATTTTGATTAATCCTAACTAGGGTGGCAAGATCAAAAGATGAAACATAAATGTTGTAATATTTTTGCTTATATGATTGGGACTATGAGAAGAGAGTGGTGTTAGGAACAACTTAACGAAACATGTTGAGTTAATGAAAACGGATCAAGCAAGGGTGTTACTCTAACATGTTTGGTTCTTTATTTATGAACATGCCGTAATTAAGGGAAAGCTTATTTATTGACAACTTACCTCAAGATGTTACCTTTATTGTTGGAGCATGCTAGCACCTTAACAACTTGTGGTGGTCTTTTCCTTCTGCTTGAAGCTTACCTTATTTGGCCTCTTATGTAGCTTATTCCTGACTTGTCTTCTTCCTTTTTATTTCATAAAGTTCCTTTGTCCATGCGCGCATCTTCCTTGTGAAAGATTTGTTGTATCTTGCTTCTTCTCACCGTGAGTCCATCTCAGGACCTTCCCCAAGCTTATTTGAGAGTTTCTTCTTTTCTACAGGGGTTAGTCCAACAAAATATACCAAGATCTACTACAATATACTATTGGTTCAAAAATCAACCTAGACACCACGTCTAATTTGATTTAGGAAGGCATTTAACCTAAGCAGCATGCTTAATTTAAAAACCTTTAGAAGTAAAATCAGCACACCTTTGGTTCAAAAATCAAACTAGACACCTTGTCTAACTTAATTTAGGAACACAACATAAACTAAGCACCATGCCTAATTTAAAAAGGTGTTTGAAAGTACATCAAAACCAAATCATATAACATTGTAGATTATGGTAACATGAAAACATTAAAGAGATTTATTCAAATAGAGATGAAGAACATGATTCTCTCTTTTTTTAGCATGTCGTTATGGTAGAGACAACCAAGTAGTGTAGCAACATGATAAGGAATATTTCTATGCACATGATTTTATGCTGCGCAATGATTGGTTTGACATACCTTACATTATCATCCTTCGTTCTCCTTGCTCTAGACCTGAAATGGTTAGCGACAAAAATACCCGAAGGAATATTTTCTCATTTATATCTCTATGCTCATTTCACAAGGGTTTTATAGCAATAAGGTAAACACTCATGTTATTTCTTAAGAAGTGCTTGTTTTAGGACAGCAAGCTCGTCCTTGGGAAACCATTGATTTATGATTCATGATGACAAAGTGGTTTCCCTTCTAAAATCAATCTGTCTCAGGATTCGGGATCTGGAATATTTATGATAGATGAACACATCCACAACCACCCTTTCAAAACCTAAAGGAGGAGAGAGAATACGGGGGTCGAAGAACTTGAGCGTGATAAAGATAGAGAGACTAGATGGTTCAGGAAGTTCATCATATGAACATGGACTAGATGAAGTGTCTATGAAGCAGCTCTCATGCTCATTGATGTCATCTTCCTCCAAGGTTAATATATCATGGTTATGTAAGGGATTCCTTGGGTTGGTGTCTCTCGGGCTGATTTCATCTAAAATTTCGTCCATCAACTCGATGGCTGTGATACATATGTTATTAACACTTTCAAGCCATTGTTGTTGGTCTTCTTGGTGGTCTTGATGATTCCTAGACATGGGTTGTTTTGGTGAATTTCTAGGATCATCATGAGTCTCAAAGAAGTAGGGATATGTGGATTCATCGGGGTCAAGGATGGGTTTAGAGATAGGTTCGAATAGGTCATCTTGTTTAGGCATAGAAGGGTACAAGATAAGGTGGTCTTCTGGATAGCTTTGCTCTCCTTCTATGACATGATCAGACATGCCATCCTTGGGTTTCTCCCAATGTCTTTTAAAAGAATAAGCATGTTCAACAAGAGTCATCTCCTTAAAAGAATCTGAATTATAGTCACTTGGAGATCTCTTGTATGGACTTCTCCCATAATATCTAAGGGTTGGTTCAAAAGGATCTTTCAAAGGTGGAATTTCTTCTTCCTTTGGGGGATTTTGGGATGTTGATGGTTCAGGGTGGATAGCAAAATTTTGGGATTGGAAGTGTTGTGAATTAGCTATCGTAATTTCCTCTTCTTCCTTTTTCTCGGGAAAAGTACTAGGGGAGGTGGAGTATCCACTAAATCTGGCCCACCACGAGAAGTCTTGCTTCTCTAGCGGGGAGATGGAGGAGAATGCGCCTCCCGAAGCTGCATTAAGGTCATCTGCATCTTCCTTATTAAGACCTAAATAAAAATGTTGAAGAAAGACTGGTCCGGAATAGCAAGGTTTGGGCATGTAGTGGTAAGGACATTAAAATGTTCCCATGATGCGACAAGAGACTCTTCTTTGTGTTGTTTAAAAGTTAGAATTTCTACTCGAAGGCGGGCCACTCGATAGGTGGGAAAGAATTTTAGATAAAAATTGGTGTACAATGTTCCCCAATCTCCATTCACTTTCTCTACATTCGGGTAATACCACTTTGTTTAGCTTTTCCCGTCAAAGAGTACGGAAAGAACTTCCAAATAAGAAGGTATTATCGGATATGCCTTTTATTCAAGACAATCCATAATTAGCTCAAACTCTCGTAGGTGTGAATATGGGTTGGCCTCGCCCTCTCCCGAGAAGGCTAGTTTACGAACCAAGTTTATAAAGTCAAGGGGTAGCTCATAGGGCGATGTTAAGATAGGCTCAAAGATTGTGGCGTCCTAAAGCTTTTAAACTTGTACGTTGATGATATTTATAGATAGGCGTGGAATCCATAATGAAAAAGAAAACAAAAGAATAAAAGGGATAAAAGAATAAAAGAATATGATACAAGGATAAGGTAGATTCAAAGTCAACTCAGCAACTGTTTCCCCGGCAACGGCGCCAGAAAGCTTGTTGGTATTTGTTATGCCCACAGAAATATTGAAGATGAATAATCCACAAGCGCACGGATACCGTTGTAGCCTTCACCCGGAGGGTTTTAAATATCGTATCCACAGGGAAACG
Source organism: Hyparrhenia diplandra (assembly GCA_015847255.1). Taxonomy (NCBI): domain Eukaryota; kingdom Viridiplantae; phylum Streptophyta; class Magnoliopsida; order Poales; family Poaceae; genus Hyparrhenia; species Hyparrhenia diplandra. The sequence goes on along the minus strand of JADLZK010009641.1, from coordinate 105,772 downwards.
TGTGAGGGAGACTAAGATCTAATCTTAACCTAGAGTAGCACAAGACCTAAGAAGGTTAAAAGTATAGAGATGATTACTAAGATATCTAATCCTACTCGTAGTAAACTTGCCTTCCACTGTTCTATCTGGGGACATCACATAGGGAGAAACACCAACAAAGGATGATTCGTCTAGAGATAAATCCCACGAGTCCTACAGACGGGATGGGGAATACAAAGGATCAACGATACCCCAACTAGTTGGTCATCCAACTATGGGGCTATCACAGTCGCGATCTACCACCAATCCGGAATATAGGATGAATCTAATGAGATACCCGAGCCTAAGCACCACGCTTACACTATGAATATTACCTTAACCTAATGCCTTAGATTAAAGTACTCAAAAGAGACCCGCAGATCAGAAGAACAATATAAACAATGATGCTTACTAAAAGAAGAAGTAGATTACCAGAGTAACTCCAAGTGTAGGTTAACTTCTACCGAGGTACGAGTTGTAGAGGTAGCACCGACAAACCCGGCACACCTCCTCAGGTTCCTTCCCTCTCTCTATCTCTCTTATTCTAAAGACTAGATCTAATGAGATTTAATCCCTCTTGAATACTAGCTCATCTAGTTCTAGTTCTAGTTCTAGTTCTAGTTCTAGTTCTAGTTCTAGTTCTAGTTCTAGTTCTAGTTCTAGTTCTAGTTCTAGTTCTAGTTTTAGTTCTAGTTCTAGTTCTAGTTCTAGTTCTAGTTCTAGTTCTAGACCTAGGAGGAGACTCAGGGCCTCAGCCTATTGATAATGAATGATAATGAATTAGGGTTTCACCCAGGGGGCGGGGGGTCTCCTTATATAGCCCTAGGCGATGCACGACAACCCTTGGATCAAACCGACCTTGAGCAACGGTGTAGATCTCTTCTTAATGGCGGTTGTGAACCGACCTTCGAAGCAGAGGCTGACAGGGGGGCCCACGGCCGCGGCCGCCGCCTGCTACTAGGCCGGCCGCCCTGGCTCACTGCCAGGTGGGCCCTAGCTCGTGGCTCATGCCTTCTGGTGTCTTCTGGAATGTCCTTACGTGGGTTTCAAGTTGGATTGCTTCACGGATACGTCTTTATGGCGTAGGGCTTGCAAACTCTTGGGCGTTTTCCTGTTTAATCCCTGAAAATATATAAATCACCAAAACTCATGGAATTATGTCAGTAAAGCCCCTATACTATGTTGATATTTATTTTAAGCCCTTATTTCAGTTTTAAAAACCTATATATTTTATGCTATAAGAGATGTCAACATCTAGTCTGATCATTAAACCAAAATTTGCGAGTATAGAGTTTGGTTCATCATATGGACTAACCCCTGCAGGAACTTATCAAGCTTCACGAGGGTAAGTCTCAAAGATGACAACACAGATGAAATTTTGTTTGGTAAATCATGTTTTAATAATAACAATGACAACAATAAAAACTTTGCTAATAAAATAAACCTTTCAACCCCAAGTATGTTTGTCTTGTTATTTTGATTTCATCAAATGACAAGCTTGGGGGGGAGTCCCCTAGCATGCTCAAAGGGGACCATGAACAACAAATAAAGCCATAGCGTGCACCAACTAGCATCATCATGAGAGGTAAGTCACAAGCTAGCTTGGGGGAGGACTCCCACAAAGGTAACTCCTATCTCACATTTCTTTCAGTTAATTTATTATACGATCCAGAAATTCTTGGCGCTAGAAATGCTTGTTGATATTTCTTATACGATCCAAATTAGGAAGGCGAAAGAAATATATAAGGTATCTATCTAATCATGTTAGCTTGGATGTGGAATTAATCTCACAATCCAACAAAGGTGGAGTTAGGCGGTGTTAGTTGTGGGGTGTAATCTTAGTATCATTACCCATAGTGGAGTTAATCTCACTAAGGATATGTACTCAAGGTATACCACTCATTTCTAGGCATTACCTACACACTAGTATGTCACCCTAGCAATAATGCTCTAAGAAATGCGGGTATGGTATTCTTGATAGGCCTTGATAAAGAATGAACATGATATCTGCAAGTGCATAGATAGAAATGCCATCGTAGCACTTCATCCGGAGTAATCCAGGTATCATATTTATATTTTACCACAGGGAAGGGGAGTCTATGGAAAGTAGAGAGAGATGGGTATCTAACGATTTAGATTGTGATTTACTTGAGATCCACTTGTAGTTGTATAATGCAGAGTAGCCATATGCATCTAACATTACTCATAACAGGATAAGTCACAAGATAAAGATAGTTGAATAAATGATAACTATCCAAGTCTAAGATCATCATATGCCACTGTTGATATTTCTTACACGATCCCAATTAGGAAGGCGAAAGAAATATATATGGGATATCTATCTAATCATGTTAGCTTGGATATGGGATTAACCTCATGATCCAACAAAGCGAAGTTAAGCGGTGTTAGTAGTGGGATGTAAACTTAGCACCATTATCTATAGTGGAGTTAATCTCACCAGGATATGTACTCAAGGTATACCACTCATTTCTAAGCATTACCTACGTACTAGTCTGTCACCCTAGCAATAACGCTCAAAGAAATGCGAGGCATGGTATTCTTGATTGGCCTTGATAAAAGAATGAACATGATATCTGCAAGCGCACAGATAGAAATACCAATTATAGCACTTCACCGGGAGTAATCCAGGTATCGTATTTATATTTTACCACAGGGAAGGGAGTCTATGGAAAGTAGAGAGAAAAGGACATCTAATGATTTATATTGTGATTTATTTATGAGATCCACCTTACAGTATTGTAATACAGAGTAGCCATATGCATCTAACATTACTCAACAGGATAAGTCACAGGATAAAGATAAATATATATAAATGATAAATACCCAAGTCTAAGATCATCATATGCCACTAGTATCATACGAGCTATTAACATGTTATAGAAAGAATAGAATGAATATTCCTAAGATACTCCTACTCATATATGTCAAATGAATACTACAATTAGTGCAATACATCTAGCTATCATGGCAAGGTTGGATTACTTCTACACATGGCAAGCATTACCAATAACAACCAAGGACGAAACTTGATCATTACCGTAATAATAAACTCGACTAGTCCTACATTCGGAGGGTGGATTCCAAAGGACTCAACAGACTTTGTCACTCCCGCGATCTACCACACGGCCCGAATATAGGGTGCAATTGCGGATAAACGTTGTATAAACACCACGTTTTACATTGCTTATCACCCACATAGTGATCATCTATATGGATGCTATACAATTCCATGCATAAAATATAAAGCAATCTTACTAAACTAAACATATAATCATAGCAAGCATAAACACATATCAATAAGAATATAATAATTATAAAGATCAAAGCCATAACAATTGTATTCTAAATATAATAGTACTTACGGTCGAATACAAGAGAGAAGTCTCAAGAACGATGATCCTTGCTACTTCTTGACTATCGAGAACTCAAGATGAACTTGATCTTCAACTAGAACTAGCTAGATAGCTAACTACTTCTAGTATGAACTAGGGCTTAGGTCTAGACTTGGCTGGACTTGATGGGTATGAGTTGATGAATGAGTATGATAATGAAATTGATATCGACCACGGGGTCACCGGTCTTCTTATATAGTACTTAGCGATGAACGTCAACCCTTGGATCAAACCGACCTTCAACAACGGTGTAGATACAACCTCAAAGTCGGTAGTAAACCGACCTAGAAAGGAGAGACCGACAGGTGGGACCCACCTGGCGGCCGGCCTACTTGGCACTGGCGGCCGCCAGGGTGTCATGCCACCTTGGCATCCCGTCTTTTCTAGTGTTCTCTGGTGTCTTCTAGAATGTTTTAGTCTACTTTTCGGGTTGAGTTACTTCACGGTCAAGTCTTGTCTTCATATGTCTTGTATATTCCGGAACTTCCTCCATTCTTCTCTGCAATTATCTATCAAGTCCCTAGAAAGTCACAGTGTAACACCCTGAAATTTTGCATTTTTAGAAATAGATTAAAATGATTTAATTGTGCATTTTTGTGCTCATGTGAATATAGGAAAATAAAAATTCTTATGAAAATAAAATCAATCATAAGGCTAGACTCATGGTTGATGCACTCATGCTGCTGCATATTTCTCTTTGGTGTGATTGGTTTTCAGCAGAAACTTAAATTGAGTTCAAATCAATTTTCAAAAGCAATTTGAAAAGAGTTTAGAAAAAAGAAAAGGATTTCTTTTTCCCTCCTTTACTCTTTCTCCATTTCAGCCCAGCAGGCCCAGCCGGCCTACCTCTTCTCTCCCTTGTTTTCTTTGCTGGACCGAGCTCTCCCTTGACTTGCTAACCGGGCCGGCCCAACTTGAGGCAACAAGCAGCAGCGCTGCATTCTTGACCCACTGCCACTGACGTGCGGGCCCCATCGCTACAGGGTCATCCCCTTTCCCTCCCGCACGGACGAGCCCGACTCTGCTCGTCGCATCGCCGCGCCAAATCCCGGTGATGCCGGCCCTTTCCTTTGGCGCGCGACCTTCCTTCTTGGAGCCGGTGCCTTCCCTTCTTAAACCGAGGCAGCCCACACCGCGTCGGCCCTTTCCAACTCACGCACCCGCACGGTAGCAGCAGCCGCCGTCTTCCAGAGCTCGCGCCGCCGGACCTTGGAGCACCGTCCTCGCCGTCGTTCTCCGTCGTCTGAAACGCCGTCGAGGTTCGCGTCGCGGTTGCGAAACCGGTAGCCCTCTTTCTTCTTGTTTTGCTCACGGTTTGCTCACGTCTCGCCGTCGGCCTTGCAGAGCTCCACCGGCCGCCCGCCATCCTTCGCTGTTCGTCGTCGTTCGTCGATCTCCATCCGATTTGACGCGTCGGTGAGACCCCATTGACCTCCTCGTTGTTTCCATGCCGTTGATTTGTCCGATGATGGCCGCTAGGGCCGAGTCCATCTACGCCGGCGAGTTGTTCACCGCCGGCCATGGCCGAAAGATCGCCGCACTCGCTGCGTTCCGCCGCCCCGTTCGCGACTGACGAGGTCGCACTCGCGTCCGCGTCGTTACGTGCCGCTCGCCGCCGCCCTAACGCGATCCGCATCGCAGAAAACGCGAACTCCGGCGATCTCGCCGCCGTCGGGCACGGCCGCGCCGCCACCGGACTCTGTCTCCGACCGGTACTGGCAAACCCCATCGCCCGATCTAATCTGAGCTGTCCATCCCCGATCCGACGGCCAGAGATCCAAGATACCCTTTCGGGTGCCTGTTTTGCACAAAAGCCCCTGCAGGTTTTTAATGATCATCAGCGCGGTCCTTTGCGTATTCCAGGCTCCGCGTTTTCACTGCTGGAAAGCGTATTTACATTTGTTCAGATCCAGATTACGTTTTCAGTATTTACAGAACTGCCATTATCTTCATTTGCTTATAACTTTCACGTTTTAAATCCAAATCGATCCGTTCAAGTTGCGTTAGGATCGTAGTTAAATTTCCTAGATGTTTATGCCACTGTTAGTTCAGTTTGCCACTGTTAATTTTCATAGTTAGATTTAATTAATTACCTCGCTTTAATTAGCCTTGTTTTATTCGTATCTCGCTCGATTTAGCTCCGATTTGCATGATCCTTATATCTGTGTGATCGTAGTAAATCGTAGAATGATTTATGAAACTTTTCAATTTATTTCTGTACTGTTGGTGCAATGTTCTAATGATAGGCTTGTTTGCTTTGCATGATTGATTCCGGATTGCGTGTTGTTGTTGGTGCTTGAGTAGGAGGTGATCGGTTTCTTTGGTGATCGATGCCGGTGACCGGGAGTACTACGAGGACCAAAGAAGACCAACAACAACCACCTGCTGAAGGCAAGTATAGCTTGGGCTTTACCTTGTTGACCTATTCACCTTTAACCATTATTTCATGTGCATGAGTTTAATTAATTTGCTTTAAGGAATGTCCTAGTTTTGTTATCTGTTCCTTGTTACCTTGGGAGATATGCATTGGGTAGTTTTGCTAGCGCTCAACTTAAAGATAAATGAACCCAATGATGTTACCTATTTATGAGATGTTGGTGATGGTGAACATGATAATGAAACAACAGGGCGAGAGAGCTCTTTTGATGCTCTTGGCCCTCCATAAGGACTGATCCGTCGACAAAAGCTGGGAAAACCGTACAACTGGGAGGGTCATGTGGCTCTGACTGTAGTTGATTAGAAAGCTTGTGTCTAGCTTGTTGGGGGTTACCCTTGTGGCGCAAAAGGGGGTTGTCGGTTGGGTATAGTGCGGTCCCTGTCCCCTTGTGTATAGGCTGCGTGTCATTGTGCCATCGGGAAGGTTGGTCCTATATCATGTCGTAAACCACAAAACCTATAGCGGCTCCGAACTTGTTAGATAATCTTTCGAAAGGCTATGTATGATTTTCGGTGTAATGGAAGTCATGAGCCTTTACATTTGAAAGTCATAACTCACAGTGAAAGTGTACACCTCTGCGCAGAGTAAAATTATTATAACAGCCATGCTCACGGTTATGAGCGGCTCGGAAAACTCACGGAATAAATGTAACATGATGATAATGGTGAATAATGGTGATACTTGAACAGTGGTGGTCTTAATTAATTGTTGGGGAATAATTGGTGCCTAAGCAGAACTTAGAATGATTAGAATGAATAAAACTTTGACTTACTAAAAGCTTACCGCAAAGATAACCAAATGTCGACTTTTTGAGCCTCATTTACACCCATGTTATACTTGTTGAGTACGTTGTGTACTCACGCTTGCTTTATATTTCATTTTTGGGAAAATCCCGGATGGGTACAGATGGCCATGGTTACCAACCTTATGAAGATGACTACTAGGCTTGAGTGTCAACGATTAATCTTCCCCTTAGGATTGAAATTATCTTCCTATTGGAAATCTTAGCTAGTTTCTATTATTGTTAAGACTTTTATGTTATTTATGTTTGAGATGCTAGTTTCTATTATTGTTAAGACTTTTATAAGGTTATTTATGTTTGATACTATTGTAATAAGGCACTCGGATGATCTTATTTCCTTTAATTTTGTCATTATATGTATGTTGGTGATTATATAATAATAATCTATTGTTCAATTTGTTCTATAAATTGGATATGACACCTGAGAATACCAAAACTCATGGAATTATGTTAATTAGACCCCTAGACTTATGTTTGGTCTTTGACTTGAGCCCTTATTTCATGTTATTTAACTTATAAAATTATACTATAACAACATCAACAAGCTCCCCAAGCTTACCTCTTGCTAGTCTCTTAGCAAGACACATGATTTTATATTAAATACTTGGATCGGGGCAGTTCTTTTAACGCTATCACACCTTAAAAGTACACATGCTTTCAAACAAAATTTCTCTCAAGTTAAGATAAACTTTTTTAAAACTTCAACTTACCCATATTACCTCTTACCGTTAGGGGCTTATATCTCTTTCTTCAATCTTGGGTAATTGAAAGATAGAAACGATCAAGTCGAGCACTATATCTCAAACTCTTTTGATCAACTGTCCTTCCTTTTTTGCTAATTTTCTAAATAAAACTCAAAGTTCCTCGGTATGACTTTCTCTCTAATCTCTCATTTGTGGTATTTGTGGATCCTCTCTAAGGCAATAAGGTAGTGTTGCCTTTCTCTCGAAGAATATGTAGTATTTTTGGCTAAAGCAAGAGCACACTATGCCTTCTTCTCTCATGTTTATATCTAAGGCTTTATATATACATTATTCATAGGTAGGAGAAAATAATTTATTTACTTACTAAGCATATATTGTAAATTCAAGCAATGGATCCAAAGTTACAAGTCACACTTGATCAAGTGGTGCATGTGTAAGGTGGATAGAAAATATATATGGTAGAGAATATAATAAAGTATGTAGTGAAGTGGAAAGAATAGATGATGATGGGAAAGTCTTACTTTTGCTCCTTGAGGAATCTTCTCTCTTGTGAATTTGGAAACTTGTTAGAGATCCAACAGTTGTATCTTTTTTTTTAGATTTCTTTATTTTTCTTTTTCTGGAGAGGCGAGCATCTAAGTACCCATTGTTTTCATAGCGGACACTTGTCCATTTTTTAACTCTCCTTTATTTTTTCTTTTTCTTAGGGAGGTAGGCTCTACTCGCCCGTAGGACTTTTGTCCATTTTTCATCTCCCTTCTCTTCTTTTTCTCTTTTTTTTTAATCTACAACCCAAATCTCTTTTGCAATAACTTTTGAGAGGTAAATAAATATAATGGAGCTTTTGTAAGATATTGGCTAGCAATGAATGAGTGGATGGGTATAGTGAATGTTTTTGGTTGCTCTCTCCTAGGATAGGAGTAGAACATTTTTGCTAGCTAGAGTGAAATGGATAATGGTATATGTATGGTGAGTGTATATGTGATGGATGCGTACTTCCAGGATGGAAATAGCATATGTGTATGGAGTCGAGTGGAGTGGAATGTAGTGGAGTGGAATGAGTGGAGTGGAGTGTATATGATCAGCATAACAAGTTTCTAAGGGTCGACAAAGATTGAACAAACTCAATGCAAAGCAAGCAGCCTATATATATAAATCAAAAGGTTTTCCTAATCTAGGGAACATGTATATATGGTGTGGTAGGAGGTTCACACTCTTGTCACACAGGAACTTATCATGTGCATTTTCAATTTTCAAAATATAAATCTCCAAAATCTAGTGTCACTAGGAGTAAGATCAAATAGCACTCGGACTATCATATATCATATCCGTCAATTACCTAGACTTTAGAGCAAGCATTTGCAACCCATAGGTTTCGTGTTTAGAGTAAATATCAAGTCACAATATGTCACCCTATTTCAAAAATAATTGAGTCGGAAGCAATAGCAAAGCAAAATAGTTATGCGGAAATAAAAATAGGATAGTGCCAACAATATGTCACGCCATGCCCTAGGCATTATTCTTGACCACGGCACATCGGAATTGGATCAATTCATGCTAAGACGGAGTCACACTGCAAAATCGGGGAATTAACCCGTGAGTACTCAATTGTACTCCAAGACTTACCCCGTCTTAAACCGAGAAAAATAAGGAAAAGACTCCAAGGATTATGCTTGGCTTTATATCTGAGGCTGGTTTCACATTTATTTTTAGAAAATAAGGTTGATTAGTGAGCCTACACCTACTACTTGAATTCTTCCAAGTTAAAAGGTTATTTATTACTTACATAACCATAAGTCTGTATAGTCAAGATTAAAACATATGCTCGGTGATATATAAATAACGATATAAGTAACTTGATCAACATTTTAACATCGGCATGAACAAGAATAACCATTATTGTGATATTAAGACTACGATTGCCGCGGACGCACCGGGTTCTCACTATCCGGGGAGAGATGGCGATTCGAATCGATTCTTGACCGGTGGCGAATACCATGTCATAAACCAGGTCTACGTCTCGACCGCGGACCCGATCACTCCCGGGGCGTTAGGGGCGTAAAGTCTCCGGACTGTCGGCAACCCCCCCTCTCGAGCCACCAAGTGAGCAGGCAACGAGTACGACCCGTGCGCATCTTCTTGTGCCCGATTAACCTCACCAACCACGCCTAGGAGGGGCGTTAAGCGTGCAGTGCCGGCCCTAGCATTCCCACGAGCCGTGGCTCACGACTCACGGAGCCTACTATCTGAGACAGTGCGTTCAACTTCCCGGCACATTCCGGCAAATTACAAGTCCTTACTCGATCGGATGGAAAGACCACAATATCCATCCAGGCCTTAACATGTTTTATTACTCAAGTTCTGCGCAGAATGACTTGTTAGTCACCCATGTGACTAACCACAAACATCCTCTCGGTGGCCAGGAAATCACTTTGTCTCTGCAATCATTATAATCGAGCATTTTAACCTAGACTGCGCTAATAGGATAGGGTAACAACTTCAAAGAAGGATATCACGTGCATCAACGGTTTCAACCACTTCCTATACTTAATGCAAAGATTCATAAAAGGACTCAACAAATTAATTGAGAAAGCATAGGAAAGTTCGGCGATGCACCGGGGCTTGTCTTGAGAAAAGTAGTAGGAGGGAGTTAGAGTCTTACGGAAGATGGAGTCACGGTCCTCCTTCTCTGTCGGGTCTTTGTTTGCACTCGGGACGATGAAGGTTGACCTCCCTGCTCCTTGATCTCCTCCCGAACTAACTCCTCCGATCCTCGATATGATGCATGCATATGCAAGACTAATTAATTACGAATGCACATAGATAACTTGCATATAATAAAGTAGGATGATGGATGAATGCATTATGATGGATGATACTAGTAAGTGGATATCTTTCCCTGTAAAAGCATGAATATAACTACACAAGAAACCCTAGTAATCTACATCAAGCAACACCCTAACTCTCTAATGCACTTTGAAAATGGCAGCTAGACATGCTGTCACTAAAACAATCACACGGGGAGTTCTCAGAACTCCAAATGCAGCAAACAAATACTCGTTGGAAAGCTAACGAAATTATCTACAAAACATTCCATATCACCTGACCTAATTCTGACATTAACAGCCTCGAAAATAGAAAACAGAGGCTCTGTTTCTAGCCTAACAAGTTACATGCAACACTAATAACTTGCAAACTAATTATGCAAAGCATACCAAAACCTACCAAAGAAGCAAATAAGGTTATAAACTCCTAAATAAACCTACTGGTCAGGCCAAAGACTAAACTAAATCACATGAAATGATATTCCCTAAATATCCACTACACATGAACACTTTAAATCATATAAATGCTAGGAATAAAAATCTGCCAAACTGTCAAGCTTATCAAACCAAGCATACCAACAGGTCCTATCCATGCTAGGAACAACTAATAAAATTATCAACTCACAACACCCTACTATAAACATGCATTTCTAGGCTAATTTCCATGCAACATAAATATGATAAACATGCAAACACCTTAGAAAATTCTACAAAAATTACAGGGAGCATCCTACTTTGGTCTGACATGCCTACCATAAAATTTTTATAGCAAAAACATGCATATGCTAATCTACACAAAATGGCAAACTAGCAATGAAACTAGGCATGAAAATACTTTGTACTATGAAACATGCAAAACCTCGAGATCCATGAACATGAAAAGTTTCATAACAGTAACAAATGCATGTACAAAAAAAAAAATTATCATGGCAAAAACCTAGTAATTATTTTTCTATGAATTTCCTAAGAAAGCATGGTAAATAGCACATAAATCAAAAATCACACTTCTACAACAGAACATACCATGTCTAATATTTTTCCTGCACTCTACATCCAAAAAACAGGAACATTTTATACAGGCACCACTATTTTATCATGCACCAAGAATTAGATATGCATTTTCCTATTTACATGACAATTAAAGCAATAAATCTAAATAAATATAAAAACTACCAGAAAACCACATCTCATAATTTTATCTTGTAGATCTAATGACAAGGATCACAGCAAAAATTTGTTGCATCGAAAACCGAGCTAAAATGAGGCGAGATATGGATTTTCTAAGACATGCATGCAAGCGAAATCGAGAAAAACATAAATTAAATCACGGCGGCGGGGGGCCCGGCGCGTCGGCCTCACGCGAGCGAGGGGCGCGGTCGGCGACGGATCTTGGCCGGCATTGATTCTCCGGCGACACAGGGGCACCTACGGACTGCTCGAGACAAGATCTACCGATCTAGGCCAGTTTGGCGATGCGGCCGGAAGGATCGGCGGCGTGGCGGCGGCTGCGCGGCGGCGGTCGTCGGCGATGTGGCGGATTTCCGTCGATGCGGCGGCGGGGTGCGCGCTGCTTCAGGGGTTCCTAGATGAACCGGCCGGCAGCGCCTGAGGACCGGCGGTTTTCGCGGCCGAGTCGTGGCGTCTTGGCGCGGCGATGGGCGTGGGCGGACCGCAGCGGTGGTCGATGGCGGGCGTGGTCCGGCCAAATGGAGGCACCTCAAGTCGGTCGTCCGGCTGCCCAGTTGGACACGATGAGGTAAGCCTAGAACACGAGGAGCGCAAGGAAAAGGCGAAGAAGGCGCGGCGTTGAGCTTCCATCTTTGCGGCGTATGGCGGCGGCGATGGGCCGGCGCCACGGCGCGGACGCCGTTCGGCGGCAGGACAAGCGAGGCTCAACGGTTTCTGGCTATACTGCCGCGACTTCAAAGGCGAACCACGGGCGCTCGGCTGGTGAGCGGGGGCGCTCGGGGCTGCGGCCGACGGGGGCGAGTTCTTAGGCGTTCCGGCCGGCGGTGACGGGATCGTCGATTGGGCCCGTTTTCTTGCCCCAGGCCCGGTGCGTCTAGCGGGTCGGGGGAGGTCGGTTGGAAAGACCGAGGCCCTTTGGATGGCTAAGGCCGGGCGGGGATCTGACGGTGGTGGTGCTTGCGAGGCGACAGCGGCGGCAATGGCCGCGGCGCTCTTCTTTCTTGCTGCTCTTCTTTGCTCGCTCGCGTGAGGGCCCGAGAGGGAGCGGGGGGGATGGAGTGGCGAGCAAGGGGCGAGTTCCTCCTTCTTCCGCGGCACGGGGCGGGGCGGGGGGTGCGGGGATCGCGGCCACGCGTGCGTGCTTGTGATCGGCGCGTCGGGACAAACCGGCCTACCCGCGGTTCCTTCCCTTCCTCCTCTTTCTCTCTCTTTTTTTTTAATTTCAACCCCTAAACAAACTGTTTTGCTCTCCACCTCGAGATCCGTGCGAGAACTAGCAAAAACCTAATTGAACAAAATGTTCCTCATGAAATTACGGCGTTTCACATATAGAAAGTTTTGTCTAGTTTGGCTCGGATTTGAAACTGTGATAGGTCGAATCTAATCTACTCCGGGTCAAAGTAAACCCTAATTCAAACAAACTTCAACTTTCAAAACATGATCCACTCAAAATCACGCAACCGGCCTATAGAATCTTTTGCTCTACACGAAATTAGCTACACATTTCATGAAGGATTCACCCACATGCAAGGTCTCTAACTAGGACTTTAGAACAAAACAAAATAAATCATACTCAAAGTCAAACTAGGTCAAAAGAAGTCAAACTATCATTATAAAATCTAATCAATGAACATGGCCAACATCAACCTTGCTCTAAAACATCCTATAAACATTTCTAAGAATAAATAAAGAATAAACAACTAAATATGAAAGCATTTCATACATAAAATGATGAGGCAAAAGCAAAGCAAGCAATTTGAATGCATTTAAACATGCAATTGACCTCTATCATTTCATGTGCATGAATGCATATGATTAAATGATGATTATGCTCATGAAATGCGGTTGCTAATGACATGCTTAAAACCGGGGTGTTACAAATCTACCCCCTTAAAGAAATCTCGTCCCGAGATTTGTGGTTACTAAGCACTAGTTAAACTTTTATTAGGGGATAACATTACGAAAACACTTTTCTACTCTCCCATAGGGCATCTTTTCACTACGGTTTACTCTAGAAACTTGGTACCACTGGACAATCTAATATGAGTTGCTCTTCCTTTGTGATCCAAGATTCTAGTTGGCTCTTCAAAATAGAATCGAAGCAATTTCAATCCCCATATCTCCTGGCTTGAACAGGTCCTCCGTGTGCTCTCAACATTTCTTAGGTTGTGGTGCATGAAAGAAACTGAAGCTTGCCTTCATTAATCTAAATAACTGTACTTACTAAACTATTACCTAGATAAGGACCTACAATTCTTGGTAACTCCAAAGCATTGGACTTCTCTTCATGAATGACACTTGAAATATCATACCCATCGACCTAGACTTCCAAGGGCCATTGGTGCTTGTAAGCGTAGCTTGTTCGAGCGTACTTGAATTGCATTCTAGCTTTGTCTTCAAGGCTTCTTGTAACCATTCCCAAAAATCCATTGGTCCATTGAGATCCTTGGTCAGACGCTATGGTTTTGGGTACTCCATGCAGATGGACTTAGCTGAGGAATGCAGATCTCTACATACTGGTGAGGTTCATATCCATGGTTCACGGGAATGAAAGGTGCTACTTTGGTTGGGGTGATCCATAATTATGTGACCACATTTCCCATCGGCAATGGTTGTGGCAACCTAGCGAGTCTCATGTGAATGGCCTTGACTCAACAATTGTCACACTTCGCTACCGAGCTACACTTTCTCTCCTTACCTAAGTTCACCAAAACGTGACCTCTCGACCTCGGTACATTTTGTTGAACTTGGCGACTTTTGTAACTAGTATCGATGGCACTAGATAACACCGATCCTTGTTTGTCCGGCCAACTATGTAGCCATGAGGGTCGTATGCTCATTTTGATCTAATTAGGTTGACACATCTACCCAATCCAAGACAACACTACCCATTGAGGGGTAGCAAAGTCACTTGTCTACTTCTTCTTGTAGTCTCATTTAATGTTGATGTCGGTGACTGTTCTTCCAAAATCATCTCATTTTCCACTCCAAGGCAAAGCTCAAAGATAAAGATGGTGTAAAGATCTTGAAATGTTTTTCTCATTACTCCTTTGAGTTTCTATTTGACTGAAAACAACACTTTTGTCCGTTTTGCTATCCCTCGATTATCCAACTTTCAAGGGAATGTTTAACAAGTTATTATGTAAAAAGCGTGCGACGCATCGAATGGAGTCTTTCTCCCAACCACGATTAGTTAATAGTTCAAGGTACCTTGACTCAAGGTGTCTATATTGTGACAACATCCGTTTCCCTTAGGTGTAAGGTACTTCCAAACTATAATCCTTTCTCGAACCTATTCACATTACGGTCTGTTTAAGCTCATCTTGAGTGACAGGTCTAATCAAGGCTCTTGTGTCTAGCATAAGGTGACACACCTCTAATTAGGTTGATGGTGCCAAATCTTCATAGTATGCACTATAACTACAAATTCTAATTCCTTTGTTGGGTAATTCACCTCATGTTTCCTTAGTTGCCATGAGGCATAAATAATTACCCGTCCTTCTTGCATAAGTGCACACCAAACTCATACCATAGACGTCACAAAACACATCAAAAGGTTCCTCCATGTCCAGACGCGTACAAACACTAGAGCGATCGTTAACAACCCTCGCAAAAAGTACGAAAGTCGTCTCACACTTCGGTGTTTACAAATTTTTTCATTCTTGTTACAACAACGTCGTCATGGGTTCGGGAATCTTAGGTCAGTTATAATTAGATAACCATCCAAATAAGAAAACTCCAAATCATAGTGACAAACGTTATTGTCTTCAAATTCATAGTCACTTTCGACTACATTTGAATCCATAGCAATATCATCTCCGGATAGGTCATGTCCAAGGAACTACACTTTCTTCAACCAGATTTCCTACTTGTTAGGACTTAGCATAGCGCTGGTGTTCTCTGGAGTCGGTCAATGCTATTCTTTGGGGTTCTACAGGGTCTTCATCATTTCTGAATATACCATAATGTTATCGATAAACACGACCGTGAGGGTATTCAACTTAGTTGTGAATCTTGAATTCATGAGGTACATAAAATAAGTCGGAGCATCGTCGGGTCAAAGGACATGACAAGAGACTCACATAGCCCGTAATTTGTAGAGAAGCGGTCTTGTGGACATTTTGTGGTCAAATCTTGAACTGATGGTAACTCGATAGAACATTGATCTTGGAGAAAGGTTTAACATCCAACCATTGATCAAAAGAATATCAATGTCTTTTGCATTATTCCTATTCATTACCGCATTGAGTGGTCGGTAATTCAACATATTTCCAAAGATGGGCCTTCCTTCTTCACAATTGGGCAAGATATCTTTATGGTGAAGAACTTGGTCCAATTCCAACAATTCTTTACAACTGCACTGTTGACTCGGTGAACCTATTGGGACGGCATCCTATAGGGTTTTCCAAGAGACAAGAGTTGCTTTGGTACTAATTCTATTCCAAATTCCTGGAAATTCTTATTCTCCTGGGGCAAAATCCAAAAATCCATATACCATGGGAAATCCTGGTATAGTGGTAACTTGCAAGTAGCTTAGATACGATTGATGCTAGGTGCTTAGAGAATGACTATCCATGTTCTTTTCCATCTCAGGGATCTCTCGAAATAATTACTCCATTCAGAGTGTCCATAATTATTCCCCATTGTTTTATCCAACTCATTCCTGGATTGACATCCAACTCAAATGGATAATATTATCAGAGGATTTGGGATCTCTAAACTTCGTTGATCAGTCTCGACCGAACTATATGGTTATCAAAGTAGTTGTGAAGATTCCGATATCCCTTTGATAATGCTCTTGTATATACGTTCGACTCAAACGAATGCCAAGATTCGGAGTCCAAACAAAACAACCAGCATTAAAAGTTACTAACTTGGCACGTACTGAAAATTGCAGGCTCTTCTTCTAGGAGTTCTTCAGTATTGGGGCCGCGAATTTGTCCAAAATTCTTGCTTGCTGAGTTGGTTCTCTCTTGGGCAAAGATAAACCTTAATTTAGTGCCCAAGTTTCCCATAGTTGTAGCAGTGGTTTCCACTAGGAGGCTTCTACCTAGCACTCTGAGTTGTTCTCTTGTTCTACCCTAGGGTGACATAGGGTCTCTTCTTATTCTTCTTAGTGTAGCCAATGCTATTGCTATCCCTTGCGCAAGACAATCATTCAGGAAGGTGGAGAATGTCTCCCTGTATGAGGTTCCAATAGTCGATTGCATCTTGGCATCAAGTCCCTTTTGAACTAGTCGCATTCTCGAGCTTAAGGTCCATACATCTTGGCATGGCAAGATAAATTGTTGGAGGATCGTAGGTACTGAATTATTGTCTAGGTGACCTAGGTTAGTTCCATAACTGTGCAATTCCTAGGGTGATCATACCGAGCAGACATAGGTCTCCCAAAAAGATTTTGTGATCTCAACCTAGGTAATAGAAGTATTAACTAGGTAAGTAGCACAATGTCAAAACCACCACAATCCTACTGTTTCCTCCAGCAGATGAGTGGGATACTTATTCTTCCGATCTTTAGTTAAACAAAATAGATGGAGCGAATCTTCCATAGCAAATTAGCTTCCAAAGGCTCCATATTTCGCTAACGTTAGCAGTTTGGCTTCTATGACATCTCGAAGGTGTTGTACTGACTGTCCTAACATTCACAATGTCTTCCACCACGCGGAGCTGTGTTGCAAGATGTTGCGCAACTCTTCCAAGAGCTGATTAAAGAACCGCCCCTGGTTAATGAGTGGTGGGAATTGTTGGCTTCCCCTTGCATCTGAATGGTTTCGAGGCATCACCATATGCCATCAGTTATGATTAACAGTCGATGTCTCCAATAGTGAATACAAGTTTTAAACTATAGTCACACTAAATTTATTGAAAAGTCAACAAACAAAGGTAACCATAATTTAATCGTCACATCACTACATCACTATTAACCCAAAGTACACATGATGTATACATAAGCTTCCATTAATCACTTCTTCAAGGTTTTCAATCACGTCTGACAAGGTTTGATTCTCAATCCATGACCTCAATTCCAAAAGATCCATAGTTGAATTAATGTCTTCTAGGAAGGATTTAGCTACTGCTCAAGCTAAGAGACAGGTCTCATCAAGAATCACATGAGAACTTGACCTCTAATGCATATCTAAGGAGACAGATCATAACTAGGAAAGTTTCTATGAATCATTCAACACTATCGCCTCCATCAAAGCATCTTCAGAACCATCATCCTCTGAACTAAGCTTCTGGTCATCACTCTTAGTTGGGACGTGAAGATAGTGTGCATAGAATACCAATAATACTCCTTTCGTCGTATCCAATTAGTCCTTTGCACACCTCCTAATTCCGCTATCTCTACTGATGATCCTTCCGACATCTTATTTCTGATGTCACGGGTCAGAAAGGAAAAGACATCATCCGTGCTCTTCACTCGTGCTCTTAGCACTACTAGGTTGATCTCCCTATAGGTTGTACTAGCTAACCTTGGCTTTAGGTCCAACACTTCCTAAGGCTGCATCTTTGTTAGTTGTCATCCTCAATTTTGAGCTTCATCTCTGACTTCTGCAAAGTGAGGTTGTATGCCTTCATCTTCTACTGGCAAGTAGTGAAACAAGGGTCTGTTCTGAGAAAATAGGAAGTAGCAGTCTTTAACAAGGCATTGGGCGTTCCACCATCAACTTCTCAGGACACGGACTGTAGCATTGTTGATAACTTCTTCAGGTGATGGCTCGTATTTGGTGATAATCCAACTTTTCTAACCGAGCTATAAGATAGGGCAAGAATGGAAAGGTCAATTCTAGTGATGATCTGAGCTGCCTATGGTGTGGTCACCTATGGTTTGGGGTCTCTATACGATCTGCTTAACCTTATGCGAAGATACTGGGCATGTGAAGCAATCTATCTCTAATGATACTCTTGCTAATCTGGGGATGAGGGAGCCAATTGTAACCAGATTTGGAAGATTGTGTGAGATTGAGAACGAGATAGGTCAGTTTCACAAAAAGGGACAAGAAGTACTTACTAAGGGGGAGAGACAGGAATAAGGGTAAGAAAAGAAATACTTTTATTTCATTTTATTGATGTGGATGCATGAATGACATGATGCACGAGCGTATCTTACGTCCCTCACGTAATAGGAAAGATAGGATAGTACTCGTATAAATGGTGGCACATCTATCGTTCTCTCAAAAGGAAATAAACCGCAACTAGTCGATCTACATGTTTTGCGTAGTTAGTGTACCTGCAGTTTCATTTCAGCCCACAATATATTTATGCAATTTGTATGAATTTAAATTGCATATACCGCTTCGTCGAGTCCACCCGACGGCATCGCATACCTTGTGGAAAAACACATTTTACACCCAAAGACACTGTGTACCCATACACAAGTCTACAGGGGGCACTACCCGACCACGGAGCTCTCAAAACATTTTATTTTCACCCCCTAGATCGGGCGTTTGTCCGATCATGCTCTCACAGCTCACATCTTACCTTGGGCATAGAGGCATTGCACATCATTTACCCGGGCGTAGAGGTATTTCGATCCATTCATGACTACTCAAATGAGTAGCCCCGTACTCACTCGGCCGCACGGCAACCAAGCACAAACAACAAAATATGATGCATAACCCATCCCAAGTTAGTAAGGCCACCGACTGTCCTTAATGGGCATAAGGGTATGACCATGGCACTATTAATTTTGCAAACTTTTACTCACACCATCTTTGAAAAGATTTTTGTTTCGCAAAATTTTCACAAAAGATTAGTGGTTCATTTTAATTTTAATACCGGATCGGATTGTTAAGTACTGAACTAAGCTCGATGCCAGCTGTGATGTGAGCCGACCAATTTATAAGAAATCAAGTATAATTCGCAATTACGGAAGCAATTGCGGTCTACACTTGAGTCCATATAAACCCGTATTCCGAAATCTCGAGTGATTTCAAACTCATCAACAATACAACCAAGATCGTTGAGCTCAAGAGTTCCAATCCGCGGTATCTCAAACCAAATTCAATATATATTAATCGAGTGCGATGTACACATTTATTTCAAAATAATTCAGAGTGCGGAAGCAATAGCTTTCGAAAGCAAAATAGTTGTACAGCGGAAATAAAATAAGATAGTGCCAACAATATGTCACCCCTGTAATAGCAAGAGACAGGGAAGTATGGAGACTGCCATGCCCTAGGCATTATTCTTCAGCCACAGCACATCAGAATTGGATCAATTCATGCTAGACGGAGTCACCTGCAACATCGGGAATTAACCCGTGAGTACTCAATTGTACTCCGCAAGACTTACCCGTCTTAAACCAGAAAATAAGGAAAAGACTCCAAGGATTATGCTTGGCTTTATCTGGAGCTGGCTGACTCACATTTATTTTCAGAAAATAAGGTTGATTAGTGAGCCTACACCTACTACTTGAATTCTTCCAAGTTAAAAGGTTATTTATTACTTACATAACCATAAGTCCTGTATAGTCAAGATTAAAACATATGCTCAGCGATATATAAATAATAGTATAAGTAACTTGATCAACATTTTAACATCGGCCAGCATGAACAAGAATAACCATTATTGTGATATTAAGACTACAAATTGCCGCGGACGCACCCGGTTCTCACTATCCGGAGAGAGGCGATTCGAATCGACATCGACCGGTGGCGAATACCCCCCGTCATAAACCGGGGCTACGTCTCGATCGCGGACCCGATCACTCCCCAGACGTTAGGGGGCGTAAAGTCTCGGACCTGTCGGCAACCCCCTCTCGAGCCACCAAGTGAGCGGGCAACGAGTGCGACCCCTCGTGCGCATCTTCTTGTGCCCGATTAACCTCGCCAACCACGCCTAGGAGGGACGTTAAGCGTGTGGTCTGGACCGCCCCTAGCATTCTCACGAGCTTAGTGGCTCATGACTCCGCGAGCCTACTATATGAACAGTACGTTCAACTTCCGACCACATTAGGCAAAGTACAAGTCCTTACTCGATCGGATGGAAAGACCACAATATCCATCCCACCTTAACATGTTTTATTACTCAAGTTCTGCAATAGCTTTTGTTAGTCACCCATGTGACTAACCACAAACATCCTCTCGGTGACCGGAAATCACTTTGTCTCATCGCAATCATTATAACCGAGCATTTTAACCTAGACTCGCTAATAGGATAGGGTAACAACTTCAAAAGGATATCTCAGGCATCAACGGTTTCAACCACTTCCTATACTTAATGCGGCATTCATAAAAGGACTCAACAAATTAATTGAGAAAGCATAGGAAAGTTTAGCATGCATCGGGGCTTCTCCCGTGGGGTCTTTCACCGCACTCCGGGACGATGAAGGTTGACCTCCTGCTCCTTGATCTCCTCCCGAACTAACTCCTCCGATCCTGATATGATGCATGCATATGCAAGACTAATTAATTACGAATGCACATAGATAACTTGCATATAATAAAGTAGGATGATGGATGAATGCATTATGATGGATGATACTAGTAAGTGGATATCTCTCCTGTAAAAGCATGAATATAACTACACAAGAAACCCTAGTAATCTACATCAAGCAACACCCTAACTCTCTAATGCACTTGAAAATGGCAGCTAGACATCTTTGTCACTAAAACAATCACACAGGAGTTCTCAGAACTCCAAATGCAAAGAAACAAATACTCGTTGGAAAGCTAACGAAATTATCTACAAAACATTCCATATCACTCTGACCTAATTCTGACATTAACAGCCTCGAAAACAGAGAAAACAGAGGCTCGTTCTAGCCTAACAAGTTACATGCAACACTAATAACTTGCAAACTAATTATGCAAAGCATACCAAAACCTACCAGCAAGCAAATAAGGTTATAAACTCCTAAATAAACCTACTGGTCAGGCCAAAAGACTAAACTAAACACATGAAATGATATTCCCTAAATATCCACTACACATGAACACTTTAAATCATATAAATGCTAGGAATAAAAATCTGCCAAACTGTCAAGCTTATCAAACCAAGCATACCAACAGGTCCTATCCATGCTAGGAACAACTAATAAAATTATCAACTCACAACACCCTACTATAAACATGCATTTCTAGGCTAATTTCCATGCAACATAAATATGATAAACATGCAAACACCTTAGAAAATTCTACAAAAATTACAGGAGCATCCTACTGGTCTGACATGCCTACCATAAAATTTTTATAGCAAAAAACATGCATATGCTAATCTACACAAAAATGGCAAACTAGCAATGAAACTAGGCATGAAAATACTTTGTACTATGAAACATGCAAAACCTCGATCCATGAACATGAAAAAAGTTTCATAACAGTAACAAATGCATGTACAAAAATTATCATGGCAAAAACCCTAGTAATTATTTTTCTATGAATTTCCTAAGAAAGCATGGTAAATAGCACATAAATCAAAAATCACACTTCTACAACAGAACATACCATGTCTAATATTTTTCCCCGCACTCTACATCCAAAAAACAGGGAACATTTTATACAGTGCACCAATATTTTATCATGCACCAAGAATTAGATATGCATTTTCCTATTTACATGACAATTAAAGCAATAAATCTAAATAAATATAAAACTACCAGAAAAACCACATCTCATAATTTTATCTTGTAGATCTAATGACAAGGATCACAAAGAAAATTTGTTGCATCAAAAACCGAGCTAAAATGAGCGAGATATGGATTTTCTAAGACATGCATGCAAAAACCGAAATCGAAAAACATAAATTAAATCACGCTGACAAATGGGGCCCGCGCGTCAGCCTCCGCGAGCCGAGGGGGCGGTCCGGCGACGGATCTTCGCCGGCGTTGATTCTCCGGCGACACCGAGGGCACCTATGGATCATCGCCGAGACAAGATCTACCGATCTAGACCGTTTCCCCGAGCCGATGCGCGGCCGAAAAGGGATCGACGGCGTGGGCGGCGGCTAGGGCGGGCGGTCGTCGGCGATGTGGCGGTTTCCGCCGATGGCGGGGCGGGGTGCGCACAAGCTTCAGGGTTCCTAGATGAACCTTCGACGCGCCGGGCCGAAGCGGTTTTCGCGGCCGGAGTCCCCGGCCAGCGCGCGCGGCCCGGCGGGACGTGGGCGCCACGCGGTGGTCGTGGCGAGGGCGTGGTCGGCCAAATGGAGGCACCTCAAGTCGATTCGTCCTACACACGGATTGGACACGATGAGGTAAGCCTAGAACACGAGGAAACGCAAGGAAAAAAGGGCGAAGAAGAGCGGCGTTGGGCTTCCATCTGCGCGCGTATGGCGGCGGCGATGGACGCGCAAGACGGCGGCGGCGCCGTTCCCGGCGAACTGGGACCAAACGAGCTCAACGGTTCTGGCTATACCGCACGACTTCAAAGGCGAACACTACGGCGCTTCGGCGGTGTGGCGAGGAGTTTGCTCGGGGCTTCTTGTTGGCCGCGGCGGGCGGCGTGGTGCCCGGCGTTTTCCGGCGGCGGCGCCACGGGATCGTCGATTGGGCCCGTTTTCTTGCCCAGGCGAATGCGTCTAGCGGGTCGGGGAAGGCCACCTGGATAGCTAGGCCGAAAGGGATATGACGGTGGTGGTGCTTGACGGGCGGCAACGACGGCAATAACATGGCGCTCTTCTTGCCGCTTCTTCTGCCGCCGCTCCGCTCGCGTGAGGGAGGGGAGGAGGGGGATGGAGTGGCGAGCAAGGGACCGAGTTCCTCCTTCTTCACGGCACGGAGCGGGGCAGGGGTGCAAGGGATCGTGGCCACGCGTCGCGTCGTCTTGCCGGGCGCGTCGACAAACCGGCCGCCACGGTTCCTTCCCTTTCTCCTCTTTCTCTCACTTTTTTTAATTTCAACCCCTAAACAAACTGTTTTGCTCTCTACCTCGAGATCCGTGCGAGAACTAGCAAAAACTCTAATTGAACGAAATGTTCCTCGCGAAATTTGAGCGTTTCACGTATAGAAAGTTTTGTCTAGTTTGGCTCGGATTTGAAACTGATAGGTCGAATCTAATCTACTCCCGGTCAAAAGTAAACCCTAATTCAAACAAACTTCGAACTTTCAAAACATGATCCACTCAAAAAATCACGCAACCGGCCTATAGAATCTTTTGCTCTACACGAAATTAGCTACACATTTCATGAAGGATTCACCCACATGCAAGGTCTCTAACTAGGACTTTAGAACAAAAAAACAAAATAAATCATACTCAAAGTCAAACTAGGTCAAAAGAAGTCAAACTATCATTATAAAATCTAATCAATGAACATGGCCAACATCAACCTTGCTCTAAAACATCCTATAAACATTTCTAAGAATAAATAAAGAATAAACAACTAAATATGAAAGCATTTCATACATAAAATGATGAGGCAAAGCAAAGCAAGCAATTTGAATGCATTTAAACATGCAATTGACCTCTATCATTTCATGTGCATGAATGCATATGATTAAATGATGATTATGCTCATGAAATGCAGTTGCTAATGTCATGCTTAAAAACCAGGGTGTTACTGAGCTCAAGAGAAATTAAGCTTTGAAAGCTAGGTACTAGAAAAGTATAACAAATGTGCAACTATTCATCATCTCCATGTTGGCGATTTTGGGGTTCCTTTTAGTTGAGCAAAGTAAACTTAGTGAACACTCTCTCTTGATCCTTTTATTCACACTCTAACAAAAGACTTTTTAACAACTAGACTTTATAAAACTAGACTCTTAACAAACTTTCTAGCAAACAAAATATTTAACTAATAATAATAATATAATAGTATAGATAGATAGTAAGATACTTATCTCGGATAATCGGGGTTGCACTCCCCAAGCTAGATTGGAGTGTAATCTTCAATGATGTAGAAGTTGAGGTAGTTGGCGACAAGGATGGCGCCTAACATATCCCTTCTCCTCTTGAAATCTGCTAATCTCAAATAGACAACAAAGCTAGTGGAACTTCATTAAGCATTAGGGGATAACCACTTTGCTTTAGTTTGCCCTCGGGAAATATTTAGATTTTCATTTTTTTCAAATTTTTATTTTATTTTATATGTAAGGAAAAGATAAAGAATTTATGCATCTTTATTTTATTTTTTATGCCACCACAGCAAATAGCCTAGAGATGCTTAAGCCTCGAGGATATTAGCATGGGGCTTAAAGGTTTTCACAAATCAAAAGAGATAAACAGAAAATATTTTGTCTTTTTATTTTCAAATGCAAATATAAAATATTGAAAAGATAAACATGATATGGAAATAATAAAATATGCAATGCGGGATTTTATTGATAACTTACCGACTTACCTTTCGGTGAGGATTCGGCATTTAGAGTCCTCCTAAGGGACTTCAAGTTCAACACTTTACTCCCATGGTATATCGGTTGTCACAATCGGTGTGGTACTGATGATTCTATGGTCTCTTCCCGATGATGTTCTCGGGAGATGTTTTCTTCTTCCTCCATCTT
The DNA here is from genome assembly GCA_015847255.1 of Hyparrhenia diplandra. Lineage (NCBI taxonomy): Eukaryota > Viridiplantae > Streptophyta > Magnoliopsida > Poales > Poaceae > Hyparrhenia > Hyparrhenia diplandra. Next base: position 80,947 of record JADLZK010009641.1, on the reverse strand, counting down.
TTGGACGATGAACTTTTCTTTGGAGTATTTGATTCTTCTTTTTCCCGTGGATGTATTAGGTGTAAGGGCTTTAGCCTCTTCACTTACCTTATCTTCTTCTAGATTCTTGATCCATCGTCTATTATGGCGGCGACGAAACGACTGTTCTTTCCCCGGATTCGTATATTCATTATAACTATTAAAGTAAACACGTACCTTCTCCTTAGGAAATTGGAAATGTATCTCTCCCGTATGGATGTAGATGATTGCACGAGTAGTGTTGAGGAATGGTCTCCCAAGCACTAGTGGAGGATCTTCTTCTTTTCCCATGTCCATGACTACAAAGTCGGTGAGAACATAGTGGTCCATAATCTTGACCGGTACGTCTTTGGCAATCCCTTCGGAACTCTATAAGATTGGTCTGCCATCTGCGGTACCGCACATACGTTGGTTGCAACGGCAATTTTCCAAATAATAATTCATATGTAACCTTTGCCATTAGATTAATACCGCATCCCGTATCGCAAAATGTATTATAGAAATTCCATTGGTTAATAGAGCAATGAATAGTAGGGGTACTGGATCATCTTGCCGACGAAGCATTGAGACCTGAAGTAAATGGTTATTATAAGATGTTGTTTTATTTACTACCATTACCTTTGTAGGTCGCGGCCGCCTTGTTCTTGTTCCGATTACGATTCCTCCTTCGTTCGGTTGTAACTTTCTATCTTCGGTTCTAGAACATAATGATTGGTATTTTGGGAATAAGTAAGAGAGGTGTGTACCTGGTTCTTGAAAGTGAATTTCTCCCTCTTCCCTTTGATGTTGAAAACAATCTTCGCCTTTGTCTGCGTAGATGACAACTTTTAGCCGAGCATAAGAATGGTCTACCAAGTATGATTGTTGCTCTTTCATTTCTTCCAAAGTCTACGATCGCGAGAAGTCTCCCCGGCACATATGAGCCTCCTCGATTCCCACACACACCTCTTCAAGGATTCCCTCGGGATAACGAATGATTGATCTGCAAGCTGCAAGCACATATTCGTTTTCCAAAGTGGATCACTATAAATCTTTTCATAAATTACCTTTTGGTAGTATGTTGACGCTTGAGCCAAAATCACGAGAGCATTGTCGAATGTGTGTTGTCCAATCTTGATTGTAATGACTTGCCTCCCCGATCTTCCTTCTTAGGTGGCATTGAGTCATCCAACCAACAGACTTCCTAAGGTCTCTCTATAGTAACGACTGCATTATAAATATCGACAAGGTTTGCAGTTTTCTAATTCTTCCTACGCCCCGAATCTTACCTAGTGTGGTTAGTGGAACAGATAACGAGAAATTTGAGATTCTATCATCTTATTAAAGCCGTGTGTTGATTCTTTATAGCTGAAGAAAAGCTTTCTAAACGAGTATTGATAAGTTCTAAAAGCTTTATCATTAGTTGCTATCTTTCTTGACAGATTCTCCATGGTCTTACCTTGGTTAACAACAAGATCTCTCAAAGAAGGTTGATAAGTATTAAAATTGTTACCGATTGTTACCTTGGTAGTTTCCTTGATAGTTGCTTTGATAATTGGGCCTCTGTTGGTTCCAACCTTGATTCTGTTGAGGATGGAAATTATTATTGTTATTGATGAAGTTGATGTCCTCCATAATCTCTGGGCAATTCCTGCCAGTGTGGCCTGTGTTTCCACATTCTTCACATGTCATGCGTAAGTCTTGGATTTGCATGACTGCCTTGGGTTGAGGATCTCTATCCTCTAGCTTCTTCATTATAAGGTCCATCTTAGCAGATAGCATATCTACTTCTTTCGGTTTGGTGCATTCCTCTCTTGCGAGATTGACGCTCTTCACTCCAACCTTGGTTGGAAGCCATCTTCTCCACAAGTTACGTGGCACGAGTTAGTGTAAGTGATAAGAAAGCACCACCACCGCAAAGATCCATAGTTTCACGAGCACTGGGAACAAGCCCATGATAGAAAGTCTGCATCAACAGCCCACTTCTCCATCCCATGGTGTGGACATTCTGAATGTATTCTTGGAAACGCTCCCACGCTTCCGGACTGATTCATCATCTTTGTTGTTGAAAATTTGATATCTTCCCTCTTAAGGCATTTGTCTTGCCTACAGGAAAGAACTTAGCAAGAAAGGCTGTGGAAAGAGGCGGAGCAAGATTGCATCTTCCCAAAAGTGAGAATGGAAAGAGGCGGAGCAAGATTGCATCTTCCAATACGCCCTTCATAGTGAATGTGCCGCATATCTCCGTGAAGTGTTGGAGATGAGCACTAGTATCTTCATGTGCCTTTCCACAAAATTGACTTGCTTGCACCATGTTGATGAGCCCTGGCTTAAGCTCAAAGCCTTTGTCTCCAACCTCTACCTTCGGACCAACGAGAATGTTGTCCGTGGTAGGAGCTAAGAACTCACGAAGTGTCTTGGTTACTATAGCTTCAAATTCGGTGTTAAGCTTAAGCCTTGTTTGATCAACTTCCAAATCGGTGGGTCTTGATGTCTCGGATGATGATGATGATGATGTAGGTGCTGGAGTTTGTCTGAGTTTTGCTCTTGCCTGCCTTTTGATTAATTTTTCGGGATCTTCAATAAAATTTTCTCGAAGGTTCCAATTCATACATATATTTTTTTTTTTCACGCCGCATAAGATCAAAACAAAATAGAAAATTTGTGGTTGGACTGTTTGAGTATGTGATAATGGGTTCTCAATGCATTATGTAGTGTAAGGGATCTCTCTAGTTTCCTTATATGATATGTTTAAAAGATTTTTGGTTAGCACCCTTTCTAACTAGTAAAGTCGAAACAATACCAACTTAATAGGAATAGCAATCGTCTAAGTTTTAGCTAATACCCTTCCAAACTAGAGAAAGCCGGAAAGAAGCACTAGAAAACTTTTTGAAGTTAAGAAAAACATCTTTTCAAATTTTTAAAATGTGTTTTCTTCTAGATAGACTACGCCTTCCCCGCAACGGCGTCGAATGCTTGTTGATATTTCTTACACGATCCCAATTAGGAAGGCGAAAAGAAATATATATGGGATATCTATCTAATCATGTTAGCTTGGATATGGGATTAACCTCATGATCCAACAAAGCCGGGTTAAGCGGTGTTAGTAGTAGGATGTAAACTTAGCACCATTATCCATAGTGGAGTTAATCTCACCGGGATATGTACTCAAGGTATACCACTCATTTCTAAGCATTACCTACGCACTAGTCGTCACCCTAGCAATAACGCTCAAAGAAATGCGAGGCATGGTATTCTTGATTGGCCTTGATAAAAGAATAAACATGATATCTGCGGGCGCCGATGCATAGAAATACTAATTGTAGCACTTCACCGGGAGTAATCCGGGTATCATATTTATATTTTACCACAGGGAAGGGAGTCTATGGAAAGTAGAGAGAAAAAAGGACATCTAATGATTTATATTGTGATTTATTTATGAGATCCACCTTACATATTGTAATCTTGAGTAGCCATATGCATCTAACATTACTCAACAGGATAAGTCACAGGGATAAAGATAAATATATATAACTGATAAATACCCAAGTCTAAGATCATCATATGCCACTAGTATCATAACGAGCTATTAACATGTTATAGAAAGAATAGAATGAATATTCCTAAGATACTCCCTACTCATATATGTCAAATGAATACTACAATTAGTGCAATACATCTTGCTATCATGGCAAGGTTGGATTACTTCTACACATGGCAAGCATTACCAATAACAACCAAGGACGAAACTTGATCATTACCGTAATAATAAACTCAACTAGTCCTACATTCTGAGGGTGGATTCCAAAGGACTCAACAGATCACACACTCCCCGCGATCTACCACACGGCCCGAATATAGGGTGCAATTGCGAGATAAACGTTGTATAAACACCACGTTTACACATTGCTTATCACCCACATAGTGATCATCTATATGGATGCTATACAATTCCATGCATAAAATATAAAGCAATCTTACTAAACTAAACATATAATCCTAGCAAGCATAAACACATATCAATAAGAATATAATAATTATAAAGATCAAAGCCATAACAATTGTATTCTAAATATAATAGTACTTACGGATCGAATACAAGAGAGAAGTCTCAAGAACGATGATCCTTGCTACTTCTTGACTATCGTGAACTCAAGATGAACTTGATCTTCAACTAGAACTAGCTAGATAGCTAACTACTTCTAGTATGAACTAGGGCTTAGATCTAGACTTGGCTAGACTTGATGGGTATGAGTTGATGAATGAGTATGATAATGAAATTGATATCGCCACGGGTCACCGGGTCTTCTTATATAGTACTTGGCGATGAACGTCAACCCTTGGATCAAACCAACCTTCAACAACGGTGTAGATACAACCTCAAAGTCGGTAGTAAACCGACCTAGAAAGGAGAGACCGACAGGTGGGACCCACCAGGCGGCCGGCCTACTTGGCACTGGCGGCCGCCAGGGTGTCATGCCACCTTGGCATCCTGTCTTTTCTAGTGTTCTCTGGTGTCTTCTAGAATGTTTTAGTCCACTTTTCGGGTTGAGTTACTTCACGGTCAAGTCTTGTCTTCATATGTCTTGTATATTCCTGAACTTTCTCCATTCTTCTCTACAATTATCTATCAAGTCCCCGAAAAGTTACGTAATACCAAAACTCGTGAAATTATGTTAGTTAGACCCCTAGACTTATGTTTGGTCTTTGACTTGAGCCCTTATTTCATGTTATTTAACTTATAAAATTATACTATAACAGTGTCAACAGCCACTAGTATCATATGAGCTATTAACATGTTATAGAAAGAATAGAAAGAATATTCCTAAGATACTCCTAATCATATGCCAATGAATACTACAATTAGTGCAATACATCTAGCTATCATGGTAAGGTTGCAATACATCTACACATGGTAAGCATTACCAATGACAATCAAGGACCTAAACTTGATCATCACCGTAATTATGGCTCAACTTGGCCTATCATTTGGAGGGTGGACTCCAAAGGACTCAACAGGACTGTCACTCCCGCGACCTACCACACGTCCCGGAATGTAGGGTGCAATCGCAGATAAACGTTGTATAAACACCACATTTACACATTACTTATCACCCACATAGTGATCATCTACGTGGATGCTATACAATTCAATGCATAAGATATAAGACAAACTCACTAAACTAAACATATAACTATAGCATGCATGGATACATATCAATAAGAATATAATCATTATATAGATCAAAGTCATATCAATTGTATTCCGATAATAATACTTACAGATCGAATACAAGAGAGAAGCCACGAGAATCAAGCTCCCGCTACTTCTTGACTATCGGGAATCTAAGATGAACTTGACTTCCTCTAGAACTAGCTAGATATCTAACTACTTCTAATATGATGAACTAGGGCTTAGGTCTAGACTTGGTTGGACTTGTTGTGAGTTGAGATGAACTTCGGAATGAATTGATAATGAATTAGGGTTTAACCCCGGGGTCGGGGGTCTTATATAGCACTTGGCGATGAACAGGGGACCCTTGGATCAAACCGACCTTCAACAACGGTGTAGATACAACGTCAAGGTCGGTGGTAAACCGACATACAAATCTGAGGCTGAAAGGTGGGACCCACCTGGCGGCCGGCCTAAATGGTTCTGGCGGCCGCCAGGGGATAGGATCACAACGTGATCTCCCTTCTCCCGGTGTCTTCGGTATCTTCTAGAGTGTTTTAGTCCACATTTTGGGTTGAGTTACTTCATGGTTAAGTCTTGTCATCGTATGGGATGTAAACTCTTTGGTTTCTCATCGTTCTTCTCTGCTTTTTCTCTGTTAGTCCCCTGCAAAGTCATGAAATACCAAAACTTGTGGAAATATGTTAGTTAGACGCCTAGACTTATGTTGATATTCATCTTAAGCCCTTATTTCATATTTAATTGACTAATAATATTATGCTATAACAGGTGTCAACAACGCGCCAGGGGAGGGGAAGCGTTGTGCGAAAACCCGCATCCCTGCGACCTAGATGGCGGTTTCTCCATCTTTTCCACCCCATTCACCGAAGCACGAGCTCCGCCCGCCAGGACGCTGCGCCGGTTCGGCGACCTCGAGTTCATGGCGGCTCTGCCGCGACTACAAGGCGATCCTCCTCCCGACCGACTCGGCGAATGATCTCCCTCTCCTGGAGAGGTGCACCAACCACCATGGTCGCCGCATGAAGAAGACGAAGCGTCCCCATCGGCCAACGCTAGGCGCAATCAGCATCTTCGACCTCTTCCCGGTGCTCGCCGTGTCCGACGACAACCAGGAGGCCCCCAACCCGCGGCCCGGGCGGTGGCTGGACCGGCGACCGGCAACGGAGGCCAGGAGGCCGCGAGATCTGCAACACCAACGGAGGACGAGGCGAGTGTTGGTATAAATTAACGCACACAGAAAAAATCCGCAGCGCACGGATACCGATGTAGCTTTCACCCTGGGAGTATTCCAAGGTATCGATTTCCACGGGAACGTGAAGTGCACTAATCAAGATAATAAGTTGTCCAAGGATAACTATGGGTTTGTGGGGAGATAGAGAAAGTTTCTAAGGCTTCTCTAATAGATCTAGGAATCAAAGATACTTCAAGATTTATTTATTATGGGACATCAGAGCACTAACCACAGAAAGGGATGAGAAGGGGGCTAGGAAGGTCTGATAAGGTCCTACAAACACCAACCCGAACGTGGTGGAATACGTCGGCCGTCAGGGCTGTCACCACCTGGGGCTACCACAACTATCCGTGGGATTGGGTGCAATTCCAGGTAACCACTAGACTAAGCACCACGCCTAATCTAATAATTACTACTCTAGCGTTATAAAGACTAGAGCACTTGATGCAAGCGGGAATCTAATAAATAAAGTAGAAGTAAATGTTGAATGAAAGTAAATAGAGAGCTTAGAATTAATAAATGAAGAACCTGGAGATTCGTTGAAGACGAACTAGTTGCTGCAAGATTACAATGTTGATGAAGATCCGACAAGTCCGGCTCTTCAACTCTCTCCTCTTCTCTCTCCTTGATCTAATTACAACTAGATGAACTAGTTGAACTAGATGAACTAGATGAACTAGACAACTAGACAACTAGACAACTAGAGGGATCTCTCTTCTAATTGAAACCCTAACTTTTGCTCTGTAGATAACTAATGAAAGATAATGAGAGAGATAAGCCTTGGGGTCGACCACGGGGTCGCGCTTATATAGTCCGAGGTGGAGCAGGTCCTTTTGTATTGCGTTTACAACTCTAATCTCCACCATTGGATCAAACCGACCTTGAGCAACGGTGTAGAAACAACCTCAATGTCGGTAGTGAACCGCCATAGGAAGATGAGGCTGACAGGTGGGACCCACCTGGCGGCCGGCCTAGATGGCTCTGGCGGCCGCCAGGGGGTGGAGTCCCCTTGGCCTCTCGTTCCTTCTGGTGTCTTCTGGAATCTTCAAGAGTGTTTTAGTCCACATTTTGGGTTGAGTTACTTCACGGTCAAGTCTTGTCATTATATGTGATGTATATTCCAGAACTTTCTCCATTCTTCTCTGTATTTATCTGTTAAGTCCCTGGAAAGTCACAGAATACCAAAACTCATGGAATTATGTCAGTAAAACCCCTATACTCTGTTGATATTCATTTTAAGCCCTTATTCCATGTTTAGTTGACTATTAATATTATGCTATAACAGGTGTCAACAAGCTCCCTAAGCTTACCCTTTGCTAGTCCCTAGCAAAGCCAAACTTTAGCAATGGATCAGGAGTTGCTACAATGCTTTCATGCCTCAAAAGTACACATGCTTTCAAACAAGAATTCTCCTCAGAATAATATATATTTTTTTCTAACTTAAACTTTTCTGTCATGGGGCTTATAGCCTTCACTTAGGTCTTAAGCAATTGAAAGATAGAACAATCAAGTCAAGCACTATGTCTCAAGCTCTTAGATCAACTATTATCCTGGAGTTTTTGCAAGATTTTCAAAATAAAACTCAGAGATTCCTGTGTATGAGAGTTTTGTGAGGGTCATATATGGTGAAAGTGGCATATGGTGTAAATAAGATGGTGGTAAACGTGAAGCCCCATTTCTCTTTTGCTCCTTGAAACTATCTCTCCTTTGAATATGTTGTAGAAAACCTGGGTTGTATACTTTTTTTTTAAGAGGTGGGCTCTACTCACCCTCGGACTTGTGTCCATTTTTCTCTCTCTTTCTTTTTAGAGAGGTAGGCTCTACTCACCCTCGGACTTGTGTCCATTTTTTCTCTCTCTTTTATTATTTTAGAGATGTGGGCTCTACTGCCCCGAACACTTGTACATTTTTCATCTCTTATTGAGGTAGGCTCTACTCGCCCGTAGGACACTTGTCCATTTTTCATCTCCCTTTTCTGTCTCTTTCTTTTTTTTCTTTTGAATACAACCCAAGCCTTTTTTTTTTTTGGAGAGACAAGTAGCAAGAACTATGAGCATTATAGCAATGATGGGCTTTTTGTGGAATATGATGGATGCATACTTCCAAGATAGAAGTAGCATATATGAGTGGAGTGTAAGTTGTAAGAGGTATATATATGGTAAGAACACTCTGTCATACAAGAACTCATCATGTAGCACTTTTAATTTCTCAAAAGATAATTCTTCAGGACTCTAGTATCACTAGGAACAAGATAAATAGCAGCTCAACCTTTCATATATCATATCCGTCAATTACCTAAACTTAGATCAAGCATTTGCTACCCACAAGTTTTCTAATTCAAAGTAAATCATGTGGCAAAACAGTTTTGTCTGAAACTTGGGAGAATTCAAGGTTGAAGACTAGGTACGCGTAAGGAATTACGGCGAGCAACTATTCATCATTTCCATACTTAAGGTTCATTTTATTTGAGCAAAAACAAACCGGGTGAATACTCCTCTAGATCATTTATTCTCATATTCTAACAAAGACTCTTTTAAACACTAGACTTATCAAACAAAGGAAAAAGATAAATAGCCTAATAAAATATAGTAAAGAGATACTTATCGTGATAACTGGGGGTGCTCTCCCCCAAGCTAGATTGACATGTCGGGATGTTGATGATGTGGAAGTTAAGGTAGACAACGATGAGGGTGTCATCCTATCATGTCGTTCTCCCATTAATCCTGCAACACTCAAATAGACAACAAAGCTTGTGGAACTGATTAAAGGTTAGGCAATTAAGCATTAGTTGTCTAAAGTGTTCTAATATAATAATCATATAAACTCAATTACATCTAGCTCCTCAACCATGTTGATCTGTGGCTCTAAGTAAACTTTCAAACGTTGTCCATTTACCTTGAACGTGTTACCTGTATCATCTTGGATGGTGATGGCTCCATGCGTTGACGTGTCAACAACATTATATGGTCCATCCCACTTACTTCGCAACTTACCATGTCCAAAGAGCTTTACTCTTGAATTGAATAGTAGAACTTTATCTCCAGGCTTGAACTCCTTGTGCTTGATTCTCTTATCATGCCATCTTTTTGTTCTCTCTTTGTAGATTTTGGAGTTGTGATAAGCCTTTTCTCTCCATTCTTCTAGCTCGAGATAGTTGCATCGGGGCGCTTCTCGCCCGGCTAGGTGGAGATCCATGTTCCATTTCTTGATTGCCTAATGAGCCTTGAACTCTAATTCAACGAGGCAAATGGCATGTTTTCCCATATACAAGTTGATAAGGTGACATGCCTATAGGTGTCTTGTATGCGATTCGGTAAGCCCACAATGCATCTGGAAGGCGATCCTTCCATGTCTTCCCCATTTCATCCACAGTCTTTTGCAAAATATTTTTGATTTGTTTGTTAGATGTTTCTGCTTGACCGCTAGTTTGAGGATGGTATGGTGTTGCAACGTTATGACGAATCCCATGATTTTCTATAAATACTTTCGGAAGTCTTTATCGATGAAATGAGATCCTCCATCGCTTATGACCACCCGAGGTGTACCAAAACGAGGAAATATGATTTCATGGAACATTTTCTTTGCATGTTTTGAATCACTTGTTCGACATGGCATTGCTTCTACCCATTTGGATACATAGTCTACGGCCACCAAAATGTATTCGTAATTTCGGACTTGGGAAATGGCCCCATATAATCAATCCCCAAACATCAAAAACTTCAATTTGGAGATTGTTTATGAGAGGCATTGCATTTCGTGTATTTATGTTTCCATGCTTTTGGCATCTGCGTGGCATCTTCGACAAATTTCTTTGTATCTGCATACATCGTTGGCGAGAAAAACCACTTTGCGGATCTTGGCATGTGTCCGGAATGCTCCATAATGTCCTCCATATGGCGAGGCATGACATCTTTCCATAATTTGAGTAGCCTCACCATAGGAACACATCTTCTCAACAACCCATCGGTGCAAACTTCGGAAAAAAAGATAAGGCTCATCCCATAGGTGATGACGACTCTCATAGACTAGTTTTCTTTTGTCTTCACCAGGTGGGACATAGCCTGTTACTATAAAGTTCACGATGTTTGCATACCATGGATCGGAGTGTGTTATCATGAGCAAGGTGTCATCCCTTAGATAATCATTGATGGGTAGCTCATATGTCTCCTTGTATGGAATCCTAGACAAGTGATCGACTACCGAATTCTCTACTCCCTTTTTATCTCGGTTTCTATGTCAAACTCTTGGAGTAGAAGAATCCATCGAAGTAGCCGAGGCTTAGCATCTTTCTTAGTGAGGAGATACTTAAGAGCAGCATGGTTTGTGTAAACTATTACCTTTGCCCCCACTAAATAAGATCTAAACTTGTCTATAGCAAAGACAACGACCAACAGCTCTTTTTTTGTGGTATAATAATTGAGTTGTGCTCAGGACAAGGTTTTGCTAGCATAGGATATAGCATAATGCTTCTTATCCTTGGTTTTGGCCTAAAACGGCACCAACCGCAAAGTCGCTAGCATCACACATGATCTCAAAAGGAAGATTAAAATCAGGTGGTTGAATAATTGGAGCTGAAGTGAGTGCTCTTTTAAGGATTTGGAATGATTCATGGCACTCATTACTAAAGATGAAAGGTGCATCTTTAGCTAAGAGACTAGTCAAGGGTCTAGCGATTTGAGAAAAATCTTTGATAAAGCGCCTATAGAACCCTGCATGTCCCAAGAAGCTTCGAACTCCTTTCACATTTGTGGGAGGTGGAAGTTGTTCAATAACTTCAATCTTTGCTCTATCCACCTCTATCCCACGTTCGGACACCTTGTGTCCAAGTACTATTCCTTCTTGAACCATAAAATGGCATTTCTCCCAGTTCAGGACTAAGGAATTTTCTTCACACCTTTGTAAGACTTTATCTAAATTCTCCAAACAATCATCGAAAGTTTTTCCATAGACAGTGAAATCGTCCATGAACACTTCCATGATTCTCTCAATCATATCAGAGAAAATAGACATCATGCACCGTTAGAAAGAAGCTGGAGCATTGCATAATCCGAACGACATTCGTCGGTATGCATAAGTTCCATACGGGCATGTAAAAGTGGTCTTACTTTGGTCAGCAGGGTGGATTGGAATTTGATGATAACCAGAATAACCATCAAGGAAACAATAGAAAGAATGATTTGCAAGCCGTTCCAACATTTCATCAATGAAAGGTAACGGAAAATGATCTTTCTTTGTAGCCTTGTTGAGTTTTCGGTAATCAATGCACATGCGCCACCCTGTGATGGTTCGTTGAGGAATAAGTTCATTCTTCTCATTCCTAACGACCGTCATTCCTCCCTTCTTTGGCACAACTTGGACAGGGCTAACCCATTCGCTATGTGGCACGGGATAAATAATCCCAGCGTGTAGGAGCTTAAGGACTTCTTTATTAACAACTTCTCGCATAGCTACATAAGTCTACGTTGTGGTTCCCTAGAGGGTGATGCATGCGGATCAATAGGGATACGATGAATGCAGAGTTTGGGGCTAATCCCTATGAGGTCTCAAAGTGAGTAGCCTATGGCTTTTTTTATGTCTTTCTAGGGCAGTGACAAGTTTATCTGTCTCTTCTTGGGAAAGCTTGTCACTAATAATGGCGGGAGTTTCTCGATTATTATGAAGGAAGACATATTTTAAGCCGAGGAGGAAGTGGTTTTAATTCTATTAGAGGAGGTGGAGGTTGTTCGGTTTTAGTCTAGCTCAATGGGTTCTACCAACTCTTCTTCTTCTTCAATGAAGTGTTCAACGTCGAAGGATGGTTGGGCCATCTCTTGTAGAGATGCCATTAAGACCTCCTCAATAGGGTCTTGTTCGGTGCGGATTCCACTATCGTATTAATAGATTGATCAAGAGGAATAGTCATGGTGGAATTCCCAACCTTGAAGTCTAAGTGACCTCGCAATGGTTCTTCTGTAGAAGTCTCATGATTGGTCTGCGCAATCAAGAGATCAACTTCGAGATGTCATAAATATGAAAATCTAAACATAACTTCGAGTTGTTGATTCTGATAGGAATAGCCCTTAAAACTCCATGGCTTTCAAGAATAAATCCTGATGGGCCTTGTAGAAGTTTTTGTGATGGAGTTAAGGACATGTCGGGATAAAGAGTATTGGCTAACTCCTTTGAAATAATATTTATCCCGACAGAAGGATTGTAGTGGACTTTTCTAGCAGACCTTCCAATTTGGCATAGAAGAAAGGTTGAAGGGAAAGTGACTCGAGCAACCTCGGGTGATAACTCCGCTTCGGTTAGCCATTCATAACTCATGATTGCCGAAAGGCTTTTAAGGTGTTCTATGCTAACAGATTCTTCTAGTTGATTATGTGGAGTGGTCTTTTCTAGAGGTCTCGCTTGGATAGAAAAATTCGAGGTGTTCCCATAATCTTCAAAGATATCTTCCTCGAATGAAAAGGGAAGCTCTAAAGGTGATGGTTCATCATCCTCTACTTGGATTTGTGTTCCCTTATCAGGAGGCGTCTCAACAACCAGATTATTAGATGAGTTAATAAGACCTTCCAATTTAGTTGCATGTTCCTCCTCTATTGGTTCAGGGATTGGCTCGACATCTTCTTCGGGGAATTCATCATAAATGCCAGTGTATGGAGTGTTTTCAAGGATTTTATTAAGAATTTCTTTCCCCTCACTAATGTTTTTATGTAAGAATGATCCTCCAGAAGATGTATCTAGGATAAGGGCAGCTTCTTTGCTAAGGCCATAATGGAAGTGTTGTAATAGAACATGGTCAGGCATAGACAAATCTGGGCCAGATGTAAATAAACTTGAGAATCTTGCCCAAGCTGCTCCTATGGTTTCCTTCTCTTTTTGTTTAAAAGTAAGGATTTCAAGCCGAAGAGTGATAATTTTAGAAACAGGGAAGAAAGCAAAACGAAATTTGCGTTGAAGTTCATCCCAATCTCCGTTTACACTTCTAACATTATGAGCATACCATTTCTTTGCCCTCTCCAAAAGGGAGAATGGAAACAATTTCCATTTTAAGGTCTCATGTGTCATGCCAGGAATATTTAAGCATGAACACAATTGCTCAAATTCCCGAAGGTGGATGTGTGGATCTTCGCCTTCTTTTCCAGAGAAAGGTTGCTCCCGAACCATAGCTATAAAAGCAGGATGAATCTCAAAGCCATCCGTAAGAATAGGATGTGATGATTTAGGTGGCTCTAGCAATTCACCCTTTGGAGAGGAAAGTTTATATATAGGAGTTAAATCCATGGTGGTAGTGGAAAAGGTGGTAAAAGAATAAAAAGATAAAAAGGATAAAAGGACAGACTTGTTTCGAGAATAGCACGACTACGTTCCCGCAACGGCGCCTTAAAAGCTTGTTGGTATAAATTAACGCACACGTAAAAAAATCCGCAAGCGCACGGATACCGATGTAGCTTTCACCCTGAGTATTCCAAGGTATCGATTTCCACGGGGAACGTGAAGTACACTAATCAAGATAATAAGTTGTCCAAGGATAACTATGGGTTTGTGGGGAGATAGAGAAAGTTTCTAAGGCTTCTCTAATAGATCTAGGAATCAAAGATACTTCAAGATTTATTTATTATGGGACATGAGCACTAACCACGAAAGGGATGAGAAGGGGGCTAGTAAGGTCCGACAAGGTCCTACAAACACCAACCCGAACGTGGTGGAATACGCCGGCCGTCGGGCTTTGTCACCACACAGGGGCTACCACAACTATCCGTGGGATTGGGTGCAATTCAGGTAACCACTAGACTAAGCACCACGCCTAATCTAATAATTACTACTCTAGCATTATAAAGACTAGAGCACTTGATGCAAGCGGGGAATCTAATAAATAAAGTAGAAGTAAATGTTGAATGAAAGTAAATAGAGAGCTTAGAATTAATAAATGAAGAACACGAAGATTCGTTGAAGACGAACTAGTTCTTTGCAAGATTACAATGTTGATGAAGATCCGACAAGTCCGGCTCTTCAACTCTCTCCTCTTCTCTCTCCTTGATCTAATTACAACTAGATGAACTAGTTGAACTAGATGAACTAGATGAACTAGACAACTAGACAACTAGAGGGATCTCTCTTCTAATTGAAACCCTAACTTTTGCTCTGTAGATAACTAATGAAAGATAATGAGAGAGATAAGCCTTGGGGTCGACCACTCGGGCCGCTTATATAGTCCGAGGTGGAGCAGTCCTTTTTGTATTGCGTTTACAACTCTAATCTCCACCATTGGATCAAACCAACCTTGAGCAACGGTGTAGAAACAACCTCAATGTCGGTAGTGAACCGCCATAGGAAGATGAGGCTGACAGGTGGGACCCACCTGGTGGCCGGCCTAGATGGCTTTGGCGGCCGCCAGGGGGTGGAGGCCCCTTGGCCTCTCGTTCCTTCTGGTGTCTTCTAGAATCTTCAAGAGTGTTTTAGTCCACATTTTGGGTTGAGTTACTTCACGGTCAAGTCTTGTCATTATATGTGATGTATATTCCGGAACTTTCTCCATTCTTCTCTGTATTTATCTGTTAAGTCCCTGGAAAGTCACAGAATACCAAAACTCGTGGAATTATGTCAGTAAAACCCCTATACTCTGTTGATATTCATTTTAAGCCCTTATTCCATGTTTAGTTGACTATTAATATTATGCTATAACAGGTGTCAACAGCGGGCGAATGGATCCCAGCGGCACGTGGCTGCTACCCCAGAGGAACCAACCCGGATTGGGACGAACTACTTCGTCGGGGACCAGTGGAGCCTCCCAGGCCGGGGACGATCGACGCTTACTTCCGGGAGATCCACGACGAACACGCTCGCCTAGGGTTACGTTCCAACGCAATATATACTTTTGGTGATCCTGACTATGATCTTGATAGTGATTATTATGATCCCACTCGGGAGTGCTATAACGTTGAAGTCATGGATGGACATCTCTCGGATGTTGGGGAAAGTAGCAATGACGCAGAAATGCCACCCAGCGACGCCCTCCCCCGGCACCAGCGGAATCCGCACCAGTTCGTCCAGTCGTGGCTCCAGCCGGGCAGGGTGCACAACTGCAAGACCTTCAGGCACGGCTCGAAGAGCAGGCTGTGCGGGTGCAACGGTTGGAACAAACCATCCGGCGGGGAGCAGACTGCACAACGGGATAGAAACCAGCGGCGCCCAGAGCCCCGGCGGCTTGGCCAAAGCCGCGGGAACACATCACTTTCGCCGGGGGTTGTTGACATTTCTCAGCGCAATCACCAAAAAGGCAATCACGCCTAGAAATATACATTGGTAATCGAGCACAAGCGCCAAAAAGGCAAGAGCGCTGGAAAACCAAAGGTTGACTTCCCACAACGACTTCGCCGGAATTGTTTCATTCCACAACGTCGCCCGAGGATGTCGGGTGGCATTACGCAACGTTCTGAGAACAAGTCCGCAAAAGCGCCGCGGAAATCTTGTTGTAGCATTTCACCCAAATATTCAGGGTATCATTATTTATATTTTCCCAAAGGAAGGCATGGTGTAGGATTCTAGCAAGGGCACGAACAAGGCGACATGTTTGTGCGAGTTGACCAATACTCAATACGAGGGGTAAGTCATGATAGTTCATAAGATAGTGTGACACACACTTGGGCCAAACTCAAGGATAAAAGGAAAATAAAGAATAAAGAATATTCCTAAGTGAAGCGTGCATTCTAATGTGTAGTTGTGCAAAGAACAAGTTAATGATCATGCAAACATAAATGACTAGAGTTTTTAGGTTGAAAGTGAAATGGACCGAACTCCTACGACATGCGGCGTGGGGGATTACAATGGATGGACAAGGCTCCCACGACCACTGCCCGCCTACCCCTCGGCCAAGGGCATGCTATCATATCAGAAGGTCCCGCTCATCCGGGCACCATGCCCGCATGTTAAGGTACATCCCATGTCCCCTCGGACTCTCACCCTACGGATGAGCGAGCTAGAACATGGACAGGCCGAAAGCCACAACGAACCGCCATCTCAAAGCACAACTCTTACTCTACTCAAATACATGGCATGAATGGTTAAGCCTAAAGTTCTATACGACTAACCACGACATAGGAATGTTGACGGTCATTAACGACATATTTTTCCCGTCAACTTACTACCATAAAGGGAGTAAAACTATACCTTTTATACTCATATACATTTATCACTAATAAAATTCCACTTGTAGTGTCTAGTATTTTATTTTGTAGGTTTATAATAAAAGCAAGTGGAAAAACCCGACCAAAGTGACGCCATCCCGGAAAAGCGCATTCTTGCAAAACACAAGCCCGAGAGCAAATCGACCCAAAACATCAAAATTGGGCCGAGCAAAGCCCGGCCCACAACTTTCAAGACGAAGGGCGCTTGACCCACCGAGACTCGGGCCAAAGCCGAGCCGGGGTGTCTTGTAGCGCCTGCTGGTGCGGCCGCACCCCCCACTCCCGGTTCGGCCCGACCTCGGGGAGGCGGTTCATTAACTTGCCTTTTGGGGGGTTACCAACGTGGGATGGTCGGTTTGGTCTGATTAGGAAGGTGTACCAGGTCGGTTTTGGTGTAAATTAGCACTTAGACCCCTCCTCCAAGTGTATAAGTAGGCCCCCTCTCTTCCTCTCTCAACACACACCACTTAGAGTCCGAAGAACCAAAGATTCTTCCTCTCTCTCCACCACTCTACCTCTCTCTCTTCTTCTACTTCTTCCTCTTCTTCTTAGTTCTTGGTTAGCACTTGGAGTAGAAGAGCTACAATGAGGCTTATCTCCTAGAAGAAAGTGCCTTGGTAATATATCTTCTCAATGGAGCATTCTTCTATTTGCAAGTCTTATATCTATGTTCTTGGCCTAACTTATGAACTAGAGTATAGTTTTGTTCATGCTCTTGTGTTGGTATATGAACTAGTATATAGTTTACATATCATAATCTTGACATGTTCATATCGGTTCATCATCGATCATCATATGCCTAACTTGATTAGAGGTGGGATATCGGTTCGTTGTTCCTTCGGGTTTGCTCTTGTTCTAGTCCGTCCATTCGGCGAGTGGGGATCTGGGGGGACAAGAGTAGTGCTCGATATGCGGGCATGGTGCCGGTATTACGACACTGCGAATATGAGAGCATGCCACGGTTGAGGGGGGTAGGCGGGTGGGTCGTGACAAGCCTTGACCGGATCCCTTGAAATCCCCCGTTTGTATGTCTTTGTAGGAGTTCAGTAAATGCCTCGGTGGGAAGCCGGAGACTTCTGGTGGGGTCTCCCCGTTATCCTAGACCTAACCATGCTTAAATCATGTTTTTGCATATGATCCTAACTATTCATTTGTATGGCCATGACTAGATACATTAGGATTACTCCATTAGGTTATTCATTTTATTCTTATCTATTTTCTTTATCCTTTCTTTGGTGGATTCTTAAGTGTGTGTCACACTATCTATAAAACCGTTATTGCTTACCCCTGTTATGAACAAATTGGTCTAAACAAACATGTGTTCCTCTATTCGGATGCCATGCTAGCTTAATAAACACATGCCTTCCTTTGGGAAAATATAAATAACGATACCACGAATACTTCCGGGTGAAATGCTACAATGATAGATCCGTGCGCTTTGCGGGATGAAATATCTAAGATGGCAAGATCTATCCCGTTGGCGTTCCCGTTCGGATCCACTTAGGCATGGTGGTTTCAACTGGGGATGTCGGGCCGCATTTCGGGCGCTTGTTATTGGGGATGGGTTTTATACATCTCTATTGCTTGCGCTAAGAAATGTCAACAAGCATTTACGGAACCGTTGCCGGGGGAAGGCATTGTGAAAAAACAATAAACTAGCTGGCTATGAATATGAACTATGTGCGTGGCTACCATTTGCTCATACAAGGCTAATCATTTATGTTTTCTCCTGTTGTGGATGAAAACAGGATAGTGTATGTTAGGTTTCCAACTGCCGGAAAACTTCATCTCCGATCCGTAGGCACTCCTAAGGAAGAACAGGTCTCGTGCCGCTTCTTCTTTAGCCGGAACCCCCAGAGCGAGACCGACATCCCTACACCAACCCGACGGCAAGCTATGGCCCAAAAGTCGCCGCGCGATTTCTCTACCTCTTGTCACCAACGTGCCCACTAGGCCGGTGGCGAATGTGGCGGACAAGAACTTTGAACCGTGCACCGGGCCGATCACTATGGTGCGAGCCCCCATCCATTGGATCTACCTAGCGAGGACGCCAACGCTCATCTCCAACACTTCCTTGAGCTATGCGACACAATTGTTATCAGGGACGTCGAACCAGACGTTATCGGGCCCGCTTTGTTTCCTTTCTCCCCTCGTGGGGAAGGCGAAACAATGGTTCTACAAGGACAAGGAAGCGATCAATACGTGGGCAAAATGCTCCACGGCGTTCTCGGCTAAGTTCTTCCCCATGGCAAAACCAATGCCCCGAGGGGAAGAATCGCCAATTCCAATGAGACATCAATGGAACCCATTCCGAGGCGTGGGAAAGGCAGCAAGAATACATTCTAGCATGCCCGCACCACGGGATGGAGAACTCTGCCGGTGCTTCAGAACTTCTACAATGGTCTCACGGCCATATCTAAGGGCACCTCGACGCCGCCGCTGGCGGGTGCGCATTCTTATCGCTCACCATAGATCGGGCTAATGACCACGATCGACAAAATGGTGGCAAATCGGAAATGGGAGAAGACGGGACCCCGACCAAAACACAAAAAGGCATGCATACCGTGAAGGAGGCGGATATGATTGCCGCAAAAAATGGATCGTTTCTTTGAAGAAGCCGGAGGAGCGCAAACACGGACTCTACTACCCGGCGGCGCCCGGTTTACGCCCGCAGATGCTCACATGACACAGTGAGACATGTGGTGAAGTTGGCCACTCAAGGGATAAGCGCCACGAGACCGTGAAGAAGCGCCTTCATCAACAACGGCAACGGGTATCGCCAACCTTAACAAAGGCCGGAACAACCCGATCCCAGGCCACCATTCAAGGTAACGGGGCTATAATCCCACCATAGCTCCGGTCGGCCTTCACTCAAGGACACAGTATTGGGCCAAGCCAAGATCAACGAAAAATCTCACCAAAAGATGAGCCATCAAGATAAAATCCTTGAAGGAGTGAATAACAAGCTAGAAGGGTTGACATCACCGTGAAGAATCAACTTCGGCTTCAACAAGATGATAAAGATACAACCGGCCCGATTCTTTGCTCAAGTACCGATTAACAACTCGGGTAGGATCCCAGGGCAACTTGAGGTCCCGCACGAGTCGGGCCAACATGATATCATTGAGGCTCGGGCCAACCCACCGAGCTAGCAAAGATCCTCGTGGACTCGCCGTTTATTGCCAAGAAGGGAGACCATGGGCGTCCGATCATCAAGCTCGTGCCATTGGCCCCACAACCGCCAATGCATTTTGTGACTTGGGGGCCAGCATTAACGTGATGTCCAAGGCCACCTTCAACGAGAATCCATGGAGGGACACTTGCTCCCGCAAACTTTGTCCTCCAAATGGCGGATCAAACAACACGGCGGCCGAGGGAATTCTCGAAGACATGTTGATTAAAATCAAAGATGAGTACATCCCCGGAGACTTCGAGATCCTTGACATGGGTCCAAAAGAGGATGTGTCTCTCCTCCCGGGAGACCATTTCTCTATACTGACCAAAAGCCGACATCGATGCAGGGAAGGGCTTCATCATCTTCCATGTCGAGATAAGGCGGTAAAGTTCCCATTCATCGGGTACAAAAACAACAACACACCCGGATATCATCATCATCAAAACCGGTGTGGAATGTTGGAGGATCGACTCAAGACCCCGGAGCGGTACTCTCCTAATGCGAGGGAGAGTCGACAGTGACTATAAATAACCTTGCCCTAAAAAAAAAGGGTATATTTAAAAAAATATATTTTATAAAATATTTTATTATCAAAATAAACAAAAATATTTATTACATAAAAACTATGAGTAAATATTTCAAAAAGCTAAAATAAAGGTCTTTATAAATAAAATAAATTCTTTCATGAAAAATAAAAGAAAAATATTTCCTACATAAAAAGTATATACAAAAATACTTTTAAATAATTTTTCTATTTAAAAAATAAATCTATTTTTGAAAATTTTTGGAGAAAATCAAAAGGGAAGAAAAAACGGCCGAACCAGTAGCGAGCAAACAATCTGTCACCAACTTTTCGTGACCGTTGAGCACGCCCGCCAAAGCACGCAGGCAGCCTCGAGGCGAGGTGGGCGCGCACCCCAAGGTGCGCCCGCACCCCTGGCTGGCGCCGCCCCGCCCCGCACCAACAACTCCTATCCGTTGTAACGCGCGCCCAGGCCGTTAGCTCGGCTATAAATAGCCGAGCACTCGGTGTGAGAGCACACACCTCCCATTTTCACTCTTTCTCACTCTCACACTCTCTCCCACTTGCTCTACACTCTATTTTCTCCACCAAAAACATTGTGCCAAGCAAGATCGCGGGTGTGGAAGTTCATACTTTCAACTAACCCTTGCACACCCGAGGTCTTCGCCCAAGTGTTTTTGCAAGTAGCCATGAAGAAGGTCAAAGGAGTCTTCAACGGGTTGAGGCGATCGTCAAGGCAAAGCTCATGGCATACAAGCACAAGCTCCGCCCTCAACTTCGACAATCTCGAAGGCTCCCCATGCAAGAAGACGCCGCACCCGCCGGGGAGGAAGAAGCACAAGCTCCCCGACAATCGATGAAACCCGACGCGCCGTACCTCGACATCCGTGGAGATCGGGAGATGCAAGCATATCTCCTACTCAAGGACCGTGTGTTCCAAAGCCTGCACGCCCGACTCGACCCCCGAGCTCCTCGAACAAACAGCGGTATGGACGATGAATTCCCTATCCTTTGGAGAGCGGTCGGTGGCGGGATATTCCCCCTCTCGAGGAGGAAGGTTCTCCCTCCCGACAATCCAGCTTCTTATGCACACTAGTAGAGGACCAGCTAGGAATTTCTTTCCGCCTCTTTGGTAAACCTTATCATGTTACGTGGGTGGATCTAGCTCGTCACTTGGGGTTTCAAATTTATAGATGTGCACTAGACATAGATGCTGCTCTTCCCGGCTTTGTTAGGAATCACTTTTGGGAGGAGATATCCGGTGCTCATGAGGCCGGTGCTTTCAAACCTCGCCACTCACAGATCCAGCACCCATCACTTAGATATATCCATCGCTGGATCTCGCTGACTTTGTTTCCTAGGCACGGGGCTAGATGGGTGAATGAAATTGAACTGAAATTGCTCTATGCTATTGTCCACAAGGTGAAAGTGGCTCCAGTGATAGAGATGTGCGGGAACTTTTACATATTATCACAAAAGTTGTTGTTCCCGTCACCGCACATCCCTTATCACACGCCTCGCTTCGCGATTGGACCTTTGGATGATCGCCAGATAGAGTACATTTCCTCACCTAGGGGAGTATTGGACTGTTACGCGGCCTTGTGCAGGGCCATTTAATTAAGATTTTACCATCTGGCGAGCTTGGTCATCTTTTCCCTGGCTATGCAACTATAGTTCGGTTACCTAACCCGGACTTACGCTTGTATAAAAACCAGCCACTAACATTTGAGCTCGAGATCGGATAGCTTGCGCAGAAAGATACCCCTATCGGTTCCACACGCAGGTGTCGAGACCGGAGGTTGGATCCTCCTCCCATGAGCCCTACTTCACGCCACGCCCCACCCTACACCGATGTTCCAGTGCAACGTGGGCCTCATTCTATGGGGACCCCAGGGGTAATACCCGGGGTATGATCCTAGGTGGGAGCCGCCGCCCCCCACCGGGTACCACCACCGAGTGGCCCGAAGGAGATACAAAGCAGCATGGAGGGCCAACAGATTTGACTTTGACGACAAATTTCCGACGATATGCCTCCGCCGCGGTCCGGCCCAAGACGAGCAGCCACCACAAGGAGTGGAGGCTATCGGTATCCAACCGTAAAGACCTCGACGTCCGCACTAGGAACATTGAGCACACGCTCAATACCCATGTGCAAAACACCGCATGCTGGGCGCTAAAGCGGGCCGGGAGCAACAAGTCGCCAGAGATGGACCCAATTGGAGTCCAACATGGCTACCGCAACGCACGCGAGGAAGCATTCGGGAGGCACCAAGGCTTCGATCCCGATCAGTAGGCCTCCAGATAGCTTGGGGAGGACCCCGCAGTATCATTGCATTGCATATTTACTTTCATCAAAATTTATTTTTAGCATGTTTAAATTTCAGCAATCTTGCATCTAAAAAAAAAAACCAAAATAGAATAAGTAGCTCTTCTATGTGCCTTAATGCTTATATATATGAGCTATGAAAATATTTAGTCTTAGTCCCTTGTTGAAATGATGAATAGTTGCTCGTCTTTATGTTTCGCTTTTGTGCCTAGTTTATAATTCGAATTTCTCTAAAGTTTGGGTTTAGTGGCTAAGTCTAAAAACTCATCCCTAAAAAACCTGATTCATGTGGGTTGCATAGGCTCTATCTAGTCTAAGTTGTTGCCAAGTATGATATGGTACAAATAGATTTGCTATGATTTCGTCCAAAAGAGAAAACTTGACATCCGGGAATCTACTTTGAAAGAAAAGAGAAATGATATGGGCTATGTTAAAAAAAAAAAAAATGAGATGAAAAATGGACACGTGTCCGAGGGCGAGTAGAGCCCACATCTCTAAAAAAGAGAGAAAAAGAAAGAGAGGAAATAAAAGACAAAAGTCTAGGGCTAGTAGAGCCCACCTCTCCAAAAAAAAATATATATATATATGTATAGCAATAAAGCCCATACTTTCTCGAAAAACAAAAATAATCTAAATAAATAAAACCCGGATAAAAAGTTGATCAAAAGGACTAATGAAAAGTATTTCTATTAATAACCGTTCTATCTCAACCGCCCAAGACTTTGAGAAAAGCTAAAAAGCCCCGCTACGATGAAAGGTAATAAAGGGTGAGAAAAAGATGTGCCATTTTATTCAAACTCTAGTAGAAAATCTTATTATAACCCTCGGCACTTGTGAAATGTAATCAGCATAGTAGCAACTCCCGATCAACAACCAAGTAATTATCTTTTGCTCGAGGACGCCATAAAAGGGTAAGTTTGGGGAGTTTGTTGACCGGTCACTAACGACATATTTTTCCCCCCGTCAAC
Organism: Hyparrhenia diplandra; assembly: GCA_015847255.1. NCBI lineage: Eukaryota > Viridiplantae > Streptophyta > Magnoliopsida > Poales > Poaceae > Hyparrhenia > Hyparrhenia diplandra. The sequence continues at coordinate 57,364 of JADLZK010009641.1, read as the reverse complement.
TTACTACCATAAAGGGAGTAAAACTATACCTTTTTATACTCATATACATTTATCACTAATAAAATTCCATTTGTAGTGTCTAGTATTTTATTTTACAGTTTATAATAGAAGCAAGTGGAAAACTCGACCAAAAAGTACGCCATCCTAGAAAGCGCATTCTTGCAAAACACAAGCCCAGGAGCAAATCGACCCAAAACATCAAAATTAGGGGAGCAAAAGCCCGGCCCACAACTTTTCAAGACGAAGGACGCCAGCCCACCGAGACTCGGGCCAAGCTGAGCCTGGGGGGTGCGGTCCGCACCCCTTGGTGCGGCCGCACCCTCCCCCGAGGCGAGCTTTCGCCCGGCCTCGGGGGAGGCGATTCATTAACCTGCCTTCGGGGGTTACCAACATGGGATGGTCGGTTTGGTCTGATTAGGAAGGTGTACCAGGTCGGTTTTGGTATAAATTAGCACTTAGGCCCCTCCTCCAAGTGTATAAGTAGTCCCCCTCTCTTCCTCTCTCAACACACACCACTTGGAGTCCAAAGAACCAAAGATTCTTCCTCTCTCTACCACCTCTACCTCTCTCTCTTCTTCTTCTACTTCTTCCTCTTCTTCTTAGTTCTTGGTTAGCACTTGGAGTAGAAGAGCTACAATGAGGGCTTGTCTCCTAGAAGAAAGTGCCTTGGTAATATATCTTCTCAATGGAGCATTCTTCTATTTGCAAGTCTTATATCTATGTTCTTGGCCTAACTTATGAACTAGAGTATAGTTTTGTTCATGCTCTTGTGTTGGTATATGAACTAGTATATAGTTTACATATCATAATCTTGACATGTTCATATCAGTTCATCATCGATCATCATATGCCTAACTTGATTAGAGGTGGGATATCGGTTCGTTGTTCCTTCGGGTTTGCTCTTGTTCTAGTCCGTCCATTCGACGAGTGGGGATCCTGGGGGGACAAGAGTAGTGCTCTGATATGCGGGCATGGTGCCCGGGTATTACGACACCTACGAATATGAGAACATGCCACGGTTGAGGGGGTAGGCGGCCGGGTCGTGACAAGCCTTGACCGCCCCTTGAAATCCCCCCCACGTTCGTATGTGCCAGAGGAGTTCGTAAATGCCTCGGTGGGAAGCAGGACTTCCTAGTGGGGTCTCCCTGTATCCTAGACCTAACCATGCTTAAATCATGTTTGCATATGATCCTAACTATTCATTTGTATGGCCATGACTAGATACATTAGGATTACTCCATTAGGTTATTCATTTATTCTTTATCTATTTTTTTTATCCTTTGCTGGTGGATTCTTAAGTGTGTGTCACACTATCTATAAAACCGTTATTGCTTACCCCTGTTATGAACAAATTAGTCTAAACAAACACGTGTTCCTCTATTCGCATGCCATGCTAGCTTAATAAACACATGCCTTTCTTTTGGGAAAATATAAATAACGATACCCTCAATACTTCCGGGTGAAATGCTACAATGATAGATCCGCGCGCTTGCGGATGAAATATCTAAGATGGCAAGATCTATCTCGTTGACGTTCTCGTTCGGATCACCGACATGGTGGTTTCACCTGGGGATGTCAGCGGCGCATTTCTGGCGCTGTTATTGGGGATGGGTTTTATACATGTCTCTATTGATTGCGCTAAGAAATGTCAACAAGGAACTATAGTCTAGTTCTTCTGTCATGATCATGTCGAGAACAACATGTCAAGAATATAACATAGAGACCATATGCTAGTTCATATGTCAAGACTATAACATGTAAATACTCTAGCTCTATTGCACAACTAAATAAGAACAAGACTTGGGAAGAAACCATAAATGTATTCATACCGAATAATCCTTTCTCCCAAGTACAAGCTCTCCAATGAAGCTTAGCCTTGCTCCAAATGCTACTAAAGCTAAAAGAACTAGAGAGAGGTGGAGTAGAGTGGAGGTGTGAGAGTGAAGGCTCCAAATGGTGTGTGTGAGAGAGGGGGAGAGGAGAGGCCTATTTATACAAGGTGGAGAGGGGGCAAAGTGCTAATTCTCCCCCAAATCGACCATCCTCAGGCGTCTAGGTACACTGAACTGGGCCATACACCAGCACACCGCCCTCCACTGCATTGATGGAACCGCCACGCGAAAGAAGGGCCCGAACCGCCTCAGGGGAGGTGCGGGCGCACCCCGCGGTGCGCGCGCACCCTATGGGCTCTGTTCAGCCCGAGCTTTGGCGGCCCGTGATTGGGCTTGAAAAGTTGTGTGGCGGTGTGTGCGCCGCCCGCCGTGTCATTTTGGTCCGTTTTCTCCCTTGGGCTTGATATTCTTCAGAATGCGCTTTCCGTGGAGGCGCCTTTTTGGTATTATTTCCACCGTATTTATATAGTTTTTACGCAAAAATAATGTTTGGGACACTACAAGTGGAAATATATGAGTAATAAATGTATATGAGTATGATAATGTATAGTTTTACCCCTTTTACGGTAGAATGCCGACGGTAAAAATATGTCATTCGTGACCGTCAACAAACTCCCCAAGCTTACCCTTTGCGCGTCCTCGAGCAAAGAAGATAAGTACTTGGTTGTTGATCGAGTTGCTTCTATGCCGATTATGTTTTAAGAGTGCCATGCGTATAACAAAAATTTTACGCTAGAATTTGAATAAAATGGCATGTTTATTCACCCCTTATTACCTTTACTCGTTATGGGGCTTTTGAGTCTGTCTCCAAATCTTGAGCGGTTGCAAGATAGAATGGATCAACGGACTCGCTTATCTTTCATTCCTTGAGCAACTATTAATCCGTAGGTTTTGAAATATTTTTGCAAAGAAAGTAGTTCCTCAAATGATCACTTCGATCGCTCAATGTTTGTAAGTGGTTGATCCTCACCAAAGGCTTAGTTTTGCCTTTCTTTTGCCTACCAACTAATGAAGCTTTTTTATGGAGTTCTAGGTAGGTAAAAGAGTGGCATACTTGTATCATGTCATGTTGCCCTCGTCAAAAGGCCAAACCTCTAGGAGAGACTAGTCATATGCTTTGATCAAGAAGTGCAAAGTGTGTGGGATATATTTTTGTATTTTTGATGGACTCCAAGTATCATGACTCTCTCTTGCTTTTTTTGAATGAAGGAGGTATGGACTACCTTTATTTCTCTCTTTTTTTTTGAGATGAGTACTTGACTTCCTCGTCTTTATTGGGACTTTTGTCCATCTTTTCTTCTTCTTCGTTTTTAGCATAGCCCATACTTCTCCTTTTTGTAACAAGAATTTTTGTGAGAGAGCATGATAAAATGACTGGAGTTTATTTTTAGTGGATGGAAGGGTGCATGTTGTGCGTAATTCTCGGTGTGAGAGTCGGTGATTATTTCGGGTGTACGTGTTTCTTGATCATGGGCATGTGAAAAGAATCTCAACATGGGTTACGGCTTTTTGAAAAGGGCTCACCATGAAAACAAGTATCATATGACTAAGGTTTTCAAGAATGATCATATCATCCCCATATATGGCTCGTGGGATTGTGCATATCATTGAGGAACTTTTGAATTTTGATTTTCGAAAAGAAATCTCCGGATGTCAAGTCTTTCTTAGAATGATGTCATAGCAAAAGTCCATGTCACCATATCATATCTCGCAACAACCTAGACCGGATAAGCTTATGCAACCCACATGACTTAGGCTTTTCAAGGTGAAATATAACTTAGCCACCAAACTCAAATTATAGAGAAATTTAAGTTATAAACTAGGCACAGGTAAAACACAAGACAGAGCAACTATTCATCATTTCAACAAAGGGATTAACTAAAACATTTTCATAGCTCATATGTATAGGAATGGAAATTCTTTTGAGCATGTCTCATCATTTTATAAGATAGAGAGTATAACAAAAATGTGAGAAACATGTTACCTTTCTTGGAGTCCTCCCCAAGCTAGCTTTTTGCTTACCTTTCGTGGTCCTGCTAGCTTGAGCACGCTATGATTTGAGTTGTGATTGGTGGCGTGGTTGGAGGCTCCCCCAAGCTTGTCTTTTGATGTCATCACAAAAAAAGGGACAAAGAACTTGGGGTTGAAAGGTTTACCTCCTCTCTCTCATTTCTCCTTCTTCTCTTCTCTCCCCTTTTATTTTATTATTATTTTTCTTATTATATTTTTTTATTTCTTCTTTTTCTCTCCTTTTTCTCTTTTTTTTTTTTTTTTTTGTCAACAACTCACATTGTCATATTCAAGAATTACCCTTATGAAGTTTAATAATTTCCTGCAGGGGGGTTAGTCCATATGATCAACCAAAATCTACACTAGCAATTTGGGTTCAATAACCGGACTTCGAGTCCATGTCTAATCTGATCAAGGTAGACTATTTGACGTAAGCACCATGCTTAATTCAAAAGACTATGAAAGAATGATCATCATGAATGACCATGACTTTCAAACCCACAAAAGATGCCGATATAGACAAAGGAAGTATGAAAAGATGCACAAGATTCATCCAACAGAGATAAACAAAATATTTTATCCTTATTTATTATTTTTATTGTAAGCATCATGGAGTTATTATCGGGAGATTATTATTGTAACAAAATACATGATAACTACCGATTTACCTTCGGCAAGGACTCACCTTTTAAAGTCCACTGAGCAGGACTCTTCTCCTTTCTCTTTGTGCTTGATGGACTGTCACCCGTATCCGGAGAAGTGGATGTGGATGTCGTCCTTTTTTGCTGCCATGCCCCTTAACACTTGGTTGTGGCTTTATCTTCTTGGGGTCGCTTGTTTTTTTAGCATTCTTATGCTTGTTGAACCCATTGAATGGGCATCTCATTATTTGACCCCTCGCATATGAAAGCTAGCATGCCCGGATCCCACGTGTAGGACTGCATTTGTAGTGTTAAGAAATGGTCTCCCAAGGGTTGGGGGAACTCTCTTGTTGTGACCCATGTCCGGGATGATAAAGTCCGGTCGGGATGTATGCTTCTTTAATTTTCACCATAATGTCCTGAGCTACTCCCTCCGGCTTTCTTAGTGATAGATCCGTCATCTGCCGGTTGAAAATGTACAGGGGGACAAAGGTCCACCTAATATTTCATCGTATGTTACCTTGGACATGATGTTTATGCTTGATCCAAGGTCACAGAAGGCATCCTCGAAGACATGCGGGCCAACTGAGCATTTGATTGCCGGGCGGCCAGGATCCTCCTTCTTGATAATGAGTGGTGGCTCGGTAGGAGACTTGCTATTTTCCCGACATAGAGGTTTACCAGACCTCGTTGAGACCATTTTAACAGATTCAAGAGAAGTTTCGGGTTGCCCCAAAACTCTTCCCAAACCGGCAACAGGCAAAGCAGCAGCAAACTGAGCTAATTGTGTTTCTATCATTTTATTAAAGCTCAGTTGTCTTTCATAAGAAGAAGTTAAATTTTTAATTTTAAAATTCATGTTTTCAATTGTTTTATCATTGAGCATCAACTTCTTTGAAGGATCTTCAATTATTTTTGCTTGGTCTAAGACCAAGTCTTCCAAGGAGAGAGGATTCGAATTGTACCTTGAGTTTGAATTACGTCCTTGGTTTTGTGGGCGCGACTGATTATTCCACCCATTATGGTCTCCTTGTTGGCGGAACCCGTTGTTGATGTGAATGGCGTCTTCACGGGTTTTGAGGCAGTCGTTCCTCGAATGGCCAACATTGCCATAGACATCACATGTTACATGTGAGTCTATGGCCTTGACAGTGCCGTATGTTTCTTCTTCTTCGGTGGCACACTTGTCAAGTTCTTTCAATAGGAGATCCATTGTAGCAGGCATGTCTGTCTCCTCCACGGTATGCATGCTATCTTCTTGCTTGCCAAAACTTTCCTCGCCCCCAAGCTTGATTGGACTCAATTTTCTCCATAAGAGCTATTGCTCTGTCAATGGTAAGGGAGAGGAGGGCTCCTCCAACAGTGGCATCAATGTGCTCTTTTGACATGGGTGTTAACCCATTGTAGAAGTTCTGCATCACGAGCCATTTTTCCATCCCATGGTGCGGGCATGCTTGAATGTATTCGTGTAACCTTTCCCATGCCGCAGGTATTGGTTCCATGGACTTCTGCAAGAAGTTGGCAATTCTTCCCCTCAGGGTGTGAGTTTTACTCATGGGGAAGAATTTAGTGAGGAACATCGTGGAACATTTGTCCCACGTGTTGACATCTTCCTTCTCTTTGTAGAACCACTATTTCGCCCTCCCCGAGATGGAGAAGGGAAACAGACGGAGTCTAATGGCATCTGGTGTGACATCTTTGATGACAAAGGTGTCACTGAGCTCGAGGAAGTGTTGCAAATGTGCATTTGCATCCTCACTTGGCAAACCATGAAATTGGTTTGCCTGCACCATCTTGATTAGGCCAGGTCGGAGCTCAAAGTTCTCAGTTCCCGTGTTGACAGCAGGCCCAACGGGCATGTTGGCAAAAGAGGGGATGGAGTGGTCACGGATCGACTTGGCCATGAGTGAAGCAGCAGATGATGCGGGGGTGATTGGTTTGTTTGTCGGTGGAGTGGCAGGAGAAGATTTGATATGAGTTGGGTTCTTCCTTAGGAGTGCCTCCGGATCTGCGATATAGTTATTCAACAGGGACAAACCAATCGAACACTATCCTGTCTTCATCCACAACAGGAGAAAACATGAAAGATTAGCCTGCATGAGTAATGGCTACTTACACATGCATATCATGAACATGTCTTTCTAGAATATGTTAACCAATGCCTTCCCCGACAACGGCGCCAGAAATGCTTGTTGACATTTCTTAGCGCAATCACCAAAAAGGCAATCACGCTTAGAAATGTCTGTTGGTAATCGAGCACAAGCGCCAAAAAAGGCAAGAGCTGAAAAAGCTTCATACCCATTTTTGCAAAGCAAATACAGTACTCATATATGTGTGTCCAGGATGTCCAAACACACATATAATCTCAAATTGCATAAATATCAAAGTAAAGTACTTTATTACATCGTATCTCACATTACATTATTGCACAAGTAGTCTTGCTAAAAAGCAATATTATTACAAAGCGGAAACTAGCCCTAGGCGCCACACAGGGACTCCAACCGGTGGACATCGGCCTAGAACTCTTCAAGTAAACTCCTTTCATCAAGCATCCGGTACCCATCCGGGATTTTCATTGAATGTAAACAAGTGTAAGCGCACCATGCTTAGCAAGTATAGTAAAGGGATCTATGAAGGCTCAAAATGGTCGACACGGTTTGATCAAGGTTAGCAATTTTAATTGGTCAAGTTTTATTAAACACTGCATATTACTTTTAGTGAATGAACCAACCCAAGTTGCATAAATAATTAGTCAAGATTAACATCATTCCCAAACCATCCATGTAACCCAAGTAACCATAACCAAGAAGGATCCAGGCCGCTCATGTCCGTGAGCACGGCCAAGTATAACGAGTTAAAGATATCTGCAGATATTGTACAACTTTACCCAACCAAGCCGTGATTCCCATATGTCGGGGTTTGCAAGGCCCACACCGCCTCAACCAAGGAAGCGTGACGGGGTTTCACTACATAACCCTTCGCTAGTCACCCTAACAAGTTAGTAGCCGCTAGGTTTCCGTGGCAAGTGTGTATAGGTGCATCCCCCAAGAGGCACATGTAGTCGCTGATATTGTACACACACCAAGTAGGGGCGCCGCTATACACCACGAGGCACACCCCTTTTTTGCGCCTTTTCGGTAACTACTAACAAGCTAGAGACATACTAGTTACAAGATTAAAGCCGAGCCACATGACACTTTTCGGGGTTGTGCGGATTTCTGGGTGGCCGCTTCATGTTGAGTCCTTATGGAGAGAAACCAAGGCACTTAAAAACCCATGTACCTTAGCCCTCTAAACAAGTTGCTAAAAAGCATCTCTTTTATATCATCATTGCATATATCATTAGTCAAAATTAATCATTGTTTGGTTATGCTTGGGCGGATCTATCCCAAAATGCATCCCAAAACCATAGGTGACAAGGGTATGTGGTACAAGAATCATCTAGGTAAAGTCCTTAATGGTAATATCAAATTTAGACACATGCATATGTATGAATTATATAAGTTCATAGGAATCAAAGGGGCCTTTACTACACTTGCCTTCCTCAAAAGTGTTGTCCAAGCTCGATCAGCAACCCGCTCTTCGACAACCTCAAACCGATCGCCTTCTAAACACATTCCACAACACCAATCAAGCATTCATTCCGGTCATTACATGCAAGAAAAGTATCTCCATTAGAACAAGTACACCAAACAAGAAAATCGAGGTTGAAAAGTTCATAAAACTGTTCTACGCATTTCTACGAACACGTGAGCGCAAAGATCACTCTAAACGGACAACGTGAAAGTTATGCATAAAACAAGGTACTATGGCGCTTCTATAAATAATTCAAGTTGAATTTCGAATTTAAACCGATTAAAACCTATTTCCTACCGCACGCGGACCTGGCGCATAATTTAGAAAGGTGGGAGGGTTTAACAAGAAGAAATCTGACTTAAAATGAATAAAAATGAACCGATAAAAGAAACTTGGGTAAATACGAAAGAAAGACAGGGGCCGCCTGTAAAATGCAGGGATTGACCGCTGATGATCAGCGGACGACCGCTGGCCGGACGTGACGGCCGCCACGCTGGGCGTGTCGCGGATCGGTGCGGGTGCACCACCGTCTTTGTGAACCGGTGTGGGTGCGATCGCGGACCGAGTCCATGATCCAAGGTATGGACCGATTACATACCGATGAAGGGGTACGTGACCGGGTCCTCCATCCAAAATCGGACGGCCACAGTGAAAGGGGTTTTCCCCAACCGTGTACGACGACGACGATTTACCCCGGCGCCCGTTGCGGCGGGTTGGCTCGCCGGCCGACGCCACGCGATTCCGCCACCACAACGCAAGAAAAAAAACATGGTAACGTTGGGGACGACTACGCGAACTCGATAGGCGAAAAACAGGCGGGTAACACATCGGAAAGATACCCCGTAGCGGCGGCGGCGCCATTGCCGGTGTACACCGGAGCTCGCAAAATCGGCGTTACAAGATGGGAAAAATGAAATTGACGGCCGCGAGGATGAAGCGGAGGTTACATCGGTTCCAACGGTGCGGTTACGACGTCCCGGGAAGCTCGAGGGTGGTCCGACCCAGGCAACGGCGATCAGACGAAGAAACACCCGTCGGTGAGCTACGGTTAGACAAGAAGTGATAAAAACCAAATTGCGGGGAGCTCCGGACTTGAATTCACCTCGGCGAAAATCCTAGGGACGTTCTCCGGTGCAAGACGAGCTACGTGGTGGGCGAATTTGGCGGGGCAAAGTGAGCGTGTTCGAGGAAGAAAAGCGGACTTGGCTTGGCGGCGGCGCTTTATAGGTGGCGGAAGATGTAACCGTCGCGGCGTAATACGCCCCCCGTCATTCAGCGAGGCTTGAAGACGCTCGGTTGATGGCCATTGCCGCGGATGGAAGAGGGGGCGAGTTATGGCGGCGCGGCATCTCCGCGCGAGGCGAACGATGCCGCTTCCATGGCTTCAGCGAAGAGAATAGAAGGGATAGGGATCGACGGGCCGGGCTGGTGTGGTGTTCCCGCTTCGGTTGATAGCGTGCCCGTGGTGCCGGGCCGGGATAGAAACGAGCCGGGCCTCGCTAGAGAATTAGAAAAGGAGTGAGCAAGGTTAATCGGCCACCAATGCCCAAGACCGCTACCACGCCAGAAGAGAACAGAGGGTCATTTGGGCTGACCGTTGGGCAAGGATAGAGAGAGAGAAGTGATGAATTCAAATAAAAATCCTTTCCCCGTTATCTACAGCTTTGAAAATCGAGTCAAATTCAAATATAATTTGAATTCAACCCCAAACAACCCGATCCTACACTCAAACAAAAACAAATATTTCCAAAGATGAATGCAACATACATGTTCCTATTTCCTTATATTTGATTTTATTTGTGCAAAAGTTATTATTTCCCTATATTATAATGCATAGAAAAATATATAAAGGCTCAAATTAATTACTAAATTTCGAAATCAAATTTTAGGGTGTTACAAAAACCAAAGGTTTACTTCCCACAACCACTTCGCTTGAATTGTTACATTCCAAAGAACGCCGCCACGGGATGTCGGGTGGCATTCTACAACGCTTATGAGAACAAGTCCATTAGCACGCGAAAATCTTTGTTGTAGCATTTCACCCCGAGATATTCGGGTATCGTTATTTATATTTTTTCAAAGGAAGGCATGGTGTAGGATTCTAGCAGGGGCATGAACAAGATGACATGTCTGGGCAGTTGACCAATACTCAATACAGGGGTAAGTCATGATAGTTCATAAGATAGTGTGACACACACTTGGGCCAACCTCAAGGACAAAAGAAAAATAAAGAAGAAAGAATATTCCTAAGTGAAGCAGGCATTCCTAATGTGTAGTTGTGCAAAGAACAAGTTAATGATCATGCAAACATAAATGATTAGAGTTTTTGGTTGAAAGTGAAATGGACGGGAGACCCCACCCGGCCCGATCGCCCCCACCGGGGCATTTACTTAACTCCTACACGACATGCGAACATGGGGGGATTACAAAGGACGGACAAGGCTGTCACGACCCTACCGCCTGTTGACATCTCTAACGCGATCCACATTTAGGACGGCGCCAGAAAAGTATAAATGGTATCTATCTAATAAGTTAGCTTGGATGTGGAGTTAATGTCACATTCCAATAAAAATCAGAGCGGAGAGTTAATAAAGTTAAACGGAATTAGTTATGGTGTATGACTCAGAACATTATCGATGGTGGAGTTAATCTCACCACGATAGGCACAAAAGTTGTACCACACATTCTAGCATTGCCTACGAAACTAGTCTGTCACCCTAGCTCACAACACTAAAGAAATGCGTGAACGGATATTCTTTATATGACACTTGAAGCTCTTGTAATGATAATATAATTCTGGTATCCGCAAAACGCATGCATAGAATTACCCAATTGTAGCACTTCACCGTGAGTCTATCCGTGTATCGTATTTATATTCTACCGAAAAAGAGAGGGGTAGGCTATGGGTAGGTTGATGATTTAATGATGAATCACTTGCAAAAGGTGTAATGTAGAGTAAACCATATGCATCATACTAAACTCAAACTAGGTAAGTCACATGATAAAGATAAATAATGATAAATAATAATAATAAGGATAACATCCAAGTCAAAAGATCATGTTATGTCATTAGATGGTGTCATAACTCGGCTAAATATCAAGGTATAGGTAGAATAGATAGAATATTCCTAAGTTACTCCTACTTATATGTCAATGCATACTACAATTAGTGCAATACATCTAGTCATCATGGTATGAAAGCATTATATCTACACATGGTGAACATTACTAAGGAAGATCAGAATAAAGCAAGTCTACCATAGTAATAAAGCTCAACTAGCCCTACATTCGGGGGTGGACTACAAAGGACTCAATGGCAATATCACATCTACGATCCACCACACATTCCGAATATGGGGTGATGTCGCAGTAAACTTTGTATAAACACCACGTTTACACATTGTCGACCACCCACATAGTGACCATCTACATGGGTGCTATACGACTCCATGCTTGAATATAAAGACAAACATACTAAACCAAATATATAATCATAATAAGCATGGAAACATATAACTAAGAATATAATCATTAAATAGAATAAAGTCATAGCAATTGTATTCTAACCAAATACTTACAATGCTAGATACAAGAGAGAAGCCACGAGAAGCTCGGCTCCCGCTACTTCTTGACGATCGAAATTCAAGACAATACTTGACTTCCTCTAGAACTAGCCTAGATAGCTATTGCTCTAGTTATGGTGGAACTAGGGCTTAGGGTCTTGACTTGGAGTCTTGATGATGGACTTGGTATGGAGTAGAATAACTTAGGGTTTCACCCAGGGGTCAGGGGGTCTTGTTATATAGCCCCGGAGGATGCATGAGAGCCCTTGGATCAAACCGACCTTGATGGATGGACTAGATTGCTCCTCATAGGCGGTTGTGAACCGACCTTGAATGGGAGGTTGACAGGGGGGCCCACCAGGGCGGCCGCCGCCTGGCTCTGCTAGGTGGGCCCCACCCTCCTTCTGGTGTCCTCTGGTCTCTTCTAGATTGTTCTTGTGTAGGTTCCACGTTGGGTTACGTCACGGATACGTCTTTATGTCGTAGGGCTTGCAAACCCTTGGGCATATTCTGTTTAATCCCTGAAAATATATAAATCACCAAAACTAGTGAAATTATGTTAGTCAAGCCCCTATACTATGTTAATATTCATTTTAAGCCCTCATTTTCGTTTTAAAAACCTCTATATTTTATGCTATAAGGTATACCAACACCGCCTACCCCCTCGTGTAGGATCTGATGGAAGCCTAGTGGGGGGTGAATAGGTTGACCCCAAAAAATCGACATGTCAAAACTTTATCGCACTGTTAGTACAAAGATGCGCTGCAATCGCCACAGAAAAGGAGCCGCATAATTGCCACGTGGTACTTGGCGAAACGAGAGACAGAGACAGAGTGTGGACGGCAAATGGAGTAGCGGCGCGGCACCGCCGCTGTCTTCGAAAGCCGCACCGCCAGCCGTATGGCGTGAGCCCGAGCACCACCAAAGTGAATTTACGAAATGAAGTTTGATGCTCGGGGTTTCTACTTGTTCCTCGTACACAAATACCTTGCAAGGAGCTAACCAATACCCTCAGGAACACAACAACAAAGTAGATCGAGACGAAACCCTAGCTCACAAGAATATAAATGCAAGAATGTAAAGAACACAAGTGACTCAAGGATTTATCCTGTGGTTCACCGTCGCCACAAAGGCTGGGTTACCTCCACGTTGTTGAGGTTGCCACACAAGGCTTAGCTTGCCCACCGGCTTTCTTTTTCCCTCGTTCACAAGTCTAGGGAGTTAACCCTAGAGATGTGGGGTAATATATTGATGTTGTGTGAGGTTACAAACCTCCCAAGACTGCCACACGAAGGGGGCAAGCTCAAGGGCGACGCCTAGCCGTCTAGGAGCAAGCTCCAAGAGAAAAGAACCCTAGGGTTCCGGCCAAACGTGAACCAAATGCTCTTTCAAGTTGGGGAAGTAGTAGATCCGGTCTCCACAAGCAGTTTGCTGCCTTTTCCCTCAAGAATCCGTGGTGGAAAGTGAGGGATTGAATGGGGAGCTCAAGGTGCTTCAATGGAGGAGAGAGAGAGAGCAAGAGGTATGTTCTCTGGTGTCTTTTCGCGAGGTAGAAGGAGTGACCAGAGTGCCATTGGAGGAGGGATAGTGTGGCAGAACCACCAATTTAAGTTAATCAAATACTTACTCGCCCACCATTGAGCACTAAGTAAGTACAAGATTAATTTAAATTCGGTCGTCTGTCGAGCCCACCATCCAGGAGAACTCGAAACCATCCACGTTTAACACAGGATCCATAAATGAGTAGTGAAGTTCATAATTAAAATTACAAGCTTCAGTTCACATACAATACATGATCCAAATACATTACAAGACTAGAAATGCGGAGTTGCAAATGAATAAAACATAAAGATTACAATACCGTAAGTTCTTTTACATTATTGAAAACTTAAATTGACGCTACTACGGTAGAGGTCGAAGTCGAGGTCCTCACCGTGCCCACCGGGGAGGATCCAACCAAACAGAACAAGTAACGCGGGTACACACTTCCGGAGAAGGACCCGCAAAAAACATTTGACACCCTGATTACATATCCGCAATAAAAAGGGGTAGAACAAACCCTGAGTACACAATGTACTCCGCAAGACTTACCCGACTAGGTGGGAATAATTTCCCGACTCTCAAGGGCATGCAAGGGCTATAAGGCTTGTCGGGCTTATTTAATTTTGCATAAAAAGCAAGTACTAGGAGTATATCCTTAAATTCCAATTTTAGCCAAATTAAGTTTATCACCTACCATGCTAAATAAGCATGTGTTCTACTTTCAAGCAAATGGTAAGCAACCTGAATATTTCCACATTCTTCCCTCCCTTCACCCACTCCCGATTTTATAATTATTACTACGCTTAGCAGAGATACGACAAGTGGTATCCATATCCGAGGAGGGCGGCGATTGCAATCGATGTACATCCAAATTGGCAATCCCAAACACACGCCTTTACTTCTCGAAGGAGCAAGTACAAGGCCACCGCTCCCATCGCACAACCAAAGCCCGAATTGACTCGACCATCCCCTGGAACCCACCCTATGAGGCCCGCCCATGACGCGCGCGATGTGTTTCCCTCACAAGTTTGGTCTATGGCCATTCCCGTCCCAAAACCGCCACTAGAATGGCCGTGAGAAACAAGTCGGTGAACATTTTGCGCACCAAAGTTGTATGACAAGATTCTTAGCTTCACGGTCAACTATAACTTAGGCCCCTCAAGTTATGTGTTCGGTACCTTCAAACTTGTCAAGATGGCCACCAACGAACTCAATCCTTGATCGACACGGGGGGCTAAGAACAAGCACCCAGGACCTCCATGCCCCGCTGCCTCACCCAAAGACCACACCGTCCGCCCGCCTTGATTTGTTAACCACCAAGTATAATATAGTAGTCGTAATGACCTATTGTGCATGACAACAGGTCACACACGATGCGAGTTCCTAAGCATAGCAACTACTCGAACCTATTATACTAGTGCAACTCATAGGATGAGATATATATGCACGTGTGTTGCACTCAACTCCTACAACCTAATGCACACATTATATATAAGCGTATACATAAAAAATATATATAGGTTATGCACCGGGCTTGCCTTGGGTCGGGACCGGGTCAACGGCAAAGTCGGCGGTGGCTTCGGGAACACCGCCAACAAGAACCTCCTCCTCGTACTCCTTGATAACCTCCTCGTACTCGGCGCCGCCCAAAGACGTAGTCGGTTTCCCCGTCACCTATATGCAACAACAGATGCAAGAGCTAAATAATACTCCTATGAATATTACACAATTTAGCACAAGACATAACATCTAAGGACAGAGAACGATTTAAGAAGCCCAACGAAACTAGTTTCACGTCATTCTGAAAATCCTACAATCTCTAATGAATTTTGGAACTATTATTTCTAAGGCAAAAGGAAACTAATTTCCTCCCAGCAATGAGCATCGTGGCTGGCTGTAGCCACCACGGCCAGGAGCCAAGCACGCATGGGCAAGGCAAGTGCACGCGCGGCCCAGCCAGGTTTCCCTTGGAGCAATTTCAAAAACCCCCTAGACTTCTTCTCCTTCTCACCCAAGGTCCCTGCTTCTCCTTTCCAAATCACACGACAGCAGATGCTATCCACTCCGGCCCAGCCCTACCCCAATAGATGAAGAGGGGGCGCAGAGGCTTACCAAGCTGCACGACCCGAGCAGGGAACGAACGAACCAGAGAGTTAAGGTTTCGCGGGAGATTTTTGCGATGGAAAGAGAAACGGAGGAACGTCGAACCTTTTATACCGAACGGCGAGGACGCCGAGCACCCAGCGGTCCGACGGGGTGCGTCCTCCTCCACTGCAGCCACAGCACCAGCACAGGGCGCGCACAGCGCCGCCGGACGTGCCCACAGCGGTGGGGATGGGCGAAGGCATGGCGAACGCCTGTACGATGTACCGGCGCGACTTCTTTAGGCCCCGAATTCGCGGCTGCCCAGCGGAGATCCTGGGGGACGAGGATTCGAGGCATGGGAGGAAGCCTCCGGCGCCGGCACCCCCAGCACGAGCTCGGGCGAGCACCCAAGGCGCAGCTCAGCCATCCCTCTCTCCCCAAATCGCCTAATCTCTTCTCGTTTCTTTTCTATTTTTTTTTTTTATTTTCACGGAAGCTGCCCGACGGCCTGTTGCCAATACCAACACCTGGGCTGCTGGTCACTTGTACCCATATATCCATATATCCTCATATATCCATATATCCTTTCTTTTCCTCTTATTTCTCACTCCCTTGATTCCATTTTATTTACTCCACTTAATAAGTCCAAAATTATTAGCACATGGTAACTCCAGCTTGTAATCTGAACTGAGAGGTAATTAATTAATTAATTAATTAATTAATTACTAAGTAACACCGGGTGTTACGGATAGAGAGGGTATTTATACCCCATGTCCGAAACTCAACGGTCGGTTAAGTGTGGCACTTGCCGCACTTTTAACACGCTGCACGCCGTGCGTAGGTCTTGTTTTCGCCAAGACCATCTACGTCTTTAATCGCCGCGCCTACCAAAAAACAAAGAGTAGGAAGTTGTAAGTCGGGTCATTTGGCTTGGAGTTGAGTTACTGATTGAAATTGAGTTTTGAGCATTTGTTTCACAGTGACCAAGAGTCCTAGAACCTCTCTTGATAGTACGGCATTTCCTAGAACTCAAGATTCAAAATGTAAAAGAATTTAAACGCCTTGATCCGGAAACACCATCAACCTGCTCATGAGACTCCTCTTGACCTGTACATCAACTCCTTATTTTATTTCCTGCATATCATCTCCGTAAATCTCATTAGTCCCCTAATTCGGTGGTCATCAACGCCAAAACCCACATATAGCTTGATTGCACTTACAATCTCCCCCTTTTTGGTGATTGATGACAACCAAATTAGAGCTTACATAAGATAGAGTCAAACTGAGATTTCGAAAGTCAAGGATGTAGAAGCTTCCCCCTAAATATATGAGTGAGTTTTGAGTCCTCAATCTTGACATAAAAGGTCAAGTTCACATATTTAGGTGCGGTGAGGCCTCCCCCTAAATGTATGAGTGAGATTTGAATTCTCAAATCGACATAAAAGTCAATGTCACACATTTAGACGGTGTGTAGGGCCTCCCCCTACATCCATGGCTGCTGTGGGGTGCTGAACTAGGTGTCACAGAAATATATATACGTGATGCATGAGGTAAACGTGACAGTTCAGAACACAAGGTGGATCTGTCTGCACTGATGTGGTGCGGCACTGCCGCGCCCATCGCCACGCATGCATGCATGCATGTAAACAACACCACAAAGATATACGACAAAATATGTGGAAATAAAACTAGCAGCAGATAATATAAAACAGAGTTTAACAGCCAAAGATCAAATCCGAGAAATAACAAGTCATAGGTGGCATTATTACATAAAATAGAGTTTCTCTCAAACTCACACCTAAACAACTACTCTCAAAAGATCTAAACTCTGAAGCTCAGCTGCTGCATCATCCTCGAATCATCACCAGGGCGTCGAAAAAAAGTTTGACCCCTCTACTTTCTTCTAATTTTCTCCCCCTTTGGCGTCAAGCACCAAAAAGATCATAGAAAAGAGAAGAAAAGTGGAGGAATCAGTCCTCACTAGTGTCATCAGCATGACTGGTGGAAGTGGCCTCGTCCTCCTCCTCTGAAGTAGTTGCACGGCGAGACTGAGTGGAGCGTCGAGTGGAGCGACGGGCTGGCATCTGTGCAAAGGATCCAAGTATGTCTGACGATGCCCTGTCGGAGCTGCTGGTGGCTGAGAGGTCTGGGAGCTCAATTTAAGGTGGCCTAGGGATAGGTGGAAGAGGGGGAAGTCCCTGTCTCTCCCTGACACTCTTGAAGGCCTGCCATATCTCTCTGCGGGTCTCATAGCTCTACTGTGAGGAGTATGCACAGCGTCCAAAGATAGCTCGCAGCCAGGCTTTCACCTTGCTGCTAGTGCCTCTCCTCCTGGGCCTAGAGCTAGAGGGCTCCTGAAGGTCCTCTCTGCCAGCTGAAGTGCCACCAACACTGACTCTGCCGCTAGTCTTCCCACCATCTAAACCATGGGTCTTCTCAATGTTGTAGACGGTGTGGAATCCGTCCTTGGGAAAGATACGTCCTGTAACCCTCTCAATTATGAACATAGGGGGCATAGGGCAGATTTCTCCTAGCATCATCCATGGCATTTGCGAGCTGCCTCTAGATGAACCTCCCAACATTGAATGTCTCATCATTCCTGAAATGAGCCAAGAGGTTCCTAGCATATCCATTCACATCAGAGGCTGACCCATCCTTGAGGTCGATAGTGCATCTACAGAGGTTGTTCATCACATAGAAGAACCCCTTCAGACCTTTCCTCTTTCCATCAGCCTCCCTTGGGTTCTCCCAACAGTCCCTAATCACCCTACACTCAACAGGCTCAATGTCATGTATATCAGTATAGGTATTGTGTTCTGCTCCAAATCCAAGGATCTGACAGAAGGTGATGAAGTGAAGCTTGTAGTGCCTCCTATCTGTCATCCAGTGAATGGTGTCAGCTTGCTTGTCCCAATGATAGGTTGCATGAAACTGACTCAATATCTCCTCATTCCAATCATGCCTGAAAGCCATGATGTCAGTCAGCTCAAACTTGTTGCAAGCCTCAATAGCCTCATCAAAAGCAGGCTCTTCCCTCTCAGCCATCTTTTCAAAGTCAATGTAGTGAACTGTAGTGATCTTGCTCTTTGTAGAGTGAAAGAGGACTGTGAGATAGAAGTTTGAGTGAAAGGCCACCCAAAACCTCTCATCCACACCCTCTGTCCTCTCATCTGTGTATACATTGATCTCTCTAGCATCTGCCACCTCTCTTTGCTTCCTGAGGTAGCTCACCACAGGTATAGACTAAGTGTTGTTGGGAGCCATCTTCTGAAAGGAACCCTCCATAGGCATCATGTAGTTGTCATCAAACTCAGTGATGTGCCTGGGAGTGCCCTGATCACCATCTGGGAGAATGGTGTATCCCTGTAGCTGCTGCTGCTCCTCAATGAGTCCAGCTGAGCTGCTGCTGCCTGCTCCTCTGTTGAGATTCTTCCTTCCTCTGCCCCTCTTCTCGACCACCTTGACCCTCATCTTTCTCTTGCCAGCGGCATCACTTCCAGGGTCCATCTATGCAAGAGATAGAATCTGATCAGAAACTGTTGCTGATAGTGCGTAAAATGGTCAAATTTATGCAGTAAGAAAGTTAGAAAAATGAGGTTTGATGATCTGAGCAAGCTGTCGGGGTGAAAACACGGGGCGCTGCGACCGCTTACTGTTGCAGAGGCACGACAATCGCCGTGTTTGCGGCACTTTCACGAGAACACACAACACTGCCGCTCCCCCTTGCTCGAAACCATCAAGATTCACTTTGCTAAACTTCTTAACACATCCATTCAACTCTACACTTCTATCACAATTTCAGAGACAAATTCATGGTA
The DNA here is from genome assembly GCA_015847255.1 of Hyparrhenia diplandra. Classification (NCBI taxonomy): domain Eukaryota; kingdom Viridiplantae; phylum Streptophyta; class Magnoliopsida; order Poales; family Poaceae; genus Hyparrhenia; species Hyparrhenia diplandra. Next base: position 38,237 of record JADLZK010009641.1, on the reverse strand, counting down.
AATATGCAGATTGCCCATGGATTGAAAATGATCATGAACTAGAGTGGAAATTTCTTCAATATTTGGAGTCAATCGATTTCACGGTTCCATCAGGTAGGTGATTTGAGGGATATTTGTTGTTGCAAGCAGCTAAGAATGGTCAAGTTCTATTTGGGGGCGGCATTGCCACGCCCTCCCCCTAAATCACCTAAGTCATGGAAACACGAAATCCATCTATCCCAACTATCTAAGACCTTTCCTAGAGTTCATACATCACAGAGGAATACAAATCCATAGCCAAAAGTCGCACATTTCATAGATCGGGCAAGAATCCATGAACTAGGGTTAGGTTACCTTCTTTGTGTACCTCGTGGATTGAGGAGAGAACAGAGAAGTAGCTCGAGGAAAGAGAGACTAGGCCGGCCGGAGACGAGCGGCCGGTCGGCGGTGCGGCACCGCCGGGGAGGCGGTGGTGCGACGGCGGCGGCCAGCACGACAAGAGAGGGGCGGCGGCTTCCTTCACGCGACGGGGAGAAAAAGAATGGTGCGAGGGAGAGTCGGGCGACGGGAGAAAGAAGGAAACCGGTCGGGCCAGGGGAGAAAGGAAAGAAGAAAATTTTGGCCCAAAACCGGTTCGGACATGATCGGGCCCAAAACCTAAGTGCGACATTGCCGCCTGACGAAGCGCCATGCGGGCGTTCGTCCGTGTAGGCGTGGCATCGCCATGCCCGCCGGTATCCGAGTATATATTGCCACTTTGACTCATTCTTTCTCAAATTTAACCTCAGAGACACCAAGATTCATTGCCGAGACAGGATAATCAATACAAAACTATGCCATTGAATCTCGGATTAAATTTGAAATCCTTTTGAAACACTATATGAAAGTTTTCACAAACCTTTCTTATGTTGATCCAGTGTCTCAATCAATTTTGCATGTGTGCTAGAATTCAAACCAAGTTACGAGAATCAAGAATGTTTAGCTCACTACGCAAAGCACAAAACCTTGACTCATCGAGAGGCTTAGTGAAGATATCGGCTAGTTGCTTTTCGGTGCTCACATGGCGGATTGCGATATCTCCTTTGAGTTCGTGGTCCCTCAAGAAGTGGTGACGGATGTCTATGTGTTTTGTTCTAGAGTGTGCTACAGGGTTGTTTGCAAGTTTGATGGCACTCTCGTTGTCACAAAGAAGAGGCATCTTTGTGAAATGACATCTGTAATCCTTTAAGGTTTGCTTCATCCAAAGTAGTTGAGCACAGCATGCACCGGCTGCAACATACTCGGCCTCGACGGTGGAAAGGGCTACACAATTTTGCTTTTTGGAGCTCCAAGACACTAAGGACCGTCCAAGGAATTGACACGTCCCCGAAGTGCTTTTTCGATCTACTTTGCAACCGGCATAGTCAGAATCTGAATAGCCAAGTAGATTGAACTTGGAACCCTTGGGATACCACAAACCAAGGTTAGGAGTGAGGACTAAGTATCTCAAGATTCTCTTAACAGCCATGTTGTGACATTCCTTAGGGTTAGCTTGAAAACGAGCACACATACACACACTAAGCATTATGTCGGGTCTAGATGCACAAAGGTAAAGTAAAGATCCTATCATGGAACGATATACCTTCATGTCCACGGCTGGACCCTCCTCATCAAGATCAAGATGTCCATTGCTCGGCATTGGAGTTTTGATTGGCTTTGCCTTAGCCATATCAAACTTCTTTAACATATCATGGGTGTATTTTGTTTGACAAATGAATGTTCCTTCCTCCATTTGCTTGACTTGAAAACCGAGGAAGAACTTTAGCTCACCCATCATGGACATCTCAAATCTCTTGGTCATTTTCCTACTGAATTGCTCAACATACACATTGTTAGTGCTACCAAATATTATGTCATCGACATATATTTGGCATACAAATATATCATTGCTAACTTTATGTGTGAAGAGAGTAGGATCAGCTTTGCCTATTTCAAAGCCTTGTTTGAGCAAGAATTCCTTAAGGCATTCATACCATGCTCTTAGTGCTTGCTTAAGCCCATAGAGCGCCTTTCGGAGTTTATAGACATGGTTGGGAAACTTGGGGTCTTCAAAACCGGGTGGCTGCTCAGCATACACTTCCTCTTGTAGAGGACCATTGAGGAATGCACTCTTGACATCCATTTGAAATAGCTTGAAGTCATGATGGGCAGCAAAGGCTAGAAGAATGTGGATTGCTTCTAGTCTTGCCACCGGTGCATAAGTCTCATCAAAGTCCAAGCCCTCTACTTGAGTGAAGCCTTGAGCGACCAATCTTGCCTTGTTTCTTGTTACCAACCCATCTTCATCTTGCTTGTTGCGGAAGACCCACTTGGTACCAATGATGTTCGTCTTGGGTCTTTCCACCAAGTCCCATACTTGATTTCTTTCAAAGTTGTTGAGCTCTTCTTGCATGGCCAACACCCAATCCGGATCCTTGAGAGCATCATCTACTTTCTGTGGTTCCAAAGATGAAACAAACGAGTAGTGATGACAGAAAGCAGCTAGATGAGATCGAGTAGTTACTCCCTTTCGAAGACTCCCAAGGATATTGTCAACGGGGTGATCCCGTTGAACCGTTTTGTAAATAGTCGTGGATGATCAACGCCATCTTCATTTTCTTCTTGATCTTCATCATATTCATCATCAGCTTCAAGAATTGGAGCAAGATCAAGTGGTTGAACAGGTGATGTAGGTGGATTAGTTGTTGCCGAGGTAGATGGCATGGCACTGCCATTTATTTGTGCGGCACTACCACGCCGGGCATTTCGGCGCCGTGCGTGCGCTGTCTTTTTGGTGATCCCGAGTACGTCGGCGGAATCTTGTGCAGCAACAACTGGTGGATCCTCCTCTCTAGTAGCTTGATCTTCTTGAGGTCTTATGTCACCTAGAGCCAATTGCTTGATTGCCTCACAAGGTGGATTCTCCTTTCCTACAACAATTTGATCAACTTGCTCTACTTGAGAGCCATTAGATTCATCAAATGTCACATCTATGGTGACTTCAACTCTACCGGAGGTTTTGTTGAAGACACGATAGGCATGCTCATTTGACCCATAACCAAGAAGAAATCCTTCATCAACTTTAGATGCAAACTTAGAGGTTCGGGGCTTCTTGTTAAGAATGAAACACTTGCACCCAAACACCCTAAAGTATGATACCTTTGGTTTGTTACCGGTTAAGAGCTCATATGAAGTCTTCTTGAGTTTCTTGTGCAAGTAGAGGCGGTTGATGGCATGACAAGCGGTGTTGATGGCTTCACACCAAAAGATGTCCGAAGTCTTGTATTCATCAAGCATTGTCTTTGCCATCTCTATGAGTGTTCGGTTCTTCCTCTCTACTACACCATTTTGTTGAGGGGTATATGTAGCTGAAAACTCATGCTTGATGCCCTCTTCATCAAGGAACTCTTCAACTTGGGTGTTCTTGAATTCGGACCCATTGTCACTTCTTACTTTCTTGACAAGTAGGCCAAATTCTCTTTGTGCCCTTCTAATGAAGGTTTTCACCTTTTCTTGTACCTGGCACTTATCAAAGACAAAGAAAACCCAAGTGAAGCGGGAGTAGTCATCAACAATAACAAGACCATATTTGTTACCCCCGATGCTAAGGTAGGCCACCGGTCCAAAGAGATCCATGTGTATCAACTCCAATGGTTGAGTAGTGGTCATCACACTCTTTGGTGGGTGAGGTGCACCTACTTGCTTTCCGGCAGCAAGCGCCACAAATCTGTCTTTATCAAAATCAACATTTGTTAGTCCAATGATGTGGTTGTCTTTCTACAGTTTGGCCAAGTCCCTCATGCCAACATGAGCTAGACGGCGATGCCATAACCAGCCCATGCTAGATTTTGCCACTAAACAGGTTTCCACTTTCTTTCCCTTGTTGAAATCAACAAGGTATATCTTATTCTTAAGCTTTCCTGTAAAGACAATAGAGGAATCCTCCCTGCGAAAGACTTCCACACCAACGTTTGTGAAAAGGCAGTTAAACCCCTTCTCACACAACTATGATGTAACTCAAAGAATCAACATGCATAACATCTGAGATAGTGTGATCAAGAGTTATAGCAACGTTACCAAGACCGATCACACCCCCCTTAGAGCCATAACTAGTCCATCCTTGATTCTTGGATTTCTTCCATCAATGTAGTTGGGCCTCTTTGGAGCCTCAACTTTGTTTCTCACTGCTGGCTTGATTGTTTGGCTTTCCTTTCTTACCATAGCGGTGAGCCTAGTGATCTCTTTCTCCATAGCTTTCATGTTGGCAAGGTTAGTGGCATAAGCATTCATATCAACATTATAGCATTTACCACAACCTTGACTAGTGGAGGGAGTAGAGGTATCCTTTGTGGTTGAGAGATGTGAGTTGCTCTCCCAAAGAATGTTATGTTTGGTTTCAAGTTCTTTGTGCTTGTCTTGCAAGTCACAATATTTCCCATTAAGGGCAACCATAACCTTCTTTGAGAGAGCATGGTTTTCTTGCTCATTAGCTAGGCTCTTTTGCAAGGACGCCACCTCACTTCTTTCAACTACAAGAGCATCCTTGTTAGCAACATAGAGTTTTTTTCGAGTCTATCAAGTTGTCCATCTCTAGTTGCTAACTCCGGCTTGGGTACTCTCTAAATCCGCCATTAGTTGAGAGAGAAAGTTTTGGGATCTAGGTTCTTGGTGAGTCTAGCATATTCTTCATCATCACTAGATTCACTATCATCACTAGAGCTTTCACTAAGATCACTAGATTCATCACTAAGAGAAGGAGAAAGCTTGGGTGAGGTTTTTTACCATCTCATGCTTGGCCATAAGACAAACATGAGTAGAGTCAATGTCATCCTCATCATCATCGGTCATGTTGTTGAAGAGCTTGGGTGTAGAGGTCTCTTGCATAGCAAATGTAACAATGTTGACTTCCTCTTCACTTGTCTCTTTTGTTGAGTCCCACTCATGGCCGATGTGAGCTTCACCCATGTTTCTTCCCTTCCTCTTGTAGTATTGCTTCTTGTCTTTGCCATTGTCCTTCTTGTATCTATTGTTCTTGTTCTCATGTGGACAATCGGCAACAAAATGTTCGGTGCTGCCACAGTTGAAGCATGTTCTCTTTTTCTTGTTTGGGAACCTTCTTTGCACCATCTTGTAGCCGTTTGCTTTTATCCCCTTCCCATACTTCTTCATGAAAATGGCCATGTCATCAATCTTCTTGAAATCAGCCCCATCATCTTCATCTTCACTTGACGAAGAGGTTGCATCAATGTTGTCTTGCATCTTCTTCATTTCTTTGTCTTGACTTGAAGATGCTTGCTTGCTGCCCTTTATCTTGTTGGAAGTGCTTGGCTTGCTTGTCTTGGTTGCCTTGAGAGCTACATCCTTGATCTTGATGCCATCAAGCTTGGCTTGCAACTATCCAAGCTTTCTTCTCTCATTTGCTTCCTCTCTTTGCATGTCATAGGTGAGCAGCCTACCAAGCACATCATTTGGAGTGAATTCTTCAAACTTCTTCTTGTCTCGGATCAAGGTGACCACTATGTCATTCCTAGGTGTGTATGCTTCTAGCATGATCTTGACCACGGTATGGTCATCAAGATCCTCATCTCCAAAGCCTCTAATCTTGCCAACCAAAACCATCAACCTATCAAACATTTCTTGGGCCCCTTCACCATCAAGGATCACAAATCGGTTTAGCTTGGCTTTCAACAAATCAATCTTGGCTTTTCTAACTTTGTCCACACCCTCATGTGCAAGCACCAAAGTGTCCCGAATCTTCTTTGCTTCATTGACATTCATCACCCTATTGTACTCATTTCCTTCTAGAGCACTTAGGAGAATGCTTGTGGCTTGACCATTGATGTGGGCACTACTAGCTCTCTTCATTGGTTGGCTCCATGGGGTTCACGGGTGGCTAAAATCCACTACACACAACTTCCCAAAGACCGGGTGAAGAGCTCCAAGATAGGCTCTCATCAAGTGCTTCCACTTGGCATAGTTGGTCCCATCGAAATGGGGCAACTTTCCCTTGAGCACATTGATGAAGGACTTCTTGTCGTGGTTAGTCAAATAAGAGGAATAGTTAAAGGATATGGCGGCAAACTTATTGTTGTTGATGCTGCCCTCATCCTTCTTCTTTTCCTTCTTCTTGTTCTTGTTGTAGGAGACATCATCATCTCCATCGTCGGAGCTACTTGATAGCTCACTTGACTCCGCTTCTTCTTCTTGCCTTTTCTTTTCTCTTGCTGCCCTCCTTTGCGGCTCGAGCTTCACGAACCACTCTCCTTTGTTCTCTTCGTTGAAGCTTCTTGGCAAGCTTGATGTTGGCTTGTTCTTCAAGCTTCTTTCTTTCTCGTTCTTCTCTTCTTGCGCCGTCTTTCTTGTCTTGCCGCTCTTCTTTCGGGATCGGTGGTATGTCCCTTGAGAGTGCTCTCACTAGCTTGAGTCCCAAGAGAGAGCTCGCTGCTGCTGGCCTCCACCTCCTCCACGGGGACGGTGGACTTGCCTCCTTTCTTCGATCCCCTCCGGCTTGTCCATACTTCACGCGGTGAAGCGTAGACGAAGTAACCTAGCTCCGATACCACTTATAGGATCTGATGGAAGTCTAGAGGGGGGGTGAATAGGCTAACCCCCAAAATTGACCTATCAAAACTTTATTGCCTTTGTCGATGCAGAGATGTGCGGCAACGCCACGTGGTGCTTGAATAATAGAGACGAGTGTGGACGGCCGGCGGTCGGAGCGGCGGCGGCACTGCTGCGTCTTCGAGCAGCACTGCCGCGTATGGCAGAGCCCGAGCACCACCAATGTATAATGCACTCATGCACACACTCCACTCCACTCCAATCTATTCCACTTGCACTTATGCTACTTCTACCTTGGAAGTACGCATCCACCATAAATCCACCAAAAATGTTCTACTCCTACCCTAGGAGAGAGCAACCAAAAATATTCCCCACACATATCCACTTAGCCAACATCTCATAAAACTCCTTTATCCTCTCTATCTCTCTACAAGTTTATTGCAAAAAGAGGCTTGGGATGTATAGTCAAAAAGAGAGAGAGAGAGAGAAGAATAAAGGAGAGTTAAAAAATGGACAAGTGTCTGCAATAAAACAATGGGTACTTAGATGCCCGCCTCTCCATGAAAAAAAAAAAAAAAGAAAAAAAAAAAGAGAAATGAAAAAAAAAAAAAGAAAGATATACACCTAGGTTCTCCCAAATACTTTCAAAGTCCTAAGAGAGATATGTTTCCTACAGGAGCAAAGTAGAATTGGGCTTTTCACCTTATTAAGCCTCATACACCTACCACTATATTCCACTACACCATACACATGCACATGCAGTATGACTCGTGACTTTGGATCCATTGCTTGACTTTACAATATATGCTTAGTAAGTAGATTTAGTTTTCTCCCACCTATGAACTCCACATATAAGCCTTAGATATAGGGTGAGAGAGAAGAAGGCATAGTGTCCTACTGCCTTGGTCCAAAAATACCACATACTATGAGAGAAAGGCAACACAACATTATTGCCTAAGTGAGGATCCACAAATATCACAAATGAGAGACTTGAGAGGGTTATACAAAAGGAACTCGAGTTTTATTTTGAAAACCTACAAAAACTCTAGAATGATAGTTGATCGAAGAGTTTGAGACATGGTGCTTGACTTGATTGTTCTATCTTTCAATTGCCTAAGATCCTAAGAAAAGGCTATAAGCTCCATGGTTGAAGGTAATATGGGTAAGTTGAAAATTGGAAAAGTTTATTCTAATCCAGAGGAGAAATTTTGTTTGAAAGCATGTGTACTTTTGAGGTGTGAAAGCGTTGTAGAAACTCCTGATCCAACAAAATAATCTTGCTAGGGACTAGCAAGAGGTAAGCTTGGGGGAGCCTGTTGGTATACCTTATAACATAAAATTAATAGGCATTTAAAACTAAAATAAGGGCTTAAAATGAATATCAACATAGTTTAGGGGCGACTAACATAATTCCACAAGTTTTGGTGATTTATATATTTTCGAGGATTAAACGAGAAAAATGCCCGAGAGTTTGCAAGCCCTACGCCATAAAGACTTATCAGGTGAAGTAACTCGACTTGAAACCCACACAAGAATATTCTAGAAGACACCCCGAAGGACCACGACCCACAAGATGGGGCCCACCACCATAGGCAAGGCGCGGCCGCCACGTGGGACCCACCTTTTCGACCTCCCCTTCTACGTCGGTTCCTAACCGCCATTGAGGAGTAATCTTTTCCATCAATTGAGGTCGGTTTGATCCAAGGACTACGGTGCATCAATAGAAGACTCTAGAAGGCCCAAATCTAAATTCGACCCATCTAAGCCTATGTGCATTATCATAAGACATGGTGGAAGGCTTAGTACCACATTGCTCTTTGAACTAGGAGGGAGGCCGGGAGGACCCCTATATAACAAGACCCCCTGCCCCTAGGGTGAAACCCTAATGTATTCAATATCCTTTGATTCGTTGATCATCGAGGTGTCCCAATGTGAGGACAACCTCTCCACTAGAGAATTAGGGCTAGACTCTCCAATGTAGTAGATTAGCAACTAGAGAGTTAGGGAGGCGGGCGGAGCCGCGCTTCGAGTTCGAGAAGTCTTGAGGGTTTGGTATGTCTTGTATCCTTTCTTTGTAAAACTTAAGATTTATATATTTATCTTCTCTATTTACTTTCGGGTCTTTCATATAATTGGTTAGTATAGTTGTTATACGATAGCATGGGATCTCCGCTCGTATTGAAGGCTCTAGTTATTCACGGTAGCTAGAGTTGGTATCGATAGTATAGACTTGGTGTCTAGGCTATAGGTTACCCGAGATTGCACCCAAATCCTACGGATAGTTACGGTAGCCCTAGGGGTGACATCCCCCACAGGCCGGTGTAAGCCACCACGTGTGGGTTGGTGTTTTTTAAAGAGAGCTTTTGGCGACCTTCTTTCAACTACCTTCTTCCCAGTCTTTTTTTCGAGAGTTGGACCGGGACTGCTTTGCTCCAAAGTGCTTTAGTGTGATAGCTATCATAGAACCTAACTAATAGAGAAGTACATAGGAACCTTGATCTCTCCCGCTGTCCTCTCAACTTGCTACTACACATCTATCATATGAATTCTCTTGGGTGTATTTTATATTATTCATATCTCATATCATATATCCTTTACCTCCTCACTCTAGTCTAGTGGTTTGCTAAGTTAGTAGATGCATGATTGTGAGTTATTAGATTCTTTAGCCAACGCTTCCCTATGGATACGATACTCTAGAACACTCTCCTAGGGAAAAGCTACAATGGTAGGTATTCTGTGCGCTTGTGGAATCCTCATATTCTTTTAGCACTTAATAAATACCAACACCCGGACCTCGACCTCTACCTCCGACCTCCCGGAGGTCGGCCGTGACCTCCTAGAGGATGACCGTGACTTGGAGTGCGGTCCAAGTCATCCCGCCCGGGATCCGCGTAACACCTGGAGGATATCCTGAAGATACGATTCGATAGGACATGCTCCGATCTCGGAATCTAGCAACAGATCATATTGCGATCGTACTTTCCGATCGGTAACCCTACCCACCCACCCCCCCCCCCGGTATATAAGGCGGGTAGGGACCCCCTTATTCAACACCTAATCATTCATAGGCATAGCTAGCTTACACCCGTTGTAAACCCGGTCGGATAATAGCATCGAGCACGGGGCGTAGGGTTTTACGTCCACGCCGACGACGGCCCGAACCTAGATACATCGTGCGTCTTGCGTCTCGAACTATCGTCTAGATCTTGGTCTCACGCGCACCGCCGTGAACCTATCTACCTCTAGGGGCGACCGGGAGGACTATTGGAGATCATGCTTCGACACATACTCCTAGATCGAAAATGTGCAAGTGTGTGGAAATATTTGTAGTATTTTTGTGGTTACTCCTTGTCTCATGATCTCTCTATTATCTTTTTGTATGCTTTTGGAGAAATATGGGCTACTTTATTTCCTTTTTTTTTTTTTGGATATCTTGACTTCCTCGTCTTTATTCGAGACATTTTTCCATCTTTTCTTTTTCTCATACTTTTTTGTAGCTTTGTATTCTCTTTCTACATGATAACTTTTTATGACAAGAGATGATCATGGTAACTGGATGGAGTATTTATTTCGTAGATGGAAAGGGTGCATGTTGTGCGCAACTCTCAATGTGAGAATCGGTGTGTATATGTGGGTGTACGTGTTTTTTCGATCTTGGGGGCATGAGACTCTCTCAACATAGATCTAAGGACTTGACAAAACTCAATACAAGAGAGTAGCTATAGTGGATATTCATGTCATAGTTCAGGCTTTGGTAGGAATTTGTCTAAATCAAACCAAGAGCATGCTTTATTTGAAATTTTGAAATAAAACCAAGTCTTATTGCGTAAGAGAGCAAGCGTCAAGTCATTCTACCATATCTCAAATCTCAATTATTTAGATAAACATGGGGAATCTAACAAATAGTTGCTCAACAAAGTATGGCTTTTGGCAAGGAATAAAGTGTATGCAAACCATGAATCAATTGGCGGACTAGAGTTGGAGTTTTGCTAACTTGGTTCAGTTTTAGAATCATGTCTAATCATAGGAGGAGAAAATATGTCACAAGTCAAAATTTTGATTTTATATAATGCATACCTTTGACTTGTGAGAGACAAGTGCCTCCCCACACTTGTTTTTGTACCTATTTTTATTTTCTTTTTGCACAAGGACAAAAACAAGTGGAGACTTACACAATATACCGAAGATAAGCTTTATTGAATTCATAAATATTTCAAATACAAAATGAGGAGCACATATGAAGGAAATACAAAATGATTGGAAGGGAAATGTTGTAAATTTAAACTAGTGCGCGCCTAATTATTTGAGGGGAGGTAGAAGCACCTATGCGGGGCCTCTTGAGGGCATGTTCGCATTGGCGGCATTAGCGACCACGACTAGCTTGGTCTTAAAGCGGCGGAAGGAGTCTAACTCTTTTCTAATCTCTACATTCTCAACTTCCACCGCTTCTACCTCATTGGTGAGCCTTTTCACTAGCGTGCGCAAAAAATTAACCCTAGCATTCAGCGTTGCTAGCGAAGGGACCTTGGGTACCGAGCTACTACCGGCGTGTGCGGAGAGTGGTACCCTCGGAACGACTCGAAAACATTGGGACCCTCCTTTGCTTTCGGCGACTCTCAAACACGTTCGGGGCCTTTCTAGGGGCAGCCCGGGGATACAAAGAGGAGCACTATGAGATGTTCTTTGCTGGGGTCTTGGTGGGTTTCTTTATCAATCCCTTAACACGCCCTCCGTGGGTGTGTCAACACCAAAGACGGTGTACGGGAAACTAGCGTCGGAGGCGTGGAAGGATGATGTCTCCGTCGACGAGGAATGGGAGCCCATTGCTTCGGGTGCCTTCCTCTTGATGCCAAGGGTGCCCACCGTGGGACGAGGGGGGCGCCCAAGGATACTCTTGGGTGCCACGGACCTGCCCGTGGACACCATGTTGTTCCCTCCACTTGATGAATAGTTTGGAGGAGGGAGCATGGCAAGAGGGCGACGGATGATGGTTCGACTGTCACTTGAGAAGGAGAGGTCACCATCGCTAAGGGAGCAAAGCGGCGAGCGGAGTTAAGAGGGAGAGAGCATGGCTCGCCATTCTTCTTGGTTGGTTGGAATTAGAGGAAGAATGGGGAGCAAGAAGGAGGTGTGTGAGGAGAGGAGAGATGAGGGGTGGTATTTATAGGACAAAATGTCCTCTACGCCTCGACACAAATCGAATCGGCCCAGAGCAAGCGCCATGAATGACATTCATGTGCGGGGAGGAGACAATGGGCGAAAAACTCGGCGCTAATGGTGCCCGGCTAGGGTGCGGGCGCACCATCCTCGTACCCCCCCAGTCGAGTTTTTTGGCGGGTTCCTAAATCGGTTTGAAAAGTTGTGCCCTATCGTTTGCGTGCGAAATCGAGCTCTGATCCCCCGATCCTAATTTTGATCCCATTTTTATAAATACTTTGAAAATATAAAAATGAATTGTGCAAAAAGATAAATCATTTAAGCAAGCACTAATCAGCAAGACAAGTGAGTTTAAAATGGTAAAACAGTAAGAGCATGTGCTCACAAGTTTTTTTTTTGTATGTTGATTATCATAAACTATTCTTCAAAGTATAAATCTATTCTATCAAGCTCTTGGTTAAGATCAGGCAATGGCTCAAAGAAAAGCTTGAGGCGTTGACCGTTTACCTTTTGGATATTACCTGCGTCATCTTGGATTGTGATTGCGCCATATGGCGAAGTGTTGATGACGGTATATGGTCCTTTCCACTTGCTCCTCAGCTTCCCTTTGCTGAATAATTTCACCCGGGAGTTGGATAAGAGTACCTTATCGCCTGTGGTGAACACCTTTATCTTGATGCGCTGATCATGTCATCTTTTTCTGCACTCTTTGTAGAGCTTTGCACTGTGGTACGCCTTTTCTCACCATTCTTCAAGTTCAGAAATTTGTTTCTGACAGTTCTTTTCGGCGAGTTTGACGTCCATGTCCCACTTCTTGATGGCCCAGTGTGCTCGATGTTCCAACTCAACTGGTAAATGACAAGTTTTGCCATATACCAGCTGATAGGGTGACATGCCCATGGGGGCTTTGTATGCTGTCCGGTATGCCCAGAGAGCATTTGGCAGCTTGTTCTTCCAGCCTTTCCCCATCTCGTTGACCGTCTTTTGGAGTATGTTTTTGATCTGTTTATTTGAGGTTTTGGCCTGCCCGTTGGTTTGCGGATGATAAAGGGGTAGCAATGTTGTGCTTGGCGCCCAGTTCCTTCAGGAATGCCCTGAATGATTTGTCCACGAAGTGAGATGCTCCGTCACTTATCACCATGCATGGTGTTCCAAACGGGGGAAGATGATTTCGTGAAACACCTTGCGTGCATGTTTGGCGTCAGCAGCTCTGAATGGTAATGCTTCTACCCATTTTGACACATAGTCCACTACCACCAGGATGTACTTGCAATCATGGGACTTAGGGAATGGCCCCATGTAGTCAATGCCCCACACATCAAATATTTCTATTTGAAGGTTGTAGTGTATGGGCATTGCATCACGAAAGCGATGGCGTTTCGAGTTCTTTGGCAACTTGGGCATCTTTTGATGAATTCTTTTGTGTCTTCATACATGGTTGGCCAATAGAATCCACACTGCCAAATTTTGGCTTGTGTACGGAATACTCCAGTGTGGCTAGCGTAAGGTGATGCATGACATTTTTCAATGATATGCATCCCCTCTTCCCTTGGTATGCATCTTCTTAGCAAGCCGTCACCACATACTCTATCTGATCCCGGTTCATCCCAAAGGTGTCGTCTGCTAAATAGGGAAGACGCCGAAGCCGTCAAGCAGCATTTCCTAGGTGCTCCAGCATGGGGTCATGCGGGTTCCCAAGGGAGGAAGTTTGTTAGTAGGCTTCATCCTTTGGGACCCATGGGCAAGCAAGCTCAAGAGGCCAAGCTGTGGCAGCGAACCAAGAGCATACATATCACTGGGCCGGAATGGGCTTGTATCACCCGTAATGAGAAGCCGAGCCATGGCTGATAAATAGGGAGACCGTAGAAGGGAGAGACCAACTTTGAACCCCAAACTCATTACCGTATTTCCTTTTATGCAATAGAAGTAGAAGGGAGAGATCACCTTTGAACCCCAAACTCATTACAGTTTTTTCCTTTATTGCAGTAGAAGTAGACATTGTCTTCGCCGCTGGCGTCCTGTCTGTCTCCTCTAGTATAGTTTCTCGTATGACGCCATTGTTGCTTGCTTTTTTGTGCTAGGAGTGCTAGGAAAGGTGCGTTCCTTTCCCTGTTCATTGCTGGCTTGCTGCTCTTCTCCTGCGCTGGACGACCGCACAAGATCTTGAGGAGCACCGTAGAAACGAAGCATGCCAATCCATGGCGATATCCAGTGCCCGGCTTCAGCTTCAGCAACGAGTCGACTTGCGGCCACCGGATTTGACCCCGTTTATGAGGACGAGCGCAGCGCAACCTGCTCGGCAGCGAGCTTGGCAGGCTAGACCGTAGACAGTCCATCACGAGCTTGTGTAGAGGGACTCGCAGGTAGGGGTGGTGGTAAAGGCCCCTTTAATTTTAGCTAGCAAATTTTAAGCATCGGACCCTATTAGAATAGGTCTAAAAATACTATTTATTTTTGAACTACAATTTATTAGGGTCAAGTTGGATTGTAAAGGAGGTATTAGCTCATGATCCATTACCACCCATACTCTCGCACCTGCGACGTGCTAGAAAGAGGGAGGGAGCACGCAATCTAGCGGGCACCGATAGAAACCATGCCATGTTCCCCAACACGGAGGACCATTTCGTGCGCATCGATTAAGCATAGACGGAGTCCATCTTAGACCCAGTTTCTTGAGTTTTGGCTCTCTTTCTTCAACAAATACAATGCCAAATCAGCAAAATACAGCAAATAGAAGGTATTAAATGACCATAGAAAGCCACATCAACAAAATACAGTAATTAGAAGATACTAAATGACCATAGAAACCATGATAAAAGTCTGCATTGGAAGGGCTCTTAGCTGACGATTACTAACACACGGCAGTAATATCCGTACGTGCACCTCTCTCCTTGTTCATGCACGTTGTGCATTTTCTTTTCCTCTTCCTTTTTATTTCTTTCTTTGCACCTTGCGTCCGAGCTCAACCTTATTATTATTTTTATTCAATTACATTTGTACCTTACTGAATAGCAAAATAATCACTCGCAAACACCTTAGCCCAATTTGGTTTTGTTTTTCATCAAACACCAAAATCCAAACTAAAATGAGCCAATGAGCCGTGATCCATTTTCCTTAGTAAACAGGAATTCCTGTGAGACGAAATAATTATAACAAGTTATTGGCTTCCCAATTTATACAATTCTGGCAACAAAAGTATTCAAATTGGTAGCAGTATAATGTGAGCAGATTGACGCCACAGAAATTGAAGGTCTGAAACTATCAAACTATAACCCGTTATCACATTTCTTTCAGCTGGATTTGATGATGTTTACACATACACCTGCGATCGCATCAGAATGAGCGCTCTAGCAGAAAGCTGGATGTTGATTGCAAGTTGCAACGGCTACCTCTCAAGTCCAAAATGCAAAGTTCAGCATGCTGCAAAACTAAAACATAAATGCCCTACTTACAAACTAAATCGTTGCACCTCCAGAACCCCTGAGAAACGCCTATGCAACCAAAAACAAAAAACACACAAGTGTCTAAGAACTGGCAATAATATAAGAAAATGTATAAACGATATAAATGTTGGGACTCACCATCTTGGTTGCTTTAACGCACTGACTCTGCCTTTCCCTCTTTTCGCGCTGGCACTCACCACACCAGCTCGGAAAATCCTTCTGGTATTTCTTCATCTCCCTGAACACAGAGCTTGATATAGGAAAAACAAATTCAGTTGCAGCATTTCACAACCCCTATTAGTCACACTACAACTTAACATTTCAAGGCCCGTAAGACTCAATAAACTTCTAAGCATGCACAAGATTGGCAAGCCCTTTCACTATGATCAAAGGTAACACCATAGAAAGGTGAAATGTAACATTGCAACATGTAGTAAGTAGTAACAAACCAGTAGCAAAGGGCAGGCACAGAAAAGATAAGCCAGCCAGCCAGCCATGTGATAACATCCCATCACCTGCTTCCTACTTACTAAAAACAGTCAAACGATATCGTCCTCGCCCGCTCCCGAAGGACCCCCTCGGGCGAACACCCCCGGCCCGGCTCCCCTGGTCCTGCCCGTCCGTGACCATCGCCCAGCGGCCCGGCCCGAGCACACGCCCCCGCCTGCCGTCCCTCCCCATCTCCGCCATCACTGCTTGCCGCGCGACCCGGTGCCGCTCACGCCGCTACCACCCCTCCCCTCAAATCACGCAAGACCCAACCCAATGAAGGCCCCCTCCATCCCCCACGTGCACACTCAAGCCGCACAGGGACAAGGAGGGGCATAGGCTCCGCCGGTCATGGGACCTCTGCTCTGCTCGTCCTCGCCATGTTTCCCTATGCGGAGAGGATGCTAGATCCAGCGTCCGACCGATCCCGCCTCCCACCGCATCGCTGGTGCCGGCTGCCGCGGTTCCTCGTCGCACGCCAACACCGCAACTACAGGTCCGGCGCCCGCCTCCCCACGGCACCGCCCGGCAAGCATGGTTCTCCGTCCGCAAATTGTTTGATTGTTTATCAACGCTTAATATTCAGTGTTGTGCCTTTGTTTTGCTTTGCGTGCCGCCATCCAAACTGTGTGTCGTGTCGTATTTAGTAAACACTAATTTCTTTTTTTTTTTTTTAAAAGACATCATTCAGACTCCAAGTTGTTAAATATGAGCGTGAATTTGAAATTCATTGCTTGAAGACATCCAAACTTTTTGCTTTCTGGAAACATCATTCAGACTGCAAGTTCTGAAGACATCATTAGCTTTTTGAAACGAGTATTTTTTTATTCTGATCGATTGCAATTGGTGCTTTGGTTCAGTTGATCCTTACTAGGAGCTCATGCTGATCACTACGATTTGAACAGAAATCAACTTCTCAAGGCACTTCTGATTTTGGTAGTAATTTTCTGAAGCTATGATCATGTAACTACTACTGCGGCTATGCATTGGTTGATTCCATCCATCGATCACAAAAAAGTGTATGGCTCCATTTGTGAGCTCAGAATAGGAAGGCACAAGCCTTCCCCCATTTTCCTTCCAAATCAAATAGTGACTGGCTCCATACAATAAGGTAGCAGGATGAGATAACAATATGCTCAGTCAAAAAAAAAAAAAACAATATGCTGCACAAGTCTAATTTATTTTGTACATGATGCAAGAGCTATAAAGTAGGCTTTCATAACACAAAAAAATTGGCTGTCAGGAATCAGGATACTGCATGTTCAACCACAAAAAACTTATCTTGATTTGTCAGACTTATTTGTGCTAACGGTTAGGTGAGGCTTTAGTTCAGTTAAAGATTAAAAATGTGAGAATCCGAGCAGCAGACCCTAACTTAAGCTAATTGGCTTTTTAGTTCAGTTAAAGATTACATGTGTGCCTGCATTGCTCGTAGCTTTGCATGTCGTTCTGCATCCTTTCCATGTGGCCTCCGACAGTCGTTTTGCATTTCCATAGTTTGATTTCAGCAGCCTGTTATTATCTGCGGTTGGGTGCACTGTGTGCGATCACAAGGGGGGGGTCAGTACCACTAGAGTGTTTTTTATGTAAAAATAATATGTTTCCTTGAGTTTTATGAATGAGTGGAGAGTTCTGAAGCTGTAATGAATTTAGAAGGCCTCCTCCATTTTTGTAGTTTCTTTTTTTCCATAGTAGCAGATATTATGTTCGCTTTATCACTAGGCGGTACTGCTCAACAATTAAAGCTCCGGTAATTTGAAATTTGGAAAACAACTGTAAGAAGAGAAGGCACCATTGATGGCGGTTCTCTTTAATTCAATTTGCAGCTTGCTGATATTGTTCCCATACTATCGTTCGCAAGGTAATAGGAGATAGGCTTTAGTGTGTTTATGTTGATATGAACCGTTAAGGTTATATGCTGCCTTGATCTGTTTGAGAACACATGAGTTCCCCTACTTTGAAAATTTCATGTACTCCATAGTTAAGTGTCGAAGATCTTTGGAGACTTATATTTATGTAATCTCAAACATCATGTTCATTCTGTTTTCTGTAATAATACAACTTCAATTTTTTTTTTCATTGCAACGCATGGGCATTTACCTAGTAAGTGTAAAGAACAGAATATTTTGGGCATGACTGGTAATCTGCATTCTATCCTACCAGGCTCCCTAGATGTAAACCGAGCATGATTGGTAGACTAGAGCGGCACCTGGGCCTGGACCGTTGCAAAGGCGCTTGCAGATACCCCAAAAATATATCTGTGCTGCTGCTAAGACTGCCTGACATGGCGCATGGTGCAGCATGCATGAGCACGCAGACTGCGCAGTGTGAGAGAGCAAGTGTGTGTGTCGGCTGTGTGGCATGAGAGAGCAAGCATGCGTGCAGGCTGTGCGACATGAAAACAAGCATCTGCACGGGCTGTCCAAGTGTCCAACCAATTGCCTTCTCCACGTGTCCTGGCTGCATACATATGGCAGCCAATCAGACTCCTGTAGTGCAAACCAGGCTAGGCTGGGCAAGGAACCAATTTGAGTGCATGCATGTTTGGCATGGTATCAGGTGGGACCATCGATGTTCTTATATTATCTCACAAAAAGGGGACACACTCGTATAAAACCAAGGGCTCTTTGGGGGGTTATATGCTTTAGCCTGAATTAACTTGGCTAACTTGAAGCTTAAGATTGATCAAATGGACCTGTATCCTGATACCATACTTATTGAGTCACATGAGTATGAGCCTCAAAGAATGCACTCAGTAAAAATGGCAAGAACATAAAGACAACAAATAAATGCACTAAAGGAAGCAGGGAATTACCACCTAAACTGCATCAACACTTTCAATAAATAATAATAAGATCAGAGGTATTAAAACAAATCTGCACATGAATATATCAATGATCTCAAAACCTCAGGCATTGAAATCTGCAAATACATACATACTGATAACAATGCACATGAGATAAAAAAAAAAACAGGGAAAAGGACTGTATACCTCCGGCACCACAAAAGCAGATTGATTCTGAGACCAGATGATGTAGCTCGAGCACCATGCCTGTGTCGACCACGATGGAGTACAGCCCGACCAGGAATATGTGTGTAGTCATACATTTCCTGCGCAGATGATCAGACAAAGATAAGAATATAGAAAAATGATCAGACAAAGATAAGAATATAGAAGGTAACATGGAACAGCATGTCACCAAAAAGTCACATGGCTAAAAGCAGTAGAGACAAGAATATTTCTAATAAAAGTTCTGAATAAAATTTTGACCACTCGAAGCTCAGAAATGCTACAGCAGGTTGTGACCTTGGCCAGGCAAGCCTGCAGGAGAGGGCAGCAGCCAGGGCGGCATCGATTGCTGCCGTCCCCTAGACCCACCAGCCCGCAATTCCAAACCTACCGACGATCCATTTTTTTAGCCTGCCATGTCATCCTCTATTCAGACACACATCCGGCCATCTTTCATCCGCCGACCATATTAGAGTGGATCCATTAGTTCTTCATGTTTACTTTCAGGCAATATGATAGCGACCATATTAGAGTGGATCTTCGTGAAATGCAAACGGACGGGGGGGGGGTGGGGGGGGGGGGTCAGAACAAAAGAGGCAGGGCATTTAGACATTTCCGTTGGTTTTATACAGCCACCGTCGATTGATTGTATAGAAAGAGGTGATGGGCTAAATACAAAAAAATCAAAGGAATCAAGACAATAAGTGGTTGTTAGGATTCAAAATTATAAAAGATATAGTATCGTTTAAACTTTATGTGCCTGTAGCAACACATGGGCCAATACCTAGTAATAACATAAAATATCCAACTTCTTTGTTCACATTACTTTTGTGATTCCTTATTTTTATCTTATCCATCAAGACGTAGAGACTATTATCACCTTGGATTTATTTGCGCAAGGTAAAACTAAAACTAAATTATCCAGTTGCTTACTATACATGCTAATAGCAGTGTTATCTGTTGAATAATTTGCTGCTGGTCTGCAGACATGTCTTCAATCATGACTGCAGCTTGGTGAGAACACTAGACTAGAATGTGAAACTGCAGTTCAACTCTGAAAGGTTGACAGCAGTCAAGCTACAGTGGGAACACTAGACTAGAAGTAGTGTGGACACATAATTTTGGTAGGCCATTGTGTTCTTTAGCTAGTAAATATGGCAGGCTTATCCTGCTATTAGGACAGTAGAGTTAGAGTGCATTTCAGCAGCACACCTTGCTGGTTTCAGTTCACACACACTGAACCAGTCCTCTATGTATAAATGTGCATCCATGGTAATGTAAGTTTTCAGTTCAGCTGCAACAACCAAAAGAGCAGAGCTCAGCGGAAAACCCCAACAGATGAGCCCCCGCGCTACAGTTGAGAGAGGAGGTGAAAAAGGGAGACGAGGTCGCCGCCGGCGCAGACGGCGGTCTCTTCCGCCTCCGATGGCCTGATGGTCGTCGCAAGGTGGCGGAGACCGCTGGTCTCTTGCTGGTTGGTGTGGTAGGGCGTAGGTTAGGTCCAAGGGTTTCTAGGTTAGGGTTTCCTGGCGGCGCCGGGCGAGGTGGCGGCGGCGTCGCGGCAGAATAAGTCCTCTCGGACTCTTCCTCACCCCATCGGCACTTCACTCCGGCGGCGATGGCGAGCCTGTGGAGGTGGCACTCCCCGCGTGGAGTGCTTGTTCTGGGAGTCTCGCGTTGCTTGGCGTTCCGTCGTCTCGATCTTGCGGCGGCGGCGGGCGTGTCCGGCTTCGTCTCCGCCCTTGAGGTTGGTACATACCCGGCCTTTTGCTTAAATAGATGCGGGGGCGGCTTGGGGTCCGGGGGAAGGTTGGAGAGTGGAGCAAGCTCGGTCGTCCCGCGGTATGCTGTGTCGCCGTCGGCGAGCTTGGATCAAGATCAATGGATTTTGGGGTGTGTCCCCAACCGATGTTTCTTCGGCGTTGCCTTCACCTCGTTCTTGACGAGGGTCTACTGTGGTTCTTCCAAAAGCCATGTGGCGATGGAGCTCCTTCTGATCTGGGGGATGGTGGCCATGGCTTCTGGTGGTCTCCGGCATCAGCCGGTGGCAGCGGATCCGGAAGCATCGATCGCAGAGATCCAAGGGACCTGTTTGTATTTCTTTTTAGTTAAGGGTCTCTGTGCTATTGTGGCGGTAAAGCTGCACTCTGTATCCTACTTATCTGTATCTGTATTTGTATGAGTCTTTGTATTGTATCCTTAACTTTAATACAGGTATGGTTGATCAAAAAAAAGAGCAGAGCTCTGGCCAACGTTGGTGCTTTGTGCTGAGTGTGTGCTGTTCTCAAAGGCACAGCAGCAGCACCAACGTGCAGCTGCAGCCACTTGTGTGTGTGTGCTCATGCTCTTCTAGCTTGGTTTAGAGGTAGAGAGAGGAGGAAGGAGAGTTGCTGCTCACCTGGATTGTGATCCTGTGGGCTAACATTATCAAGTTATCCAATTAGTCATCCTTATTAGTTCCTTGCACTTCAACTAGGTAGTCCAAGCCTCCGAGGTGATTAAGCCAATCAGAAACAAAATCATCCAATTAGTCCCTGGTCCATCAGGGCAAGTCGTCCGATTAATGCATGGACAACTAGTTTGCGACTTGTGACTGAACTGGCTAGGCAGCTACCGAACTTGGGTTTTTAATTTTAACACCTTATCCTTGTTGGAGTATGAGTATTAGGCCCATGAGGCTTGGCCCATGAGGCCCATGTATGCAACTATACGACTACCCTTCTAGGGTTAGCACTAAGTAAGGAATCAAATTCTATCATGGTATCAGCCTAGTGATCCTCTCCCCACCCCTTCCCCACAGCCGCCGCCAGCCATGGATGGCCGGCCCGGCCCGCCACCCGCTGCCCCCTTCCTTCTCTCTCTCTCCCCCACCCCCCTTCCTTTCAGCGGCGCACAGTCCCCTCTCTCCCTGCCCCTCGTGCGCGCTGTTGCAGCTGCAGGGGCAGCGGCCACCGTGCGCGACGCCCTTGAGTCGGGCCGCCGGGATTTCTGCCGCCGGCCGCTGCCCCGCTCGGGCCGGGCGGCGGGCGGATCCGCCCCTCCTCGACCCCCACACGGCGCAGCAGCCGCAGCTCCCGCTGATGCCGCCGCTGCAGCAGCTACCAGCGCGGCGCCGGGCGCCGGCGGCCTCTCTAGCGTGCGCGTAAAGGCAGGCACCGCGGACCGCAGGTGCGGTGGCGCCGCCTCGCCTGTGCCGGCCGGGCGCTGGTGCGCTAACTCCCCCTCGCGACCTCTGGCGCGGGCGCAGGAGCAAGGGACGCCGCTGCCGCTGGCCTGGGCGCCGGCCTGCGTGCTCCCTGCGTGCTCCCCCTGCGCGCTCGGGCACACGGGAGCAGGGGACGCCACCGCCGCCGCTGGCCTCGATTTTCCACAACCCACTGGCGGCTCGGGAGTGCTCTGCCCGCACGGGGATGCCACCTCAAGATGTCCCCGACCGTTGCGCCATCCCACGCGAGCGAAGGGCCCTTCGCCACGGTGCGTCGCCACGGCGAGCAGCACATGCATGCTCGCCCTCCGCCGGGACCCGCCTTCCCGAGGCCGCGACTTCTTCCCAAAACCGCCCGAGCAGCCGCCACCGCCGATGGCGCTACATGGTCTTTACTGTGGCCTTGGCATGCCCCTCTGATGCGCCCGGCCGGCTGCGCTGGCTACGACATCGCCGTACCCTTAGCGCGCCCGGGCCGCAACGGTGGCCCGGCCAGCCCATCTTCGTCCGGCCACTCGCTGGGAGCGCGATGGCGGTGCGGCCGCCGCGACCCCGCCGCGTGTCCTGGCACAGCGCGATCGCGGGTGTCGCTCTTCCCACCCCGCCTCCCGGCCGCCACCTCTCCTGGGCGTGCGGCGGCGTGGCGGGCTTCTTTACCCCCAGCTAGCGGATAGCGCAGCGCCGCCTCCCGCTGCCCATGACCCGGCCGATCCCCTTGCGGCGCCGTTTGGAGACCTCCAGCCGGGTCTGCGCCCTTGCTACTACTACTCCACCGCCGTCTCTTCCGGTTCCTCCTACCTCCGGCCGAGCGGGGTGAGGGTCATGCGCCGTCGTCGTCAACGTGGGCTGCGGCGGCGGCGTGAGCTCGCGGCCGGTGCTTTGCAGGGGACTCACCACTCGTCTCCGTGGGCTACACCTCACCGCGCCGCCGGGCATGTCGGTTGGGACCGGCGGCACTGGGTTCCCTTCCACCACCAGTGGTCGAGGGGCCGTGTGGCCCTTCCGGGCTCTCGGCCGCGAGCCTCGCCCCCGCCAGCTGTACCCCGCCGGTGCTCCACCGGGATCGCACACCGCGCGTCTCCGTGGGCTACACCTCCCGGTGCCCGGCTCGGGCATGTCGGCCGGGACCCGGCCCTTGGCGACCTCGACACCTCTGTCGGTCCGGCTTGGATCGCCCGACTCGGGGCCACTTACCACACCACTCCCGACCCGAGTATACTCTCCTCCGTTCACCCTCCTTCTCATCCTTCGTCTATCATGGTTGCCAACGGCTCGTGTCTTCCTGTCACGTCCGTGGGTGCCGCCGGCGCTCATGGCTCCTTTTCGTCTTCCCGATGTTCTTGTTGCCCCCTCTATGGTTCACAACCTTCTTTCTATTCGTCGTTTTACTGGTGACAACTCCTGTTCCGTCCGAGTTTGACTCTTCCCCGGTCTTACCGTCAAGGATTTGGCTACCCGGCGTCCTCTTCTCGATGCGACAGCTCGGGGCCCCTTTACACCCTTCGTTTTCCTCACACCTCCACCTACCTTCTTAACCGCCTTCCTTCCGCTGCCTGCCCAGCTCCCACGCCACACCATGCCCTTTTTGGCACACCTCCTCGCTACGAGCACCTCCGTGTCTTTGGGTGTGCGTGCTACTAACACCGCCGCCACTCCCCACAAACTAGCTCCCCCTCGACCCCTCTGTGTTTTTCCTCGGGTACTCTCCGGACCACAAGGGTTACCGTGCTATGATCTCACCTCTCGTCGGGTCCTCATCTCTCGCCATGTGGTGTTTGATGAGGCGGTCTTCCCCCCCTCCCCACCACCACCACCTCCCGACTTCCGCTCCGGGACCTCGACCTCTTTGAGATGTGTCCGTGACCGTGGCCCGACCACCTTTATCAAGCTCTCCCTCGTCCCCTTCACCGGGTCCGACTTCCGACTCGCCACCCCGTCTGCCGCACCGACCAAGACCTTGCGGGTCCCGTGGCCTCACCCCCGGCGGCCTCTACCACCGCGGGTCGGGACGCCGGTGTCACGTTCCCGGATCGCGGCGCCCGCAGCCCGCTTGCACCCCCGTTTGGCCGAGCCAATCTTCACCTACCGGCCAACTCCGTGGTCCCGCCACCTCGCCACGGTGGCCTCTCACTTCCCGGCACCCGTGGTCACCACCGGTGGTGTCTTCTTCACCGACGACAACCACCACGTTGGCCTCCTACTCCCTCCGCCACGCCTTTACCACCGCTCCGCGTCCACCGGGCGGCCCGTGGTGTCTTGCCCCGGTGTACCACCCCCCGCTTCGCCACCGCGACCAGCGTCATGTTCACTCGATGGTGACGCGCACGCGGCGGAACTCGCCCGGGCCCTTGCGGCGATGCCCGGGACTCGCCCGGTCTCTCCGTACCCTCTTCCGTCGCGGCGCCCTTGTCGACCCTCACCGCGCCGCGGCAATGGAAGAGGAGTACGCGGGCTCTCGCCAACCGGACTTGGGATCTGGTGCCCCGCCCGCCCGGCGCCAACATCGCCACCCACCGGCAAGTGGATCTCGACACACAAGCGGGCGGGTGGATGGTTCCCTAGAGCGGTACAAGGCTCGTTGGGTTCTTCGCGGTTTCACTCGGCGCCGGGGGGGTGGACTATGATGAGACCTTCACCGGTGGTGAAGCCGCCACCGTCCCGCACGGTGCTCTCACCGGCTCTTGCTCGCCCCCCGCCTTGCATCACCGGATGTCAAGAATGCCTCTTCTGCATGGGAGCCTTACTAGACGCTTCATCGCGGTCGGGGCGGGGGGTTCATTGACTCTTCTCGTCCCGACATGGTTTGCCGGGCTCAACAAGTCTCTCTGACTCCTCAAGCTGCAGCCCCTCGGGCGTGGCACTCTCGGATTGCGACCTTCTTGGTCTCACCGGGTTTTGTGGAGGCCAAGTCGACACGTCTCGTTTATCTACCACCATGGAGCCGAGATCGCGTGCATCCGCTCTCTATGTGGATGACATTGTCCTCACAACTTCCACCGACTTCACTCCTTCACAAGCGCGCATCATCGGCGCTCTTCGCCAGGAGTTTCCTTTGAAGGATCCGGGCATGCTCCACCACTTTCTCGTCACCGTCGAGCCTCGCCCCACCGGACTTCTTCTTCACCGTCGGCAAGACACTCTTGATATCCCTCGAGCGAGCGGGGATGACGGGTCGCAAGCCTTTGCTCCACTCCCGGTTGACACACGTGGCAGCAAACGAGGCGCGCCGGCACCGCTGGCGATCCCCGACCGAGACCGAGTCTCACTGGTGCACTTCAAGACTCTCACCTTCACCAAACCGGACATCACCTACGCCGTGCGGCGAGATTTGCCTCTACATGCATGATCCTCGAGCCCCCACCAGCTCCACCTGCGCCTCTCAAGCGCTGCTCCGCGGCACCGTTGACTACGGGTTCTTTGCTTCACCGGTCTCCTCCACCGAGCCGGTGGTGTACATCGACGCCGAACGGGCGGGTGTCTGACACTCGGCGCTCCACCTCGCTACGCCGTCTTCCTAGGCGGCAACTTGGTGTCCCGGTCGCCTGCGTCGGCCGGCGTCTCCCGCTCGGTCCGAGGCGGAGTACGCTGCCACATTGCTAACGGCGTGGCCGAGGCTTCCTCGGCCCGGCAGCCTCTCGCCGAGCCCACAGCCCAACGCCGGCACCGTCAACCTCTCCACCAACCCCGTGCGGACCGAGGACCAAGCATGTGGAGATCGACCACACTTTGTCCCAGGATCGGGTCGCCATCGGCGGGGTTCGGTCCCGCACGTCCCGACCACCTCCCGGTCGCCGACATCTTCACCAAGGGTCTCCGTCTTCGACCTTCACCGAGTTTCGCTCCCAGCTCAACATCACCCGTGGCTAGTTTGCGTCCCGTGGGGGCTCCCGTGTTGTACTTTCTTTTCGTGTCCGCCCGCAAACTCATTTGCGACTTTTTCGTGTAGTTCAAACTCATTGCGACGGGTGTTCAAACTGCGAGGTGTTGGCCCATGAGGCTTGGGCCATGAGGCTTGGCCCATGAGGCCCATGTATGCAACTATATGACTACCCTTCTAGGGTTAGCACTAAGTAAGGAATCAAATTCTATCAATCCTCCCCAGCCTAGACACTTCTGCAGCCACACTCAGTTTGTCTTCCTCGTCACTGTCCTTCCCTGAGTTTACGTGCACCACCCCTGCATTTCTTGAGATAGTATGCCAGTCAATTCTTCTGTGCAACGGGTCACCTCCTTTTACTGCCTACCGCCACCTCTTCAGTGCAGCTTGACAACTCCACTGGATTAGGGACACCTCATCCTACTCTGATGATTAGCCACGCCTCTTTCCAACTACTTAGCTATGATTCTAGTTGTTCTGCTGTTTCCCTGGGACCGTCAACTTGAAGCAGGTGATGCTACTGATGCTGCAGGTTCATCGGCTGCATCAAGAGCTGCTGCTTCACCTTCCTTACGCTCTGTTTGGGTACCCTATGATTATAATAATCGGATTATATAATCAAATTTTGATCCTCACAGGATGGATTAAAATGATGATTCAAAACCTCTGATTACCATAATCCCATAATCCAGGTGAGACCACGTTTTAGGAGCTTATGGATGCTAAGTCTTTGCCCTCCAATCAATTGTCCAACTTGCCAAACTAAAGGGTAAGATAGAATTTCTTACTTTAACCAACCATAATCTAGGGACCCAAACACTCTGATTATTATAATCCTTAATCCTGATTATAACTATCATGTGCATAACCCAGAATATAATAATCCAGCTGTGATCTAAAAAGCCCTTAGTTGCTCTACATGGTGCACCAGATATACATACTGGTCGGGAAAACAGTGTGTATGTAGACAGGAAGACTACACTGCCGACAGAGCTCGACTAGTCGACTATCAACCTGATTGATACCTATTACCTAATCGCGATTAGTCTGCTGATCGGTGCTCTAGCCACTAGGATCAATCATACGCTTTGAAAACATTGCTGTAGCATAGCATCTATTAACCAATGGCTCTGGAATGGTAGGGCCTGTTTGGTTCGTGCCTAATATTGCCACATCACATGTTACTCATGCCACAGTTTCTTCGAGGAGTTTGTTTGGTTCACTCCAGCAACTATGATACGCCAACTTTCTTAGCACCTTATCCCACACACCATAGACTTATTTCCCTGCCAAACTTTGCCACAAGTGGCTTTTAATTTTGTTCACCACACTTTCTATGGCAGACAGTTTGTCTAAGGTTAGGTGTGGCAAACTTAGGCATAAACCAAGAGGGCCTAAATAAAGAATTATCAGGGTGCGAGAGGCATAATCAAAATCAACCGAAGGTGCATGACTTACCATGCATGGGCCCAGATAAAATAAAAGAAAAATGACATTAAGAAAGTTGTTGAAGTACAAATAAAGAGTCACCTCATGTTTAGTCTCTGAATTCACATGATTCTCACAACGAATACCTCGGAAGTATAATTCACCACCAGAGAATTGTTTTTCCAAGGCAAACATTTAATGTAACTTCTGAATCATCCACGTGAAAACCTATAAAAAAGTAAACATTAACAGTACAGGTAAAAAAAACACACTTGTTCAAAAATGTTTATACAGTGAAAAGTAATGGAACATATATTTTGCTGCCATAAGGCGGTACTAATAGAAAACTGAAGTGTTTATTCGAAACTAAAGGTTGCCGGAAAGAAGGAACCACCATATACGTTCATCTTGATATTACAAAGGAAGAAAAAGAAGTATGATAATGAACCTAAGAGAGATTAGCAACATGGTACATATATGCAGCTATAAGAATTCAACTAACCTTAACATCTTAAAATTATATGGTCAGCTAGATTTTCCTGAAAAGCATGAAGGCAGGGTACAATTTTCTACTAACTTAATATGCCACATCACTTCTCACAAAAAACAGAATGGGCTTCCTGCCTTTCAAAGATGTTCAGTGCATAAGGGCAAGAAGATACAATTGGAAAATGAATCTAGTTGTCATTAGTTAAAGCTACATACTCCAGGACAGAAGATAGTTTAACCAATAGTAGTTTTTAATAAAAATTTCCTTTCATAATCATCCACCTATCAAAGCGTTAATAAAAATTTGTTAAAAGGTAGAAGTTCAAAATAATATCAGAAATCTAGTATTGTCAATCAGTGTTCTTTTGATTTGTTACCATATTGGATTCTGCTAATAGAAAAAAAGAATTGTATATGCTATATATAAATGACGAAAGAAAATTCGCATCTCAATTGTACATGATTTCTTCTCGTACAATCTCAAAGCAGGCACAAGCAGTGCGGGTTATAGGTGATGCATGTGAGTGCAGGATCACATTTACACATCATGTCCTCATATTTAAATTTCTTATTATCTATGACAAGGAGGGATGAAACCAGATCAGATACAGACAGATGCCAATGATCCTGCATTATGTCCCATATTTTATCCTATATTTTTTTATCGGATATTAGAGCAGGATGATACCTATTTCATATACATATCAAAAAAATCAAATTTTGTGCACACGGATTCAGATACGGTCAGATATTAAATGCTCAGATTCAGTTAAGGACTATCCATATAAGGCTTTTGACCGTTCGGGATGGATGGATATCGGGAAATATCTGTCCCGTTTTCATCCATAGACATCAGCTTTACTTTCATGATGTTTTGAGTTAGAAAGGTAAGAGAGTAGGTTCAAAGGCTGGTAACTAGAAGCAACTGGATATTCTATTTGATATCCTGGTTATGAAACTTGTGAATAGACTCAATGATTTTTTGCAGGTGATTCCTCCAATAGCATGTACATTCTACTTACATGCAAACCAAAAATATTAAAAGCAAAAGAAAAACTTATGACAATGCATTCCTTGGACACTTCAAGGACGGTGTTTTCTAACTACGAGTTTTCTGGCATTCTTGAATATAGTACAGGAACGTACCTAGTTCAAGATCCCTGTCTTTCCCATATTCAACAATAAAAGCATGATGGGAGTCCAAAGTTCTTCCACCAACCTCAGGATAAAAACTAAAGATCAACCCAGAGCATAAGATTAATGAGAAAAACAAGAACTGAAATAAAGTGATTGCTATCTGTAATAATGTAGCAGTCATTCAGACAACCTTTAGAAATCGGAGCTATGAACTGTTCCATGAACTGGTTCAGCATAGCTTCAGGCCAAAGTCATCAAGGACAGCACCATACTTGTTCATTGTATTTGGCCTCATTATCTTAAATTTCATAGCATGGACCCATTTTTCAAAGTTCTCTACCTACAAAGGTGCACACAATTAGAAATTGATGAACAAAGTTGGAAACAAACCTTATTTTTGTCCTTAATATACCATACCTCCTCAATAACATCTCACAGAAAGTAGGTTGCAACATAGCAAACGAATAAACACCAGGAATTGGCTCAGTCATAATACTTCTAAAGCTTTCTTCTGTATTGGTCCTAACTGCTTCAAGGAATGTTGGTAAGAAGAACACTGAAGGATGCATATTGTATAATTCTTCATGAAGAGGCTACCAGAAACAAACAAATAAAATAGGTGAGTTTCTTGTAGACGGAAAAGAAGAATAAACAATGTTAAGAATGTTACAAATAAGAGACTGAAATGGTGATAGTATGGAAACTATATATAGAGTACATGAGAGACACAAGAGGGGAAACACTATACTAGGAGATTACACTAATACCCTTGAGTATTATACCTTAGCACCCCTCTCAAATGCATTTGGAGAGTTGACACTATGTGATAGACTGAAAACAAAAGAGATTAATACATCCAAAATCCAAAATCAAAGATGTCATTGAAGAGTATTCTTGGCCAATGTCGATGAAGAAAAGGCACAAGAGGGTGCGGCATTCAGAACCCATACTTCAGCAAATACCTCAAATCTTCACAAACGGTACTATAACTCTTCAAATCTGAACCTTGCTTTGGAGACTTTGATCGAGATATGTGTCAAATCAAGCCAAAGAAAGAATGGAAAGATCACTGCTGCAAGATGGCAAGCAGTAGGATAGAATGGTGATGACGACAAATAAACGCCATTGGTCATGTAGCAAAATGACTACGAAAAGAGCCCAAAAGGACATAGTCACATCGATGATGATGTTGATTACCTAAATCGACGGGACTCACCTAACCAAAGA
Organism: Hyparrhenia diplandra; assembly: GCA_015847255.1. NCBI lineage: Eukaryota > Viridiplantae > Streptophyta > Magnoliopsida > Poales > Poaceae > Hyparrhenia > Hyparrhenia diplandra. Next base: position 8,217 of record JADLZK010009641.1, on the reverse strand, counting down.
AAAAAAAAGTTGGTGGATCTGACAATAAACTTATGGACATGTATGCATGGCTTCGACAAACTGTAGTTGTCTACAAGTGGACTTGGATGGACACTCTTTCCTGATGCAATGGGATTTAGGAAATATAGGCCTCCATATACTATAGTAGCAGCAAAATAAATTGGTGAAAACAGCAGCAACATTGTGAAGTAGAATTGTGGAATATTGTGAAGTAGAAGCAACTGGGGCTGCAGAACAACAGTTGAAGAAGATAAAGCAAGAGAAAATCCACCACAAGTGTGGAGTTGAAAGAGCGGCCACACGTACGGGGATCCCGTCTGGTCTCGTGGGGCGAATAATATAGAAAACCAGTAGCTGCAGCATGCTGTAGAAGAACAGAGTGCACCACTAAACAGCAAGCCTGAGCACACCACCGACAGCAGCAGAGCAGACCAGGAGCAGGGTAGAATGCCAAGGTGCGCACCTCTTCTGACTCACGAGCAATACGAGCAACAGACAAGCAGCGGCGGAGGGACATTCCGCGAGGGGCGGGCAACAGGCTCAGGAGGCGGTCGGAGGCACGGACAGTGCAGAAGGGTGTCCATGATGGGCAGACTATGGGGCCACGACGGGCAGCTGAGGCGGCGGGATCACGGCGATTTGTTAAGGGGCCCGCGACAGGTGCACGAACGATGAATCCCACGATAGGCACATAGGCGGCATGGACTCCCCACGATGGTCGCGTATGCAGACCCATGAACGCAACTCATAATGGTAGCTGGGAAGGAAGGACGCCAATGGGTGCATGGATGACAAACCCCGCACGCGCGAACGGCGCGACTCTCCCACGACGGGCACACAAATGGCACGGGCTCGACAACAGGTGGGCTCAGTGACAGGATGACAGCAACCCGTAGATGGATCCCCAAGGTTCAAACCACAGTGGATGAATATAGTTGGATCAGGTGGTGTTGCATGGCGAAAACTAAAAATATTTCTACAAATTTGCCCTCAAGAACAAAGACCAATCCTCCTATGGGAAGCATAGAAGGAGAGGGCGGTGGTAGCCAAAACACAAAACCTAGAGCTTACCAAGTTACGGATAAGGGAAACTAAATTGGGTGATAGCATTGAGACCCAATGGCAACTATATATAGAGTACATGAGAGACACAAAGTGGAAACCCTAGACTAGGAGATTGCACTAATACTTTTTGACTATTATACCTAGACAAAGAAAATTAGCATGGCTATATCATATCAAGTATTCAGGAATGTTTTGGTAACATCCAATACAAGTAGTAAAGCGAGGTCTTGCAGATGCTACCATCATCAACTAGATAGATTTACTGTCAACAGCTGCCAGTTTTAATCCTCATCTAGTTTGAGGCACACAGTACTCAGTATGAGCAATTGACCCATTCAAGTTTAGAAAGTATGTTACCTGAAATCAAGCATGATGTATGACAATTTTCTTAGCTTACACTCCAGATTGATAATGTTCAAAAGATCTATTAGCCTGCTTATGTGCCACGTAAATTGAAAACTAGAACCAGGAGGGAGAGAGAAGACAGAAAGGTGATGAAGGAAAGCGGAGAGTGTGGAGATGACTGGATGAGATAGAAATAGTGGAAAGAAACCTGAAAATAACAGGGGCTGAGTGTGCAATGACAGAATGACAGAGTCAAGTATGAGGAAAGCAAGATATCAATGGAAACAAGGTGTCATTCAGTTCAGGGAAGTATGCTCATTCTGTCAGCCCAACAAAAGTCATAAGCCTCGCTTTCCTCACAACAGTTACTAACTTTTATTATTTTTTAGCTCTTTGTACCCTTATCACACAGGAAGGTCCTAGCATTCTGTCAGCCCAACAAAAAAAGTCATAAGCCTCGCTTTCCTTACAACAGTTACAATTTTATTACTTTTTAGCTCTTTGTACCCTTATCACACAGGAAGGTCCTAGTGATCAACCTTGTTGGGATTGGGCCTGCATGCACAGGTGAGCAGCAGCCCTCCTTCCCTACCTACCTACATGGCTCCATGCTGCTACAGTAGATAGAGGACAGGAGAGTTTGACCTATTGCCGAACCCCTGCTGCATATCTTACAAATCTTCCCCCTAATGTTGCTGTTATCCTTGAGCTTGAGATCAACCATTCCAATCTTGCAACACAGCTCCAAGAATCGAAGGCACCTGAGTGGTTGGGTGAGGATGTTCATGAGCTGTCGGACGGTCTCGATGAACTAGAGGATGATCTGTACTCCATCGACACAACCACAAATGAAGTGATACTTGATGTTGATGTGCTTGCTCCAGTTGTGGAGGACAGGGTTCTTGACAAGGGCGATGGTGGGCTGATTGTCCACCATCAACGTTTGTGGTGAGCTTCTTCCCCCAACGAAGCTCGCCAGCAGCCAGCGCAACCACACTCAGCACGCCGCCGTAGCTGTTGCGATGCACTTTGTTCTGTCACACAGGGGGACGAGCAAGGAAGACAAGCACACCAAAGGTGCTCTTCCACCCATCAATGTCGCCCGCCATGTCCATCGTAGCTCCTCTACTGGTCTTGGGGAAAAAAAACATGCCCTAATCGATCGTCCCCTTGATCTAGGGCAGCAAGTGCTTCACCATGACCCAATGATCCTCTCAGAGATCCTTCATTAACCTGCTCACATACCTAATGGCGGTGAACGAGATGTCCAACCGTGTGAGTCATGTAGCGCAATCGCCAACAAGCTCTAGTAACGTGTCGCATCCATCTTCGCTGCGGTGTTTGTCTCCATCAACTTCAGCCTCTCTTCCATCAGCATTGTGCATGGCTTGCAATCCGCCATGCTGCTCCACTCCAGTAGCTTCCCTACGTACATGTTGGCTCAAAGTGATGGAGTCCCTCCCTATTTGCCGGGTACTAGGAGAGCAAGCCAAGATCGCCCATGGGGAAATGAAACGCCATCTTGCACTTGAAGACGTTGATGTCCTCCTCTCGTGCTCCGGTGATGATCAAGCAATCTACATAAATACCGACGATGAGATGCTCCTTCCCCATCGTCGGCGTGTAGCGCTGCGTGCGGTGGCGCACTTGGAAGCCAAGCATAGTGTTGAGCTCGCGTTCCAAACCCGCAGAGCCCGCCACAACCAGCGAGAGGGCCTTGCGTAGCCACGGCACCCTGTGCTCCTGCCCCTTGACAACAAATCCGGGAAAGCTCGCCGGCGAAGACCACCTCCAAGAGCTCGCCATTGAGAAAGGTGGACTTCACATCCATTTGGTGGATCCTTTGCTTTGCCAATGCTAGCAACGGTTGGGCGGGTCCCATCCATGCCACCAACGAAGACTTTGTCAAAGTCGATCCCCCTTGGACCAAGCCCTTGGCAACAAGTCGCGCCTTGTGCTTGAATAGTGGCGCTTGTCACGCTTCACCTTGAAGACCCACTTGAGCCCAATTGGGCGGCACCCGAGCGGGATCCGGGAGCTTTGACGTTCCATTGTCTCAATCGCCTTCATTTCCTCGAGCATATCCTGCCACCACTCGAACGTGGGTGGCTCCCCCGTGCTCATGAGCAAAGGCTCCACGTTGTCAAGCACTCTACTTGTAACACTTTGGGTGGCGGCGGCCGCAACGAAATTCTCCAAGGTGTAGAAATGCACCTCCTCGCCCACGGTGGTGGGCGTCAATGTGGTCATCCACATCACTTGGTGAATCGTGGAATTGGACTTGGGTTAGCGATTGGAGTCCACCTTCGCGCGAGTAAGGGGATGGTGGTGGAGCTACGACACCACCAAAGGAGACCCGTCGCCCTCACCCATCGTGGCGAGCTTGTAGGCCCATCGGGGGAGGGCGCTACCTCTAGACTAGTCATGCCTATAGCCGGCCGCCTATCCCACATCACCACCGCCTAGGATGACAAGGTGCTCGGCGACCGAAGGTGTCAAGCACTCGCCAACTTTATCGAGCCCAAACTTCCACCGCCCTAGGGCCGCCTTCTCGTCCAAAAATCCGCCCGTCCCTAGGCCGCCTTCTCATCCAAAAACATTGCGGGTCCTAGGTCGATACTCCTTCTTGCCGACCTCGTACCCCATCCGGGGGACAAGTGCGGCTTCATTGCTTTGACATGGGCGACACACTTGAACATCCTCAAGAACGAGACATCGGGGCTCCTCCCGTGTCATGCCTCGGAAAGGGTTCTTCGTCGGTGCGCGGTTGAGGATGAACACCCACCATGGACACCACCCCTCGCCACACAACTCGTTTGATATGTAATTTGCCGATGTACTTTGTCTTGGACAAACTTAAACCTGATTCAGCCCAATGTGTTGTCGAGCAATGAACTTTGGATACGTAATAACTCATATATACTGTAGGCATCACATGTAACAGATTGCATACGAACAATACATTTGAGCAATACACGTCTCGCAGCAGTTTGCTCAATGTTATCCCAACAGAACTTAAAAAAAAAAAAAAATAAAACCCAAGGCTTCCAAAACATGACAATTGGCCATATTGAATATTTCAGGGGCATTCTAGTGAATAGAGTGAACTGCAAACCTTGTAAAAGGTGGAGTATCCTCTGCCTGTATTCTCTATGCCTTTGCACCTGTATGAAAATATTTGACATGAGAAAGCTAATTTATGATAATAAGTTAGTAAAGTGAAATGGTCGCCATGAAAATTTAGTGATGTTAAAATTCTTGCAAACAAAACTAAACTGAAAAGAAAGCCCTAAACAGCACAATTATGTACTTACTGTATATCTCATATCCTCCCTCCATTTAACTATGTCCACCGCATACCATAAACATTAATCAAAAAAGTATGGACTCCAGAAAGAAATTAATGCAATATGACCATATAAACTCCTACTAACATGATATAACAACCTCTCATCTTCCAAGGCATTTAATCAGGGTATAAAAAGGGGCATACCCAGTGCTGAGAGCATCCTGCATGTGTGGGGTCTGGAGAAGGATATTAGCAGGAAGCCTTACCCCGCAGGGGTATATGGAGTGGAAGTATTGTAATGAATCGAATTCTCCTCAGGCCATGGAGAAACATAGTGAAAGACAATGTTTAATTATGGGGTCAAAAATACACCTCTATTAGCACTAGAAGCATGACCTCAATCACCGCAAGCCCACCAAATAATAGTTGCAGATTCAGGGTTTACCTCACTTTTCCACAACCCTAGGATGTTGTTCTGAATCAAGGACCGAGGACAACGAGGGTTGACATCACCATTCCAACAGGTTATCGCCATTCTTTGTAAATGCAAATGTGCAACAACATAGAATGGGGGTAAGAGAAAGGTGCACCAACATAGATGGGGTTTCAGGCACCAAGATAGAATGGGGTAAGAGAAAGGTCAGGATAACCTAACCATGTTTTATAAATGGAGACGACAACAGTAAACAATGTTAGCAAAGCGCAGATGGCAAAACATCATCAACAGAGCACCCGATGGTGCACTTCACTAGCGGAGCGAGAATAGAGGACCTCGTCGGCGGAGTGCCAAGGAAAGAGAAAACCATGGGCAACCAATTTTGCTGCCCACTACTGATTTGTTGGTTGTTGCCCGTGGCACTAATTTGTATGGAAGCATAGAGAGAACAAGGGAGGAAGAAGATGGGGGCAGCTGTTTGCATTAGCACGGTTTCTTCAAAAAGTTGTATGTTTTGGGCAGCATAGGTGATTTTGGCACCCTAACTAACCTTTTCTTTTGTTTTCCTTTTTTTTTCTTTTAGTACTTTGTATCTCAATGACCCATTCCATCTGCCTAGGCACTCAGAATAATCAGTGTCACTCATTCAAAACAAACCCTTTCAAGCTTAGAACAACATTCCTAGACAGCCACGATCAAATGTCCTCCAACCCTAAGTCGATCAAAACAAACCCTTTCGAGCTTAGAACATTCCTAGACAGGCATGATCAAATGTCTTCCAACCCTAACCAAGGTTTTTTCTCAAGTATGCTCCCAGCACTAGGCATCAAGCTGCCCATCTCCCAACTAAAGTCTCTGATTGCTCGCCAGTGCCACACCCACGGCCCCTGCCACCCTGCCAATCTGTCAAACAATCTACTTGCAGGCCAAAAGTCCTAACCCAAACCATGACCCAAATTGAGGCTTCCCTCAAAAGTTGACGCTTCGCACTAGCGTTGAAGCAAAATCCAAATGTATTGAAACTTTAAGTGATTTACCAAACTTCTTATAACAATAAAAATAACGGAACAAAAAAACATCTGCAAGAATCCTGCAATGCTGTACGTTAGCACGTGATTAATTAAGGGGAATAAAAAGTTAGACCTTGTTACGCTCGCCCTGGGGCCAGTAGCGCGCGTGAGAATGCCCCGCATGAAGTGTAGCTTGATATCGCGGTCGGCATCGAGGAGGCTAGGTGGGAGATGCCGCTCGAGTGCGCTGTACACGGCCGGCGCGTACTGCCGCGCACGTCGCTGTAGTCCTGCGGCCTGTGCTCTGCATTTGGGTTCAGCCGCAGCCGCCGGTCCGCGTATGGCACTGCCGCCGTCGCCGCCGGCCGACCGGCTGGCCGCGACGATTGAGACGACGCAACGCTGTTTCCGTTCCCCATCGCCACCTCGTCCCGTCGCTCCGCCGGGCCGTCCAGAGCCATGGGCACTGTTGCTGGTCTCACGGCATCGAACCGTTTAGGGTTAGGGTTAGGTTAGGGTTTTGGTCAACGATTGGGGGCAGGCCTAGGTTCTCGGGTTAGGGCTTGTTTGGTTCGCCTGTTAGCAGAGGCCGGCTCGTATGCGAGCTTGGGACCACCTCGCTGTGTTTGGTTTGGCGCGTGTCTAATTCCGCTGGTCGGCACGGATGTTGTTTGGTTCATACATTTCGGCGTATTACATGTAAATAAAGATATTATAATATTATGATTAAAAATTTTATTTCGTGCAAATACACTCTTAACGTTTTTATTTTAGCTAATATCGCCTTCAATATCTTTAAAAAACATGTTAATATCACTTAATATTGACTAATTATAGGCTAATACCATCATTAGTGGACTGCTGCCGCGACCGGAAGAAAGCCGGAGCACAAAAAAACGGTTGATTCTACCGCTCATTCTCAGAAATTTTGCGCCCGAGGAGGCCTTTGCATGTGCTCGCCTAGGCTCGAGGGCATGGCCGTAATCAAACAGGGGGCAAGTTGCATCCCAAGATGCTCGACGCCAGATGAGGGCAACCAAACACGCCCTTATCGTCATTTCACCCGGACTAGGCGGGTGAATGGGTGGGGTGGGGGGCGAGGGTGGAGTCGCTAGGGTCCAACCACCTTAGGTTGCGAGAACCACCCCCGACCATCCAAGTTTTTTTTTTACGGTCCTACACACCATCTCAACCGAGTTGAGCCGTATCGCAGTTTGCGCTAGCGTGCGGCACGCCCGGCCTGGCGCACTCGTTCTTCCCTCCCATGCGCTGATTTTTCCGTGTGCTTGAGCCGCAGAAGCAGCGTAAACTTCCTTGGCAACCACCACCTCCTTGGTGGTCTACCAACAACCTAACATGGGTTGTTTCTTTACCATGTGGGTCAGCGGGGGGTCATTTTTTTTCTTATTCTTTTCTTTTTTTTACATTTTTTTAATTTTTCCTTTTTATTTTATTTTGATTTTTTATTATTTTTAATTTTTCTTTTTCTTTTTATATAATTTTTAATTTTTATTTTTTCTTTTTTTTAATTTTTTTTTCTTTTCTTTTTTTTATTTTTTATTTTTATTTTTATTTTTTGTTTTTTTTTTTTTTTTTTTTTTTTTTTTTTACTATACATGTGATGTTACGATGTATACATGGATGTTCTCTTAGTATAGTCGCGGCGTTGTCAGCTTTTATGGCCCGATGGGCGTGCAAGTATATTTAAAGATGTTCTTGTTTTGTGTACAAATAAGATCATGAGAAAACATCATTTTCCTTGATCAATTTGTGGATGAGGGGCATGAAAGTATCGAGGGGTAGGATTTATTTTTAGCGATTACATTAACTCTTGCGGATTGTGTGAATATTGAAAACTACATTTAGTATAATATTTATTGCATACTAAATTTACTTAAATTCAAAACCCCCATATAATTTAGAACGATCGAAGAGGGGCATAAGTTGTTTACCATTAAATTTGCTACATGCTTATTAAAGCTTCTCTTCAGGTCTCTCTATTTTTTTTTTTGTTACCATACAGGTGGGCCATAAGCGTAGGTTTGAGAGTGCTAGAAATAAATGTCATGAGC